>CM060896.1:46881544-47481544 GCA_030762935.1 Hymenopus coronatus
ATTTCGTTTATTACAAAAACATATTATACATAAAGTATTTTAATCAAAATCGTTATAGCCTTTTTTGAGAAAATAAAACATTTTGAAAAAATCCCAATGTAAAGGTTAATTGTGAGTGGGATGGATTTTCTTGAAAATCTTCATGTCGCATCCTTGGAAGATAGCAAACTTAAATATCAAGTTTAATATTTAACGGTCTTTTCGTTTTTGTGCTAAGCTGTCCACAGTTAAACATACACACGGACCTTCTTTTTTTTTTTTTGGATTCAGGGGCATCAAAACGTTATTTATGGTGAAATCTCGGTATGCCCGCCTGGGTAGTGTGGTGGTAGCGTGTCTGCTTCACATTCAAAAGGTTGTGAGCTCGAATCTCGCTTAGGGTGAGTTGCCTGGATAAGGTCTTTTCGGGGTTTTCCCTTATCCTGAGAAGACGAATGTTGAGTAACTTTAAGCTCCATGGATCCCGAGATCATTTGAGCGTCTTTTCACCAATGTCATTCATTGTCCGATATGAGCAAAATCCTCGATATCGAATTTTGAGTGCATTACAATACCTTCTCTATACACTATGAACATAGTACGTGCAGAGAAATCTGATGCGTTACATTCACATTATTTTCTTTGCTTAATACTCTAAAACCCATTATTACAGAATCTTATTCTTCTATCTATTGCTTGTTAATCGAGTTAGGCTTTATGAAACATTACAGGTATAAGGATACAGTAGGCTTAAGATATTGTCACTTTTTTAAAAAGCGTATCGTTCTGTACTGCCTAGACCGAGTAGGCTGGCTGATATTTGTGGCCCGTATTTAGGAGACCACAGGTGCGATCCTCGTGGCCGACCTACTTGATCCATATTACTTCCTCTAAGCGTACTAAGCAAAAAGTATATAGAGAAGGTAATGCAATTCACCCAAAATTTCGATATCAAGATTTCATCGGAAATACATTTTTGGGTACCCTTGAATTCCAAAAATAAAGAAAAAAAAACATTTTTAGAGAAAGGTCCGTGTGTGTGCGTGGTATCTGTGTGTGTATGCATTTGTAGACTGCAAAGCTCAAAAACGAAAAGACCGTTAAACACCAAACTTGTCATTTATGTTTAGTATGTTATGCATAATGTTATGTTTAAAATAGTTGACTAGCACTTAAGCGAAATGTATTCCTTTGTGTTTACAATAAAATACGCAATAATATATTTTATACATACGTTTATGTAATTAACGTGAAGCAGAAGAATGCGCTTTTTACATTCTCTATCTCGTACATAGTATAGGGTAAGTGAGGGCAAAGGTGCGCACTTAACGCTTTTTTATTTTTCACTTCTGCTATTCTGGTTACATCACAATGAAAGTTTTACACAATACACCTAGGAGAATACTTTACACGATACAATAAGTTCTAGATTGGTTGCATGATGTGTTAAAATTATTTCTAATATTAAAATATTAGAAATGAAAAAAATGGACAGACACAGAAAGAAATTATTATAATTATGACAGACTAAAGGAGAGTTTCAGTATTTGTCAGTTAGTGTCATTGTTAATGTTTCACTATATCAGGATCATCACAATCATCATTGTATCTTCATCGTGATCGTATTACCACAGAAACGGTTTCGCCTCGGTCGGCTGCAACGGCCTTACTTACACATCTATGGACTTTTCTTGCCACACTTTTCGGCAATTTTCCCGGTACGGTTTGTATTCTTGTTTCGTCTTCGTTATAGACTCGATGGGGCGGAAAATTATATTTATATCGCAAAGTTTCCAGTTTCTAAAATAAAGCTCCATTTGTGCTTTATTGAATCCCATTGTCCTCCCGATACTGATTTTCTCCGATTGCCTCAAACTTAAATTCTGACGAGCGGACTTCCCCTGCCTATTGGATTTCATTATTAAATGGGTGGTTGACGCCATTACTTTCGGCAAACCGGTACCAAATGTCGGAAGTGTATAAACGTAATGCCATAGAACATAGAATCCAGATTGATACCGTGCTCCGCCAATTCAGTTTCTCCTGTCTCAGAAAATACTCTCTTGAAACGTCCCAATGATGTCACTCCATAGCCTGCTTTAAGTCTTTTACGTAATGTGGATTCAGTACATCCAAGTCCTGCAGCTGCATTTCTAATGGAGGATCCATTTTCTATTAGCTTTCTAGCCTCCTCTAACGTTTTAGAAGACAACGGCGTGGAGGACATTGTTCTCTTGTAGTTTCTGTAAAATGAAGTTTAACTAGTCTAATACTGAATCAATTGACGTGAAATAGTGAACTATACGTTAGGGTGCATCAAATATGACAAATAAACCTACGCGTTAAGTATTAAAACCGAAGAAAGTAAAAACAAACGTTTGGGGCAAAGGTACGCATGCGGACTTTTGCCCCAGCTCATGCGTAGGATCTTTGCTCCGTGACGCCGATTTTTAAACTTCTTATATCAGCTGCCATGTATGCAACTTGATAAATTAACAACTACGCTTAAAGCGTGAGTTAGGTTATGCACTTACATACGAGGCATTGGTAATTCTTTTGATGTTTGTCATAGTAGACAGAACACTATCAATTACACCGTAAATATTTAGATCAAAAGTTCCAAAAACCTAACTTACCTCATATCTCTAAAGCTTTAAAATGTAAATCAACAATACAACACCACGGACACTTCCCGCCATAACAGCTCTCAACTGAAGGAGCAGGGCCGCCACACTACACTTCAGAAATAGGAAAACGCTAGATTCGGATCTTTGTCCCGTGCGCACCTTTGCCCCCGCTTACCCTATAGGTATAGACGTTATTGCAGACCACCAAAAAAGACGATGCCGAGATTTTACTTGAAATACATGTTTAAGGTTCCCGGTGTCCAAAAAATAAAAGCATTTTTAGAACAAAGTCCGTGTCTCTGTTAATGCACTAACTCAAACACGATAATTGGGTCAAATATCAGTCTTGATATTTAAGTTTAACATCTTCCAAGGATGCCCCATGAAGATGTTTAAGAAAATCCTCCCAACCCAAACTTCTTTACATGGAAAAAATAATTCGAAAATGGCACTTAATGATTTTGCTTAAAATCTAGTATATTAAACATAAATATATGACAAATAAAACGTATATCTAGAATTTTCTCTTGTAATAGCCTATTAAGTCCTCTTCATTCTGAATGATTTGCATAACTGGTAAACCGTAAGAGACGGACAAAATATGTAGAACTCGATAAACAACGCCTTTTGTGTCATATATAATTTTTTGTAACCATCTCCGAGATATGCCATGTTATTAGATTCAATTTTGAAATAGGCACTTAAAACTTTTCTCAAAAGGGAAGTCCTCGTCCATTTCAAATATCTTTTGACAATCGCATAGCAAGAGCTTTTGAGAGATTGGGCTATTGATTTTGCAATCGGCTTACCCTGTATTTGTAGCACTGACACCCCCCCCCCTAGGACTTACAGGCCAATGCCTATTGACCAAAAGCTTGTCGGGAAGCCAACGGTACGAAACCACAGAATGCAGAACCTGTTACTAGGGGTCGGCCCGTAACCAGGTAGGCAAATGAGGAAGTGGATAATGATGTGAAATGTAAGCGAAATTGATGATTGGAAATGTAACAATGGAGCAATTGGTGGAATGAGTGGCGGGAGAAACCAGAAGCTCCAGAGAAAACCCGCCCAGACACCGCTTCGACCACCACGAATCCTTTAGCCTATGGCTCCCTTATTTCCCTTCTTCTTATAAAGAACTAAGTATTAAGACCCTTTTTGATAATGTTTATCGTGATCATTCTTTTACCTACATCATTCTAATCTTTTCTAAAAATAGTTTATTTGTAGAACAAATAGAGAAAATAATGTGAATGGAGTATATGAGATTTTTAAAATAGCTTGTTGCAGAATAAATAGAGAATATTATATTACTGTAACAGTCTGAATTTACATTTGGGGTCTCAAAACACGTATTTTAGTATATTATATCTGTGTGTAATGTCTATAGGTAAGCATCTTGTTGGTATTTGTTTGCAGCGTGAGTGGGTAATTTGGCAGGCCTACACTTTCGCCACATGCTATACGACAATTTCCGCGATTAGGCAGTTGCAGTGCTCTAGGACAGGGAGATATACGGTCTCTAGTGGGAAATAGAGGGGAAGAGAGGTGAAGGGAAGGCAGGAATTCTACGTCTCGTTAACATGACATGCATGCCGTCCGTCCATCCGTTCGCTGTGCCCCGTTTTCGTTCATTATTACTGGGGAATTATCATTAATATCGCAGTCATTATCTCGAAACCAACATCGCCCGTCGTCGTCATTAACGATCGTCATCATCATCATGAGCAGTGTCGCACCTAGTCAATACGTGCCGACGTGCTACCCGTCACCACCTTGATAAATCGAAATGGCAGCAAACAACATAATGTGTAGTTGGATGGTAACTATCGATAGCTTCGTGCAACACTCGCCAAATAAAAGTCGGAAATTGCCAGGCGATTAGTGACATTACACCAGTTCAAATTATGTGGTACCTTGAGGACTACACCAATGGTAAATTCTTTACCTGAAACTGTTTCTCTTTGATGCGAAACACAAATTTGCATTCAAGCGTTTTACCATACACTCATTTTTACTTTCTCTACACGTAATATGTACATATTGTATAGAGAAGTTATTGCATTCCACCAAAAAATTCAATACCAAGATTTCACGGAAATACATTTTTCGGTCCCTCTGAATAAAAATAAACATTTTTAGAAAAAGTTCCGTGTGTTGGTGTGTCCGTGAGTCCGTGTTACTGTGAACACGATAACTCAAAAACGAAAATTCGGTAAAATACAAAAACTTGGTATTTAAGTTTATTATTTTCCAGGCATACGACACGAAGGTTTTGAGAAAAATTTCACCACCCAAACTACCCATTACATAGAAAAAATGTCGAAAATTTTTATTTTCTAAAGAATGACTAATGATTTTGATTAAAATTCCGTATACTAAAGATACTTATATGACAAATAAAATATATGTCCTGAAGTTTCTGAGAACAGCCGCTGAAGGCCTCTTTATTCTGAATGAATTTTGCGTAAGTGTAAACCGTAAGAGATAGACAAAAACTTACTACACAAAAAAAATGTAGATCACGTTAAAACACACAATTTACGTCATATTTGTTTTTTCGTGGAATTGACAATTTCTGAGATATTCCTTGTTGTTGTTTTCAGATTAATATTTAAACTTTTCTCACATGGAAAGTTGTAAACTGTTGGCCCAATCTAAAAACGGGTTTGAACCACATGACAACCAGCTTTTAAGAGATTTGACATTTATTTTAGCCTATTGTATTTCCTTATATCCCTTCTTCTTACAAGGAAGCAAATAATTAACACATTTTTACTAATGCTTATCTGGATTATCATAGAGAAGATAGAAGAATATGTTAAAGCGATGTAGAGAAAGTCATGTGAATGGAATACATCAGATTTTTAGTTTATTTACTATGTATTTCTCGGGTACGAGAGGTATGTGTTCGATGTCGCGATTTCACCGGAAATATATGTTTTGCGGTTTAATCATCGATAAAACATCCCTGTGTGTACAGCATAACTCAACAACGAAGAGTATCTCCCAAGAAGATTTTAAAGAAAATCCTTCCTTTCCAAACTGCCCTTTACATGGAAAACTTTGTTTTTGTCTATAAAAGGCTGGAACGAGTTTGTTTAAAATACCGCATACTAAAGGCAAATACATTTTATATATCGAGTTTCTTGAGAATAACCTCTGAAATCCTCTTCCGCTATATATATATATATATATATATATATATATATATATATATATATTGTGGAACTAACCATTTTAGAGATATTCCTTTATACTCGTATTGGTCCCAATTTTAAAATGCTTTTACTTTACTCAAACGTTTTTTTGTTTTTTTTTGTTTTCTTGTTTTTGTTTATTGTTTCTTTGAACACATATTGGCCTTCAGGCGTATCCTAATTGGCCATCAGGGGAGACAGAATGACTTAGAGCACAAACACAGAAACACATAACACTAAATATCCCTGCCTACAGCAGAATACTAGGAACTAAGTAATATTAATTAATTCCTATTAATATTTATTTGGATTAGCATGAAGCAGGTAGAACAGTTTATTTGCAGAATAAGTTGATAAGCTCATATGAATGGAACACATCAGATTGTTACCTTCTCTAGCAGTATGTACATACAATGTGCAAAGTGGCTAGAGGAAGTATTATATTCCACCCAAAAAATCAGTACTAAGAGTTCACCGAATTATATATTTTGAGGTCTCCTGAATCCGAAACTAGCATTTTTAGAAAAAAGATTTTTGTGTGTGTCTGTGTGTATGTGGGTGTGGACAGCATAGCTAAAAAACGAATGAATTGTTAAATAACAAACTTGGTATTTATGTTTTGTGTCTTCCAAGGATGCAAACATTTTCAAGAAAATCCCTTCACCACAACCTGCCTTTTACATGGACATTTCTTTGATATTTTTTTTCTATAAAATGGCTAACGATTTTGTTAAAATGCCGTAAATTAATGATGGTTACATCAGAAATAAGATGTATATCTTGAAGCTTTTGGAAATAGCTTCGGAAGACTTATTTTTTCTGGATGAGATTTTCAGAATTGTTCATAATGGTTAAACCATAACAAACAAAAACTTAGTAAACAAAGAATGCAAATCTCGGTAAAACACATAATTTATGTCATATTCCTTTTTCTTGTAGAGTTGACCGTATTTGAGTTATTCCTTGTTGTTAGTTTCAATTTTAAACGACTTGGCCTTTCTCAAACGGGACCATGGAGAGCGAATCGAAGCTCAATTGTTTCACATAGCGATCAGCTTGAGACAGTTAATTGGCTTCTCTACAATAGCTATTGGTAGTTTATTAATTGTTTAGCAGTGTATTGTTAAAGAGTGTAAATACTTATTAACTCATTTATTTAGCAATGTAAAGATCAGCTTGTAGCAAAGCAGAGCAGAAAGTTGACGCCAAGCTAGGAGAGTGGTGTGAGGGGTTCATTGTTAACAGGGTTTCTTTTGTCCAGGCACGTACCAACGACTCTCGGCGGGGCTAAACCTTAAAAGTCGGAAAAGAGTAATTTTCCATTGTATAGCGCGTGTCACGTGGGTGTTGTGGTGCACCCTGGGTAATATAGACGTCAATTTCGTTGCCTTTCTGTCCAATCAGAAAGAAGCGGCCATGACAGTAGTTTTAGTATATAAGAAACAGTGTACGGCACATCAGGGCTGTCTGTGATTTGCTGCTGTAATACTGTCATGCTGTCAGTTGTCATGCTGAACGTCTCATCTCCGCACAAACTCAAACATTGTAACTCTTAACGATACTTAGTAGTTAACAGCGCTCTAAGTCAAGTATATTTAAAGTCAGTGATGTGCATTAAAATTAAATTGTGTAAAGTGGAACCAAGGAAGATAAAGTATAAATAAGTATGCGTTAATAATCAACTATCAAAGTTCCTAGTAAATAATTGAGCTAGCAGAATTGTGAAGCAAAATGCTTATCTCGCGCCTCCTAGAGATAATAAATTCAAGGAAAGTTACGTATGTCTACATCATTTATAAGATCACTCCCTAGACTAGCCTCATTAGCTGTACCACCTCAACTATCGTGCAGACTGAGCTGAGACGAGACATCTCACCGGTTGTAGATCTACATCAACAGGTACATGGGTCTACTCATTGGTAGTGGAGCAAGACTTAGAGCACCGCCAATGTCACCACAAATCTGGGCACGAAGCCAAGAACGCCGGTGTTCGGTCCCCATGGCCGCGCTCGCCAAAGCGTCTCGCTTTGGTGTTTCGCAGCGCAGGGGATCGTGGGTTCGAGTCCCGCCTTGGGCATGGGTGTTATATGTTTGTGTATGTGTGTGTAAAAAGTAAAACAGAAATTCAGTAATCATAAAGTAAACAAATTAGGTAAATAAAAAGTAGGGTATACAGCGCCGGAGTCCCGATCAGACTCCGGAACTGTATTTAAAAAAAAACGTGGTGCTTAATACAATACACCACAACATCGTTACGCAGCAAGCTTTTAAAAGATTTGTCTATCGATTTAACTTAATGTGCTTCCTTATTTAACTCTACTTACAATAAAGCAAGTAATACGACAATTTCTGAAAATTGTTTATCTCGATTAGGATGATATAAATAAAATAATATATGTTGTAAGAATAATTTGTATATGCAACAGCTAAAGAAAGCTATGTGAGTGGAACACGTAAGGTTTTTTGGTTTGGAATGCGAAAATGAGCAAAAACTAACTTAGTGCACAGAAAATTATAATGTACTTTGTACAAGGGTATAACTAATATAGAACTAGTTGTAACAAATATTATATAATTAGAAAGGTAATGAAAATATATTTTTGTATATTCTTGTTTTAAGAATTTGAAAGAAAAATTAAGAAAGTTGTTTTGAAGCATTGACTCCGCTGAATTTTCACATTACGCAAAATGCATTATGAATGAAGAGGGTCAAACCATATAACACCACTAAGACCTGCTTGTACTCAATATTCAACCGAATGTACGCACTTATTAATGCGAAAAACTGTTTGGGATAAAAATTCATAACTGTAATTAGTTATCTGTGCGTTTGAGATGAGCCAGTGCTCATAAGAATCCTTTACAGGTTAACCAGTAAGATTTTCTGGCCTAGAATTCAAGTAAAGGTGATATTCAGCAAAGCAGGTACTTTTATTTAATCTATCTTGCTTAAAGTCGATTTAACTTATTTGCGACGGATCTATTGGGTTAAATAACTCGGTATGGTGGGCTGTAACTTTTCAGGACTCATCCCCGCACTATAACATTTTCATGTAGTACCAAGCAGATGGCAATGGTGTGCAGTCTAGCTACTTTCACCATCCGTTGTCATATGGCAGAGTTCAGCCCTCGAAGCTACATTCCTATATGTCTTGCTACTTAATTCCAGGACTAGCAGATGGCGTTAGTGTGCCATTCATCCAGTTCCTTTGTGAATAGATGGCAGCGCTATTACCATATATTTTCAGTTCTTGCTATTATTTTAGATTGAAAGTGGGACTTTGTGTTGTGGTATTAAATCTCTAATTCTGTATTTACTGCGGCGACTGAGGGAAACCACTAAAAAATACCTACCGAATTGGTGGCTCATGGGATTTGTTTGAACCCGAGACCCTCCGAATACGGATCACAGTGTAGCCATCTGAGATATCCCCCTCGTTTAGGTTCTCGTGTTTCTCAGTTTCATAATACAATTTCTGATATTTGAAAAATTACCCATGCATAAAACAAATATCTTTATACATTCAAATTAAATAAGTAAATAACTGAATAAAGACGGGATGTCACAATAATCGTGTAACATCAAAACAAATGTTCTATAAATAGAAAGTGGCATAAAATGGCCACCATGACCAAATATATAATTTTCTTTTTAATAATCTTGACCCCTTGATAAGGCTTTATGCACATGTGTAATAATTAAGAAGTCTGAGTAAATTAAGATTTCCCGCAATTTTAATGTTACAGGATGTACACACATTGTGGTTCTGCCAAATTTATTTTTAATAATTTTGAGCATGTACAATTTTTTATTTAAAAGGTGCATTTTCAAAATTTTTCTTCTCGTACAGATTTTGTAAAACAACTAAATGTCTGACAATTTCATAGAAGCATTTAAAAAGCTACAAGTATTGAATTTCCAATATGTTTTTTACAGAAAGCATAAACAAATGTAGGTATATCCTATGTGAAGCAACATTTCTAAAATGTTACTGTTTCTGTTTTTGCAGACGACTTTTCCTTCCCGAGTTTAGGACTGACACCCCTCTAGGACTTACAGAGGTCAGAAGTCTATCGGGAAGCCACCTCACGGAGCAACAGAATGAAGAACCTAGAATGACTGGTCGGCCTGTGAGGAAATGAATGATATGAAATGAAAGCGAAATGGATGATAAAGGTGCAATTGGTGGAAAGAGTGACAGGGGAAAACGGAGAACCCGGAGAAAGCCCACCCAGCCGGCGTTTTGTCCAACACAAATCGCACATGCGTATGCCTGGGATCGAACGAGGTGGAGGCGAGCTGTCTTATCACTCAGCACGGCACTGCCTGTATATTTTATTCTTTATTTCAAAAGTAACGTTCTAATAAAAATTCCCTGCTTAGCTTTGTTCGCTAGTTCTGGAAAGGTGTAGTAAAATTATCAGTTTCTAACAAGTTTTGATAGGTTGTAAAATTTGAAGTCTGGAAAAATTACTTCTAATTACTACGACCAAGGAGGTAGCAGTATTCGCTGGTGATTTTCTTACAAAATTTGACATTTTCTTGTCAAGCCTTTGCATAATAGCATTTAAAATCATATTTTATTTATGAAATATTCCAGGTAAATATCATTTGACGGTCTGGCGCCAATTAAATTCTCTCACTCCGCTCTAGAATTTATCGGTTAAGTCAGGACGTCAGAATATTACTTGCAACTGTTTCAAACTGACACAGGTTTGGATTCGATTGACCAATTATGAATGCTTGTCCTGAGAAGTAAATACTCCACAAAATGGACTGACTATTATGCAGAAATTCTGTGAATTATCTCCTGTCAAATTTCTGCAGAGTTGCAATATTTATTTGTTACTCCTTGGCAACATACCTCGAACTTCAAGCTGCAAACTTAGCCAGAGGAAACATAAAAAGTTACACAGTGCAGTAAAAGGTCAAGGGTAGAAAAAATACCAAACAAACAAGCACGGTGACCTGAGCCGTATCCATCATGGTGCCCTCTGTTATCACCGTCATTATCACCACCTCAGTTGATTAATTATGTTTCTGTAGTGATCATCACCTGCTTTATTTTTCTTCGGTACTCGCTCAAAGGGCGGTCGTCCTTATCATTAATATTCATCATCGGTGTCCGATAACACAAATCATTACTCATCTTGTATCACACCCCCACTTTTCCCGTTCAGCTTCCTCGGATAATCTTTCCTTCATCGCGCATATCGTTATTTCTACTCTTCTACATGAATCTTTCGATTTTACTGCTTTATCAATTGTATTTTACAATGGATTCCTTAGCTAAGAACTGCATTAGCTTACAGACGCATCCTTTTGTACGTTTCTACATACTACATATTATAGCACTGAACCCCCACCCCCAAAAAAATTAGAACAGGACGTGTGTGTGTGTGTCCATGTACCTTCGAACACGATAACACATAAACGAAAAGCCAGTCAAAGACTAAATGTGACATTTACGTTCAACTTCTTCCAAGGGTACAACATGATGATTTCCATCCTAAACTACCCTTCACATGGAAAACATTTCAAAAATTTTGATTATCTTAAAAATGGCTCTAACGATTTTGATTAAAATACCTATATTAAAGATACTTATATGGCAAATAAAATAGATATCTCATTCTGAATGGCTTTTGCATAACTGGTAACCGTAAGAGATGTACAAAATTTTGCAAAAACAAAAAATGTTGAACTTGTTAAAACCAACACTTTATGACATTTACCATTTTTTCGAGTTAACTATTTCCGAAATACTCCTTGTTGAATATCAATTCAATTTTAAACTACTTATTCTTTTCTCACATAGAAAATTGTCAAATGCTGGCCATGCAAAGAAATCGAATTTCTATTAAAAAAGCAAACAGCTTTTAAAAGACTTGACAATCGCTTTAACTAATTAGTATCCCTTTGTTTCCCTCTTACCCATAATGAACTAAGTAATAAAACAATTTCTGCTGATGTTTATACCAATTGGAATGACGTAGACAGAAGAACATACTTTTTAATAATAGTTTGTACAGATGTAGAGAAAATCAAATGAATGGAACTCATTCAATTTTACAGTACTCTATCACTATTGTATTCCATAAAACTAGAAGAAAAATACATTTGATATCAAACATAGGTTCTAGGAAAAGCAGTGCATGCGTGAAGATGTTCAAGAAAACTATTTCCTTGAGTTACACTTTAGATGCATGTTATCAAAAGAACTTTAATTATTTTTATTCGAATATATATTGGATATTATATAAATATATGGCAAATTATCTATGAATAGCCTGTGTGTCTCTTCAGAATGACTGTGTTTAAATGAGCTCTACATTTTGCTCTTATGAATTAACAGTTACACAACAAATCTCACATATAATATCCTAGACATGTGTTTGTTTAAGAGTTAGCTGTTTTCAAAATATTCCACGCTGCGTCTCACGGGTATATTTGAAAGTATATTTACACGAATATTTACACCTCCATTTATATGCTGCTATAATATGCAAGGTCAAATAGAAATAATTGCTGATCTGCAAGATGTTCACTCATTTATTACTCTGTTAATCTTTAGATTTGCTAACGCTGTTTTGCTTCTTTACAAACATTACATTAACACATAAATTCTCACACATATGAATAACCCTACGAAGAAAACTTCGTATCCTTCAGACGGGAATCGAACCCGAAACTCTGTAGGCTAGCATGTTTTTTGTCTTTTTTCGATTCTTCTTTGTTCTTTCTATTGCAGCACCTCTGTTGCGACAAATGACTGATTCTTGTTTCATTTAATTGTGTACCTATCTATACATTGCATAAACTGTTATAAGCTAGGCAAATATACAGGTACCCTGAACAGCGTAACATGGAGTTACGGCCCTTACGAACCTAAAATTCGATACCAAGAATTCACCGGAAATAATGTTTAGGGCTCCCTGCACAAAAATAAAAACTTTTAGAAATGAG
Source organism: Hymenopus coronatus (assembly GCA_030762935.1). Lineage (NCBI taxonomy): Eukaryota > Metazoa > Arthropoda > Insecta > Mantodea > Hymenopodidae > Hymenopus > Hymenopus coronatus. The sequence continues at coordinate 46,894,318 of CM060896.1, forward strand.
TCATGGTGTGTGTGTGTGTGAGTGAGAGAGAGAGAGAGAGAGAGAGAGAGAGAGAGAGAGAGTGGTGTGTATGTTCGTGTGTCTGTGAAGAACATTTCCTAAAAGACTACACATTAAACTCGATATTCAAGTTTAGCATTTTTCAAGGATGTGATACAAAAAGTTTCAAGAAAGTACCCCTATATTAAATCATCCTTTGCAAAGAGACATTTACTAAAACTGTTATTTTCTTAAAACTGGCTCTAATGATTTTGATTAAAATACATGACAAATAAAATGTATGTCTTGAAATCTTTCGGAATAGCCTCTGAAGTCCTCTCCAATCTGAAGGAATTTTTCATAACTGGTAAAAACTTAGAATACAAAAATGTATGTCTCGTCACAACACCGAAATTTACATCACATATATTTTCGTTATGGAGCTGCATTTCCGAAATATTTCTTGTCATAGTTTTAAATTTCCAACATTTATACTTTTCTGAAGTGGGAAATGTTATTCATGCTTTTTCATCCTGGTGAAGCAAAGATGCCGGGATTTCAATACTACTACATAGTGATCGACGTTTAAAAGATTTGACTATTGCCTTAACTTATTGTACAAGAAAAGAATATAAATGGACTTATTTATGCTATGTATATTTCGATTTGCATGTAGATAGAAGAAGAGAAGATTATGTGAATGTAAAAATAAAAATTTTTATTCAAGGGGCTCAAAAATGTATTTTCGGTGAAATCTCGATAGCAATCTTTGGGTAGTAAGGCCTTCTTCTGTTACTCCAGATAAACAGTACAGAAAGTAAAAAAGAAAAACTATTTTCAGTTTTAAAGACATAGTACAAGCGTTACTTTGAAATACAGAAAATCATACAGAGAATGAGAGAGAAAACCGCCGAAAGTAACACATAACGCATCGCAGCTGTAGATTTAGCCTTTTAGTTCATAAGTATACTCATCTATTATTGTTTTTACTTTTTCTACACGTACTATGTTCATAGTGTATAGAGAAGGTATTGTACTCCAATACCGAGATATTACCGGAAATATATGTTTTAGGATCCCCTGTATTCAAAAAAAGCATTTTCACAATAAGGGCCGTGTATGTGTTTCCGTGTGTCCGTGTGTCGGTGTGTCCGTGTGCCTCTGAACTCAATAACTCAAAAACGAAAAGTCGGTAATAAACCAAACTTGATATTTAAGTTTAGTATCTACCATGGATGCGACACGAAGATTTTGAGAAAAATCCCCCCTCCCCAAGCTACCCTTTGCATGGAACCTTTTTCGAAAATTTTGAAATTTTCTAAAATGGCTCTAACGATTTTGATTAAAATATCGTGTATTAAAGATATTTACCTGACAAATAAAATGTATATCTTGAATTTTCTGGGAGTATTCTCTGAAGACTACTTTATTCTGGATGAATTTTACGGAATTTTACATAACTGCTAAACCTTAAAGAGATGGACAAAAACTTGCCACACCAAAAATGTAGAACACGTTAAAATACACATTTTGTGTTACATACATTTTCTCGTGGATTTGATCGATTTTGAGTTATTTCTTGTTTTTCATTTCATCTTTAAAAAACTTATAGGAACTTTTCTCATACAGGGATTTGTCAACTTCTGGCCATACAAACAAAGAACTTCAGTCACATAGCAACCAGCTTTTAACTATCATTTTAGCCTATGGTACTCTCCTATTTCGCTTAAACTTACAAGGAAACAAGTAAACAGAACATCTATACTATTTTTTTCTTGATTAGCATGAAGTAAATAGAAGCATAAGCATTTTAACAATAATTTGTTGCAGAGATATAGAGAAAGTCATGTGAATGGAGCACATCAGCTTTTATTATTCAAGAACACAACTAGATAGATAGTAACTGATTTCTGTGGGGTTGTGTACTGTTGGATAAAAAGAGTTTATCATTTACGCATCACTGCTGTTTATCGACGTGGTATCCTCCCCTTTCGCTATTCAGATTTAATAAGATCAAAGCTGGCAGCATATTACGTCATATCACGTAAGCTTACGTGCCTCAAGAGACCGCAAATGGATCATAGCAATCATATTTACTTCATGTCGTTTTCCATATCTGTAGTTTCCAGTTGCACTGGGAGTATCCAATATTCACTGCACAGAATTATTGTGCTTATAATTCAGAATATGCTTCTAGAGAACAATAACAACCAATTTTTGTTTCTTTCCAAGCAAGGAGTTTTAGCAAGCAAAATAAAAGCCAAACGTAATGCTCAAATAATCAGTCTGAAAAAGTGGGAATTCTAAGGCTAGAAATGTTGATTATTTATCTTAAAAAAGAAACATGACAATATACACAGTAATAACAGCTAATAACATTGAAACTATTAAAAATCAGATGTGTTCCATTCCTTTGGCTTTCTCTAGTTATTCTGCAATATTCTCTCTACTTTGTGCTAATTGAGATAAACAGAAGGTAATAGAAATTGTCTTATAAGTAGAGGGTCATCTATTGTGGTCTGGGGGTAATTTGTTAGCCTCTGGTTCCCAAGTTTGCGGGTTCAAACCCAGCGATGGATTTTTTCGGGCATAAAAGGAGAAATACGCGTTTAGGGACCCATGAATAAAAAAAATAGAAAAAGGTCCTATGTGAGTACCCGTTTGTCCGGGTGTCTGTGAACACCATAGCTTAAAAACGAAAAGTCGGTAAAATACCAAAACTGGTATTTATGTTCCAAGAGTGCGATAACAAAGATTTAAAAAAAAAATGATGCTATCACAAAATATCTTTTAAATGGAAAAATGTTTCAAATTTTTGTTTTTTCTCAAAAATGGTTCTAATAATGATTAAATTACAGTATATTAAAGATTTTTACGTTCAGAAATTAAATATATATTTTGAATTTTCTGGGAAGAGCCTCTGAAGACCTGTTTATTTCAGATGAGTTTTACAGAATTTTGCATAACGGTTAAACCGTAAGAGATAGACAAAAACTCACAATAAAATATGTAGGTCTCGTTAAAGCACATAAATTATGTCACATACGTTTTTCCTGTAGAGTTCTCTGTGATTGATTTTAGTTTTAAACTACCTAATTTTTCTGAAACGGGACCATGCAAAGAGAACTGAACTTCAATTATTTCACATAGTGGCAAGCTTTTAAAGGATTTTAATATCGTTTTAGCCTAGCGTATTCACTCACTTACCTTCTACTTACAAGAAAGCAGTAATAATTGTTTATCTAAATTAGTATGATATACAAGAGGCCCTAATAAATCCTTAGAAAAAGATAGAAATACAAATTATTTTGTTATTTTTTTTTCAAAATGATCTTTTTCGGCTCCATACACTTTTCCCAACGTCTGTTCAAATGTTTGAAGCCTTCCAAAAAGCAGCATTTCGGAAGGTCCTCAAAATAGACATCTGTTTGTGAGCTGACCTCTTCGTTAGACGAGAATCGTTTTCCGCCGAGTCACTTTTTCAAGTTTCGAAAAAGAAAAAAAAAAGAAAAATGAAAAATACATCACCGGGGATCCAATCTGGTGAATATGGTGATTGTTATAGCATTTTTAATCTTAATTATACAGTTTTCGACATCGAAACTGCCCAGCCGTGCACCCTTAATTGTTTGATGGAACAGAATCCTTATCTGTGCCAGATGAGGGCGTTTTCTCTTGATTTCTCTGTTCAACCGGTGCAACAACAATGCATAATACTCTCCATTTATTGTTCTTCCTTTCTACAAATAATCAATGTAGATAATTCCGCGTTTATTCCAGAAAACCGAGGCCATCATCTTACATGCAGATTTCACCACCTAGCCTTATTCAGAGCCTTTAGAAACCCACTGTTTTGACAGTATTTTTGGCTCTGGAGTATAGTAGTGTATCCATGTTTCATGCTTAATTATGTATCATGCACAAACTCGTCTTTATTGCGACGAAAAAGTGCCAAACCAGTCCTCGAATCGATCACATGACTGCATTTATTCTTTATTGAGATCAAACTTACAGTATATTTTTATACTTATAGATTCCATTTTTATAGGGGAGAGAAAAAAAGTGGAATCTGTGAGTATAAAAAAATATTAAAAGTATTATTAATGAACCAATGGTTTGTTTTGTTTTTAAAAGTTTGAATTTTGGCCAAAAGTTCTCTTTTTGGGGAGGAATGGCCGTTGTTTATTTTTACTTAATCCAATTTGCCAAGACCTTTGCCAGACCTAATTTTTTATGCAAAATTGAGAATACTGCACTTGGGATATGCATGTGGCCTCTAAAATTTGGCGAACTTTGATTCGTCCTCCATATAATGCATTTTGTCAATCATTTTGGAGGAAGTCGCTTTTACTGGACGTCCGGAACGATGTTCTTCATTTGTGAATGTACGGCCACGTTTAAATTCATTTATTCCAATTATTGTAAATTATTGCAAACACAGAAGCAGATGTGCTATAAACTTCATCCATTTCTACTTTTCTCTCTTTTGGTGTTAGATGTATGTGTTTAATCACCGCAAGAAATTAATTTTTTTCCCCATCTTTCTAAAGAAGCACAAAATTGTTGATTCAATCGCCTATGGCAACGAAACCAATAATGGATAATATAGCTGAAATTTTAACTGCCATCTAGTAAGTGACGATGGTTATTAAATACAAACTTTTTTTGATATTGCGGGTGCAATGTTTCTGGGTTTTTTAAAGAATTATTAAACGCCACCAGAAAAGAAAAAGATTTAATAGTGTTCAAATTGTTAATTTTTATGGTACTATTATTATCATCATAGTAGTATTCTGTAAAACTGTTTTAATCTTTTGTCAGAACACCTTGAGATTCCCTGTTACAGACTGTAATAACTTTTTATAATATTTAAAAAATAAAAAATCTGAAAATCAAAAAAAGTGCATATGACATATGCAATGCTTACAAACATTCGCTAAATGAGTATCATAGTTGAATTTTTATTTCCTTTCTTAATAACAGTATTGTATCCAAAACAAGAGTTGTTAATTAATAAACTCTCTAAATGTTGCTCTCAATACATAAACTAGTAGATCAAAGAATAATCTTTTATAAGGATAGTTTATATATGGAACAGTTACAGAAAATTGTGTGAATGTTGTACATCAGCTTTTTTTTTTTTTTTTTTTTTAAATATTTAGAAGACTTTAAACGAGCATTACAAATGTTGGGTGGAATGCAATATTTCGACTAGCTATCATGGGAAAGTAAAATAGAGTGGCGTTGAAATATAACTGATGTATCGTTTATAAGTTGGAGTGTAGTGAGGTAAGAAGGCGGTTTCAGCCCTGGCAGTAGAAGTGGTGGGCACCCCTGCTCCTTGTGCTCACAACCCTCGAGCTGTTCCATCCCTCTCTTAACGCTTGCTCTCTTTAGTTAAGAGTTAAGTTGCGTTATTTACATTCATCAAAGAGCAGGGGAAGGGCGAGGGAAGAAGTTCAGTGACCACACAAACAAACGTACCACGTCTTGTCACTTTCCTTTTCTTTCTCGCTAATAGACTAATAGAAATTTATTACACGCGTTTATTGTTCGTGAGGAAGGCACGAATGTTTTCACTCCGCCGTTCCCATTACTGTCCTCCTTCCTCCACCTTTTTCCTTTCCTTTTTCTTAGCGTGTTCCTTACTTTACCTCGATGTTGTAAATTTGTCTTCGTTTATTGGCTCCAAGAGAAGCGGCGGGTTCAAACATCGGGTTCTGAATACGAAATTAGAAAACACCCTCTACAAGCGAACCGTCGTATCTTAGAAACTAGTGCATAGTCTTACGACGGCTACTGCCGATTTTTCAAATTATAAAGCGGAAAGTAATTCCATTACACTTGTTTAACTGCAGTTCAGTTATGGCTCCTGCATCTGCATTATAACAGTAGAAGAATACACACAATATCGTCGAAAACGATTAAATTAATTTTCTTCTTACTTAATTTTAACTAAATAAGGACAATTATCCATCTTACTATCAGGTCAAATCTGATTACAATTAATTTGCTTCTTACTTAATAAAGAGGATATTTATAGGTTATATCGTTTTATCATTAATAACAAATACATTTATAGATCGATATGTAACAGACGGTCAATATCTAGAAATCCTTTGAACAGTTTTACCCGTAGTAGTCTTAGTTTTTATTGCCTTACCTTCCATTCGAATTATTTATTTAATTGATGAAATTATTAAACACAAATTAACACTTAAAACAATTAGAAATCAATGATACTGAAGTTATGAAGTTTCAGACATTGAATTTGATTCCTATATAGTCCAATACTTTAGGAATGCCTCCAAACCCTGCAGATACTCTCAGAGCTTAACACCGTAGAGCACCAATGGCTACCGGACCATCAGGGAATCGAAGGAAATGAAAAAATCCGATTTGTCCCATTCACATGAGGTTCGCTTCATCTCTGAGACAAATTATTGTCTAATCTTCTATCTACTTAATACTAACCTAGATAAACATTAGCAGAAATGGTCTTAATACTTGCTTCCTTGTAAGTAGACAGGAAATAAGGGGGTACACTGGGCTAAAAGTCAACTCTTTTAAAAGATAGTTGCCATGTGGCTGAAATCCGTTTCTTTGCATGGCCAGGAGTTGACAAATTTCCCTATGAGAAAAGCTTAAGTATTATAAAACTGAAATCAATAACAAGGTATCTCTACATCTCAAAACTGGTCTACTCCATTAAAAATCAATTTCGACATAAATTGTATGTTTTAAGAAGATATGAATTTTTTGTATAGTAAGTTTTTGTATTTCTCTTACGGCTTATCAGAACAGCAAAGTTCAGCAAAATTCATCCACAATAAATAAAACTTCAGAGGCTATTCCCAATAAATTCAAGATATATATTTTATTTGTAATGTAAATATATAATTAATTTACGGTATTTTAATAAAACTCTTATAAGTACCATTCACATGACTTTCTCTATATCCCTGCAACAAATTATTCTTAAAAAGCTTATACTTCTATTTACTTCATGCTAATCAGTAAAACATTAGCAGAAATAGCCATATTACTTGCTTCCTTGTAAGTAGAGGTGAAATAAGGGAGTACCGTAGGTTAAAGTGATAATCAAAAGCTGGTTGCTATGTCACTGAAGTTCCTTTGTTTGTATGGATAGCAGTTGACAAATTCCTGTATGAAAAATGTATAAGTTTTTCATAGCAGAAACTAAAAATAAGGAATGTCACAAAAACGACGAACTCCACGAAAAAAATGTATATAACATAAATTGTGTATTTTAATGTGCTCTAAATTTTTTGTGTAGTAAGTTTTTGTCCATCTCTTATGGTTTAGCAGTTATTTAAAATTCAGTAAAATTCATCCAGAATAAACTACTCTTCAGAGGCTATTCCCAGAAAATTCAAGATATATATTTTATTTGTCAGGTAAATATCTTTAATATACGAAATTTTAATCAAAATTGTTAGAGCCATTTTTGAGAAAATAAAAATTTTCGAAAAAAGTTCCATGTAAAGGGTAGTTGGTGGTGGGGGGATTTTTCTCTAAATCTTCGTGTCGCATCCCTGGAAGATACTAAACTTAAATACCAAGTTTGGTATTTTACCTGCTTTTCGTTTTTTGAATTATCTGTTCACAGACACACGGACACACGGACACACACACTCACACACGGAGCTTTTTGCGAAAATGCTTTTTTTAGATAAACGGGTCCCTAAAACATATATTTCCGGTGAAATCTCGGTACTGAATTTTTTGGTGGGGTGCTATGTACATAGTGCATATAGAGAAAGTAAAAAACGTTAAAACGTTTAAATCAACCATTTTATAAATAGATACACTACACGTTTTCTTATAGACACAAAGGGAATGATGAGGTCAGTGTTCTGGCCTCTAATCTAGAGATCCCGGGTCGATTCCCGGCTGCGGTGGGTAATTTTTATTTAATTGGAATCATTCCCTCAGACCCCAGGATCTGAAAGTATACATGTTGGGGTTAAACCCCAGAATTCAACAAGTAAACACCAACTGTTTCAAGAGCGAAGCCCCCGATTTGGCCATAAAGGTTAAACGGATACACATAAATGAAACAATAAAATAGGCAATCATTATACTCAAATGTTTTTAGAACTGGACGCCTTAACATTTCATTTTCCTTCCGGGAGAAACAAATTATCATTGAAAGGACCGCTCCAGTATTGAGCAATTCCAACCATTAATAACGGATTTTTTCGGAAATGGCTTATTGTAAAGAAATCATATTTAAAGTAAATTGTGTGCTTTGAAGAAATCTAATTTTTTTATTATGGTTTGTATGTGTATTAACATTTGCCATCGATATGATATTAAAAAAGCTCCATCCAAACGAAGAGGACTTCACAGGATATGTCCAGAATATCTAAAATATACATTGTATTCTCAGGTAAATATCTTTAGTATTTATTAAAGTTCCATCACGTCATGTCGCGTAATTAGAAACTGAATGCGATATTTTGGTTGATCAGAGAATTTCTAGTGCACATGGTGTCGAGGGATCAACTCTTCGCCCATTAGTGTTAGTATAGACAGGTACAAGTGGAATAAGAAAATGCATTAGGCTAATCATTTAAAAGCTGGTCCCCAAGTGATGATTTACAATTAGGCTCTGTTTACATGGCCAGAAGTAACAAAAGACACAGGAATGACATCTTCACAGTTGAGAAAAAATATAAGTATAATTACCAGGAAATGCTTAAACCAAAAATAAAATACATAACATAAATTGTGTTTTAATGAGATTTACTTTTGTTGCATAATAATTTTTTGTCTATCTCTTACGGTTTACCAATTATGCCAAACTCCTCCAGAATGAAGACTTCAAAGATATACATTTCATTTGTCATAAAAATATCTTATAAATATGGTATTATGATCAAAATGTTGGAGCCATTTTTAAGGAATTCAAAATTTTCTGAAAATGTTCTACGCAAAGTGTAGTTAGGAGTGGGGAGATTTTCTTGAAAGTCTTTTTGTCGCATTCTTGGAAGATGCTTAAGTTAAAGTTTGGTATTTGGCGGACTTTTCGTTCAGCTATTCACGGACCCACATACACGGGGATAGTCCAGTTTACTGTCTCAGAAGTATTTTGCTTTGTAATATTCTTTTGAACATTTTATTACCAAAGCTTTGCACCTGCTATTGATATTGGTTGTTTATAAGAATTATTCCTTTTAGTGCTCTCCAAATACCATTGCTTAATGTTACTATTTTATTAGCTTCCGACACACACATAGACAAACACACCGATTTTTTCTAAACATTCTTTTTTGGATTCAGGAGATATCAAAACATATATTTCTGGTGGGATACCGGTATCAAATTTTTTTGTGGAATACAATTATAGTATTTACATTGCACGTACATGGTAGAAAAAGGAGGGCCTGGCACAGAAATAAAAACCAATGAAACGAATCTCGCAGAATAAATTAGGTTCTTAAACTCGCTATTTATTTAGATAGAGGAATGTTTGGCAATCACTGCAGTAAATAACACCAAATTCGTACCTGTACTATCGTGAACACATGCTCAAGTTTTGTGGGATTTGCTGATTTTTTTTTTTTGTCATTTGTTAACTCATGCTTTATTTAAGGCCCTATTATTTATGTGTGCGGGAATAGTAATTCATAATGAGATTATTGCAATAAACGATAGTAAAACTCGTTTTGCCTACTATTCGTGTGTAATAACATTTATATGAACCATAATAAATGTAAGTAAATACAAACGATGAATATTCGTTTCGTAATCGGCTTGCCCTCCCGTATTTGTAGGACTGACACCCCACATTGACTTACAAGTCAATTAGGGGGTTAGAAGCCTGCCATAGAATGGGGAACCTGTTACGAGAGGTCGGCCCGTAGGAAATGGATGATATGGAATGTAAGCGAAATTGATGATTAGAAAGTTGATGATGGATCAATTGATGGAATGAGTGGCGGCGGAAACCGGAGGATCCGCCGCTTTGTCCACCACAAATCACACATTCGGGTGCTTGGGATCAAACCCGGGCCGCCTAGATGGGAGGCGAGTTGTGTAACTATTCAACCACGGTGCCACCCGTGAATCTAGCCACAAAATATTATTTTTGAAGGTTATTTAAATAAAGTGTTAGTTTTATAAATGGAGACGTTAATGCTCTCTTAAAATAACAGCAATAAGAGTGGTGAATAATCCACTTAATGATAAACGGAGTATAAAGTGAAATGGAAACGGTGGCGTTATTGTTTATATGTTGTGTGTGGAGCACGGACGTCGGTGTGGGTTTAGTGCTCTCAACTGCAGCGATCATTAGCGCCCTCATGTAGCAAAGAAAGCCGTAGAGGCAAACACAGAGAGAGAGAGAGATCCAAGTAATGCATTTCAAACGAACACGTTTTCCGTGTCAAGTGCAACTTTGGGGACGAGGATTTCCAACTCTGCCGTGCTGCTATGTAATCGGCTAACGAAGTGCAGAAAAGCGACTTCAACCAGTAAAAGTAGCGAGTGAGAGAGATAGTTGTCCCTGGGGCTGCAGGGTGTCCCTTTTACTTTCGCTCAGGTTATGAAAGTGAGCCGCTGGACACACACATAGGGGCGGGGGGGGGGAGGGTTATCCGCACGACAAGGATAGATAAAAAAACACGCCTATGTATGTACGGGACATCCATGCGCCTACTGTATTTTAAACGAACCAATGAAGTGTGGCTGCAACCTACCAAAGCCAATTAATACATAACCTAACCTATATTTCACACGTGGCCAGTCTACAAAGGGTGTAAAAACATCCCCCACCCCTCACGCTTTTACTTTCTATATAACGTTAACATATTGGAGAGCAAAGTTTGTTGCGCGCGCGCTCCGCTACAGATGTGTTATGTCTGTTCATTTACAACCTACACCGCACGCCCCCCACCCCTGCGCCCTTGTCCATCCCTCCCCCATGTATATGTTCAGCTGCGAAACTAAACTGTATCGCTTTCATTTTCAAGCCCATTGAAGCGTAGCTAAGCCGTAGAGCTGCCGCTTGGCTGGTGAAACGCGTTGGGTGCCCGTGTCAGGCGGGTCAGTAGAAGCGTCAGGCGGTTAGACGGATTTCCCCAATGCTGAGACAGGGGAAGATGTTACAGCATCAAATTTATGGACAAGGTACCGGGGCAAAAAAGCCGATTAAACTGTTCTCTCCTGCGGTGAGAGGACCGCATGTAATGGAAACTTTTCATAGGAAATGGGAAATACCTTTACTTGTCAATAAATTACCAACATTTATAGTCCAGCTTTCTTTCACAAACCACGAATACGGCGGTTTTCCATGGCAGTAACGAATGTATCTTGGTTATTTTTGCATTAGAGACTCAGTGGTAAAGCTCTAAAGATTCCTTCGACGAATTAATGACAGAGAAAGTTCGATTCTCCGCGCGCTATTGCTTTATTTATACTTCCCATTTATTATTCATCTCAAATTCCATAAAAATGTCACAGTTTTTGGTAAATGACCTTTAGAGAATTACATACAATACATCATGGATTACACACACACGCATATATTCTCAGTATATGTTTACTTTCTCTACCAAGTATAATAAACTGGTAAGTAGCGTATTCCATCCACAAAATCAGTGTCAATGTTTCACTGAAAATATATTTTTAAAGGCCCTATGAACTCCAAAAAAGCCTTTTCGGAAAATGATTAATGTATGTGTCTTTAAACAGCACGAATAATAAACGAAAATTCATTTCAGATGAATAACAAGGCTGAGATGTAGTATCTTTGTGAAACAAATATATCTTAAATTAAAAATGCGCTCACTTCATACTACTCTTTACATGGAGATTTTTTTTTAAATTATTGATTTTAGCACATATGGATCTCATATTACTTTCTTTAGTACGTGTGTAAAATGTACATAGAGCACAGGTAAGGTATTTTACACAATATGCATGTTTTGAAGAACCCTGAATAATGTTTTTAGAAAAAACTCCGTGTACATCTGTGACCTAAACTGACCGTTACAGGAAATATTTTTCGAAATTTTCAATTTTATAAAAAAAATGATTCATATGTATTTTCTGATATTCCTGGGAATAGCCATTTAATATGTGTGCTTCATTCTGAATGACTTTTGTATACCTGGTCAACTGTAAGAGAAAAACAAAAATGTACTACATAAGAGATGTAGATGTTGATAAAACACACAATTTATGCCATATGCAGATACTTTTTATAGAGCTAACTATATCTGAAATATTCCTTATTTTTGGTTTAAATCACCCAATAATTATACTTTTTATAAATGTAAAGTTATATGTCTTCTTTCTTTTCTCATCCTGGTTAGAGCGGCGACCAGCTCTTATATGATATCACTATCGTTTTAGCGTTTTTATTTGCCTTTTCCCCAAACCTATAGTAAAATATGTAATAAAACCATTCCTGCCAATGCATATCAAGAGTAGCATAAAGTGGAAGAAAAATAATAAGTTCGTAGCAGAATGAGTAAAGAAAAGCATGCGAATGCAACACATCAATTGTTTTTCCTAGTATATGCTTGTATCTACAGGGGATACCTTTTAGAACCGTTAAAGTTATTCATAAAATGCTGCTGATGACTTGCAGGAAAATCATGTAAATAAAATAAGAATACGAACAGGTTAAGGATCCGATAGATTGTTGGTTTAAAAATCTAGTGTAGTTCATTCACATGATTTCCTGTAGAGGTTCTACAAACTTTCCTTGCAAAATATTATTCTTTTATATATGCCATAATAATCGAGATACACATTAGCAGATACGGTTTTAATACTTATTTCCATATAAGTAGAAGGAAAATAAGTGAATACACTAGCAAAAGTGATAGTCAAATTTTAAAGGGTTTATTTCCCGGTAATAAAACAAAGGAGATGAAAGAACATTTACTTCCCGCTTGAGAAAAGTTTAAGTAATTTAAAATTAAAACTAATAACAACCAATATATTGGAAACGGTTAACACTAAAAGATGTATATAATACAAACTGTGGTTTTATTAAAATTTACATTTTTTGTGTAGTAAGTTTTTGTCTATCTTTTGCGGTTTACGAGCTATACAAAATTATCCAAACCTTCTCAGAATATTTAAGATATAGTTTCGTTTGCCATGAAAACATCTTAAACTTGTAGAATTCTATTCAAAGTCGTTAGAAACATTATTGAGAAAATCCAAATAATAAAAATGTTCCATGTAAAAGGTAGAGCGGCGAAATATTTTTCTTGGAAATCTTCTTGTTACATCTTTGAAAGGTACTCAACTTAAATACCAAGGTTGATGCTTAACATATTTATAGTTTTTGAGTTTTGCTGCCTACACACACAGACACACACGCACACACACACAGTTGCACAAACGGATATGTTTCTAAAAATGATGTTTTTTTTTATTCATGAGCCTGAAATCAATGTATCGAATTTTAGATGGTATACAATACATATCGAATTTTATTCAAAATCATTAGAACCATTTTTGAGAAAATCAAAATGTTCTAAAAACGTTCCAAGTAAAAGGTAGAGCGGGGTGGGGGGATTTTCTTGAAATCTTCTTGTTATATATTTTAAATGCACTCAGCTTAAGTGACAAGTCAGGTGTTTAATGTACTTATAGTTTTCAGGCAGTCAGACAGACACACACATACACATACACACACTTGCACATACTGATATGTTTCTAAAACTGATTTTTTATCATTATTCATGAACCTTAGAAAATATATTTCCGGTGAAATCTATGTATCAAATTTTGGGTGGAATAAAATACCTACTCTATCTACTATGTACATATTACATACGTGGTAGAGAAAAAAAGATTATAAATTGAAATATTTGCCTTCGTGTCATATTCTTGATTAGAAGGTAATTTGTATGTAACATGCAGGTAAAGGTTTATGCGATACTAAGATTTTTTTTTAGGTATGAACTTTTAGGATTTGTTATTTGACTAAGGTTATTCTTAATGCTGGTAAGGAAAGTCATTAAAGGAAATAGCGTTTGCAGATTTTTTCCCCCCATGAACGAGCAAGTAGGGGACCAAAACAATGGAAACTAACGAAGAGATGGAGAAGATGGAATGGGCGACCAGATGCCATGTCACGCATTCCACCACTCCTGGCTAACAGGCGTCCCCTCTACGCTTAATGAAATGCAAAATATTTCCGATTATTTACTTCACAGCTCCCCTGCACATATGTACCTTCCGCTTGCTGACGAATGTGCCTACATGCTTGTGAAAAACCCTTTTATTTTTTCCATTATACTGATGCTCTGTTGGATACGTAACCAGGTGCGTGCAGAGAATTAACGAGGAGGGTGACGTTGTAGGTGTACTTCGGCACGTACGGAAGCTGCCTGGAAATTAATTCTGTAGAAAACCCAGATACGATTCAAGGTGTAAATATACACAGATTTTATAATCTTTGGAAACTATGGTAAATAAACATTGTATCTATGAGCCTCGTTCCCATCATCACTGAGAGAGTGGTCAGAGGGTGTAGTGTGAGTATTTCTTAGGATTTCAAACAGCGGATAGGTAACAACGAAAACATTAATTGCAAAACGAAAGGCTTTTAAATAAAGAATAGAAAAAAAGTGGATTTCCCACTTTTCCCTGCATTTGAGTACAATGTGATGATCCAGTATTTGTAATATTTTTCGCTATTTTCTGAAATTATATTCGTGAGGAGAATTTCACATTCCTCATTTGAGACGCTCGGTTGGCCATCCTCTGACCTTTACGCTGTTCGACTTTAGGTGGTGTGATGTGAGGGACAAATATCGATTACTCTGAAACTTTTGTTGTCACATACAATTATCTGATTAGGATTCACAATGTATTCAAGGCTCAACTTAAAAATATTGAACAGTTATTATGCTTTATTTAAATTTGGGTTTATAGAACAAATACATGACTCTAACCAACATGTAAGCATTTGCAGTTTCTTTCTTTTATCTATAAAATCACTCCTTTGCTCTTAAACAGCGAAACATTAAACCTCAAAAATAAAAAAAAATCAAATCGGGAATTAAGAGAAATTGTGTCACAGACCTTTTCATACGTTGCAGTTCGTCTTTAGAGAAGATGACAATTTAGAAATCCCGGATGATAGAGTCCCTCCCTTGGCAGAATCCTCAATTGAGTAGTACGTAACTTAAGTGAATGTTTGCTAATTCAAAATATGTAAAATCATTCATTGTGTAAAGTAAAGTTTGCGATTGAATCGGCACCCTTGTTTTCCCATTGTAAGTCACGAGAATATAGGATGGCGGTGTGCGCGTTGTACCAAACACAAAAGCTGGCCGTTTCGTGATATATGTAAACATGAGAGGAATATATAACATAGGATCATTCAAAACACATTAAACCCTGATATTTGCGTTATTAGAATTGTACTTGATGGTGGGCAAAGTAAGCTACAATCATGTGATATACTAATTGTTCATAGTGATTTCAGTTATCTGAGCTTCAATATTTCTGTACCATATTCGAATAAAGTACAACATTGCAAAAGTTAAGTGGTGAGCTCTCTCTTCTTCCCTTCGACCCGTAAAACTAGTGCCCAGGAAAAGGTGCACACAGAGTAATCTACCCGAGCATTCGTCTACAGGGGAACTCACGAAAAAACTTAAGGCTATGTTACCGAAAGGTAACCAGGATCTACCTACTGCGCTCACACTATTCCGCTCGGTAATCCAAGGGTTTCTGACAAAATGAGAGAGGGAACATTTTAAGATCAGGTCGTGTTGAGACACAATGATACACCCAACGAACACCAATAAAGAAAAGCGATAACATAGCTTGATTACAGCATGCGGTCTTTAATGATTTTGACTTCTTGGTTTTTGAGCCAGTGGTTTCTACTCCTTTAAAAATGGGCAATTAAAACAAGGAAGAATCAAACCGCGATTCATTTTTTTCTTTCTTCCCTTACCCTCAGTCAGTTCGCCAGCTTTTATTCCGATAATCACAAAAGAGAGCGTTCAAGAAGTGTTGACAAAAGAAATACCGCTGTCGGAGGTCGACGATGCGGCGGGAAGAGGGGGCCGCCTTCCCCTCGCTGTCCAGAAGTGCGCCCCTACCCCTTGTAAATACCCAACCTCCGTTATCTGCATCAAAAAGTTGAAGAGATCTCATCATTCCCGGAAATAAAACTCTTGTTAGGTCTTTCTAGATCTAGGTTCCAGTGGCGGCTGATAAACTTTCGCTTTCAGCATTCCTCAATTTCACTTTAGCAGTCCACTTTCAGTGATGTAGAGTGTTTGCCTCACATTCGAGCGCTCCCGAGTTCGAACGTCGTTTAGGAGCACCCGAATAAGATTTCTTTCTGAAACTATTGCTAAACAGAAGAGAAAATGTCGAATAATTTTAAACCCTACGGATGCCGGGGTGTTTAAGCATGATTCTACTGATGTCTTTCATTAATCAATATTACCCATCTGCTTAAGGGATGTTCATCTATCTTTACAAGGTGATTCAAACATTTCTTTTACAAAGTTAGGTGACAGGTTCCTTACATCAAAACAAATTCTCGATTTATTGAGGTTCAAAAGCTATTAATCAAAATATTTTAAAGTTTATTCTATTTTTGGTGTTTTCAGCATGTTAAGAGGTGTTCCAGACAAACACCACTTGTAGCAAATGTCCTCCACTTGCATGTACACACGCATGCACTCGTCGAAGCATGGAATGTCAAATATTGCCAGTCGGTGTCGTATACTTTCGCAGGCTTACTTGACAAGTAGATTAAGAGTTTCTTCATCTGCTGCATAAACCAATGGTTTAAGATGCCCCCCAAAAGATAAAAATCCAAAAGATTGAGGTCTGGGGAACGTGCAGGCCATGAAACTGGTCCCCCTCAATCTATCCATTTGTCATGCTAGATACCAGCCAGCGCATCTCGAACAATGACAATAAAATGTGCTAGATTATGTATAAACCACGTGTTTTTTATTATTTGCAGATGCACATTTTTAATAAGTTTCGGAGGGTGTTCTGAATGAAGTCCTGTAGACAGCTCTTATAAGGGGTGCTGGAGGAATGTATTACATATCTGATAAGTGGCAAATGTTAACAAGTAGCCATGGCAACACAAGGCCAGCTCTGTAGGGTAAAATGGGTTAAAGCCTTCTATGAATGAGTGCATAAATAAAATAATTATTTGGTTGGACCCGCAAAACCGTTGAAGGTGTTTTTATTAACAAATTGATAACTCGAAAGCGAAGCGTTGTAGCTCAATTGTTTATATGAAACTATTTTCTTGTTTCGATGTTCGGAATCCATCCCTAAACGTTGTAAAAATATTTTTGAAATATCCTATATAGAATCAACCTTGAACCTTTCGTTGACAAATATATTTTTAAAGAATGCTTGAAGACACAAGAAATGAAATATTAATTGCAATCGGAAATATGAGAGAAAACATTTCAGGATACACCAAGATAAAATATAATGTGTCAACGTCTCTATGATTTGTTGAGAATAATCATCGTTGAAACTTAAAATCAAAGAAATATAAATTCTCTTTTTAAAAGTGATAAATGTAATGGTAGAACAATAATAATATACCTTTACTAATTATTACACTAAATTTGGTGTGTCTGTCCGGCCTTTATGTGAATGAGTGAAAAACAAATCAGACTGGAAGGAAGGCACTTTTGAGAAACTAAAAAGTTTAAAAACATATTCCGTATGGCGTAGGAGTATCTTCTTGAAAATCTGCGCACTGTATCTTTGAAATATGCTGAACCTAAATACAAGTTTATACTATTCGATGTTTTCGATTTTGAGTTACGCTGATCACAAACGTATACAGACTGATAGATACGGACATATTTTAAAACTATTTTATTCAAGGTCTTCAAAACATATATTTTCAATGAATTCTCAGTATCGAATTTTGGGTGAAATGCAAGACTTCCTCCGCTTACTATACGTGGTAGAGAAATTAACTATGTAAAATGGATTAGAATGAAACGCATTGTAATATCTCAAACAGCGTGTTCTAATAAAACCTAAGCAGTAATTTTTCAGAAAACAAAACGCAAGGACTCATTCTGGAAGCGAAGATACAGTTGGGGGAATTTCGTGAAACACTTCGTCTTATATTCTTATAAGATGCTGGACTAAAATGTGTATTCGGATTGTGGTAATTATTTTACTATAACAATGATACTATTATTAAAGCACTTATGAAAAATATACATAGATGTTCTGTTATTTGTGCTCAATTACCTTTTTCTTTCTGTAAAAACCACTTTTAGTGAGCAGATATCCCCTTAATAAAACAATAGGCATGTGTATGTCGGTGTGGGTGTGTGGGTGTGTGTGAGAGAGAGAGAGAGAGAGAGAGAGAGAGAGAGAGAGAGAGAGACAGAACAATGCAGATTAAAAGTCTGATAAATACGAGACGTATTACCTAATGCCAATGATACAAAATGAAGCAACCCAAACTACATTTTAAAATTTTCATTATTATTTTCTTAAAAATAAGTATAATGACTTTCAATATAATTCTCTGTGAAAAGATATCTGCAATACTAATAACATAAATATATTACCATTTCTGTGAATAGCCTATGAATATTTTTATTTTGAATATTTTCGGTATAGCTTTATATAAATAGTACACCACAATATATAGACAATACCCTAACAAATGAAAGATGACATGTTAAATATTTGAGATTTCATTGTTTTTTACCGAGACAAAACACGAGCCAAATGGGGAATTTAATGTCAAGTGCGTATGCTACAATGGTAGCTCGGTTGGGAATAGCCTCTGAAGACATCTTCATTCAGAATGACTTGTATAACTGTTAAACCGATAGACAAAGACTTACTACACAAAAAATACAGATCTCGTTAAAATACATGATTTATTCTTCTGGTAGAGTTGACCGTTTTTGAGATATTTCTTTTTATTGGTTTCAATTTTAAACAACCTCAATTTTCACACACGGATAGTTACCAGACAAAGCGATTCGAACCCCAATTGTTTCACATACCGACCAGCTTTTAAAATATTTTACTATTGCTTTAGCCTAGTGAATTTCCTTATTTCCTTTCTGCTTACAATGAAACAAGTAGTAAGACCAATTCTTCTAATATCTATCTCGATTAGCATGATGTAGATAAATTGATAATCTTTTGAAAAAATAGTTTGTATATGAACAGCTAGAGAAAATTTGGTGAATGGAAAGCATCAGGTATTTAACTCAGGGTTCCTCAAAACATGCGTTTCCATGAAATCTCGGTATTGAATTTTTGGATAAAATAAACAGCTTCTTTACCTACTATGTACATACGTGCTGCAAAAAGTAAAAATTCAATGGCATAACCAGGATTTGAATCACAGTTTTCATCAATTGAACTACCATAGTAACCGGAAAAAATAGTAGTTGGGGAATGTAATGTCATCTGGGCATGTTGTCATGGAAAAAAGTCTGATGTGTGCCATTCACATGACTTTCTCTACACTCTGCAACAAATTATTCTATTTACTTCATCTAATCGAGAAAAAAAATAGCAGAAATAATCTTATTACTAGCTTCCTTGTACGTATTAGTGAAATAAGGGAGTACCTATTAAAATGATAGTCACAAGCTGGTTGTATGTGACTGAAGTTCCTTTGTTTGTATGGACAGGAATTGACAAATGGACAATTCCTGTATGAGAAAAGTATGTTTTTCAAAGCTAAAACCAAAAGCAACGAATATCTCAAAAACGTTCAACTCCACGAAAAAAAATTATATAATATAAATTGTGTGTTTAAACGTGCTCTACATTTTTTGTGTTTTAAGTTTTCGTCCTCTCTTACGGTTTAGCAGTTATGCAAAAGTCCGTAAAATTCATTCAGAATAAGGTAGTCTTCAGAAGTTATTCCCAGAAAATTCAAGATATACATTTTATTTGTCAGGTAAATGTCTTTAATATACGATATTTTAATCAACATCGTTGGAGCCATTTTTAGTAAAATCAAAATTTTCGAAATTTTTTCCCTGTAAAGAGTAGTTTGGGGAGGGGGATTTTTTTGAAAATATTCGTGTCGCATCCTTGGACGATACCAAACTTAAATACCAACAGACACACAGACAGACATACAGACTGACAGGCACACATACGGACATTTTTCTAAAAATGCTTTTTTTGAATTTAGGGGTCTCAAAACATATATTTCCGGTGAAACATCGGTGTCGAATTTTTGGGTGCAATACAATACCTTCTCTATACACTATGTACATAGTACGTATAGAGAAAGTAAACAAGCTATCAGAAGGAAACTAGGAGATGCGTATTTCAAATCCCAGCTACGGTACTGAAATTTTCAGTCTGACTCTACCTTTCTAACTTTTGGAAGAATAGTTTGTTGACGAATGAGAACAGAAAATCGTGTGAATGCAACACATCAGATTAGAACCTTATAAAGATTCTCTTTTTCAGACTAGAACTATGCAAGAAGTGGTTCTTTTCCTGGCAACCCCTAACACACTCAAAGTAAACTCCTACCCATTAGTATGAGACTGGTGGATTAACTTTTTTATGTATAAAAAAGTAAAGTAGAAGATAGGGGGAAAGGGTTGAAAAAAGTTTTAGTATGGGAGCATAGATTAGGTTGCGAGCAGAAAGCCGAAGAGGTCCTCGCAAGCAAGCAAGCAAGCTAGGCAGCCACCGAGGCCGGAACGCGTGCTTCTAACTGTCTCCTCCACAGCCAGCCAGCCCGCTGTAATCTTATTAAATTTACATATTAATCAACGGATTTTAATTATCCTATAGCCCTACCCCCGTAGCTGCCGCGTTTCTAACTCGTACCGTAATTTACATTAATCCAATAATTGCATGGAGGTTTCCTAGTTAGCAATTCAAATGAGATGCTATGTGTATATATATACGAACCCCAGAAACGAAACTGGGATTCCATGGAACAGTGGCACTAAGAGAAGGGATTTTCACTTTGTTACAATTTTGCTGTAGATGTGGGTGGATCTTAACAAAAAGACGCATTTAGATTGTAAAGCAGGGGAATTATTCTCGTTTTATTCTATGCTTTAGCTGGAATTGCCTGCCTCTTTTCTTCTTAACGTTTTTAACTTTTTAGCGCTGGCCACCAACGGTCTGCATTAACCTTCATCAGCGTTATTATTATCCCTACATTTGAGGATTAGACCTGGAAATTTTCTTACAAATACTTGAATAAAACAGCAGAAATTTCCGCAATATGATCATTATCTAATATTCAATATAATAAGTAGAGCACGTTTTCTTACGTAATTACATATTCTGTTGCTTTATATGTGGACAGACGCAAACAGAAAATGTATATTGCTATTCTGAAGTGACATTTTACTACTTTCCCTACACGTACTATGAACATAGTGTATAGAGAAGGTATTGCACTCCACCAAAAAATTCGATACCGAGATTTCACCGGATATACATGTTTTATGGTATTTTCAGAAAAAGGTCCGTGTGTGTGTACGTGTGTCCATGTGTCCGTGTGTCTGTACACACGATAACTCAAAAATGAAAAGTCGATAAAATACCAAATTTGATATTTAAGATTAGTATCTTCCAGGGATGCGACACGAAGATTTTGAGAAAAATCCCCCACCCCAAACTACCCTTTACATGGAACTTTTTTCGAAAATTTTGATTTTCTAAAAAATGACTAACAATTTTGATTAGCATTTCGTATATTAAACATATTTACCTGACAAATAACATGTATATTTTTTATTTTGTGGGAATAGTCTCTAAAGACTGTTGAGAGATATTCCTTATTTTTGGTTTCAGCTTTAAAAATCCTAAATTTTCTCATACAGGAATTTGTCAACTCCTGTCCATACAAATAAAGGAACCTCAGTCACATATCAACCAGGTTTTGACTATCACTTTCAACTATGGTACTCGCTTATTTCTCTTCTACTTACAAGGAAGCAAGTAATAAGACTATTTCTGCTAATTTTTTTTCGATTAGCATGAAATGAATAGAAGCATAAGCTTTTTAACAATAATTTGTTGCAGAAATGTAGAGAAAGTCATGAGAATAGAACACATCAGATTTTATCTCTAGCACGTGTGTATAATTTACAATATATATATATGTATATTTATAGAGAGAGAGTAATTTTTTGTTTTTATTTTGTTTTGTTGTTTTTTGTAATTTAACGTATGTTAATTTGGTTAGTCGCATCGGACGACCGAAGGTATTGCAGTCCACCCAAAAACTCCATACAACAAGAGTAATTTTGGTTAATTCAACTCCTGATATTTTTTGTGACACCTATTATGTTGTAGCACCCAAAGTTTCTACGAAATATGCTTTTTAAGACTCCCTAAATAAAAAGAAGACATTTATTGAGGCATTTTTGTGTGTATGTGGGCAGCGTAGCTAAAAAAAGAAGTCAGATAAAAACATATTGATCATAATTACATTTTTTTAATATTCATTTATAGGAAACGAAATATATTTATTGAATTTCCTGGGAATAGCCTACGAAGACCTGCTCATTCTGGATATCTTTTGTATAATTATTAAACTAACGCTTTGCCTAGTATATCCCTTCTATTACAAGGAAGCAAGAAGTAAGAGTGTTACTGCTAACGTTTATCTCGATCAGCGCGACGTAGGTAAAAGAATAATCTTTTGTAAAGTAAATTTGTTTGTGGAACAACTAGAGAAAGTTATATGAACGGAACACACCAGACGTTTACATATTTCAGTGTATATTGCATATTTTAGAGAATCCTATATTAAAATAAATACATAGCAGTTTCATTACTTAACTAATTAAATATATATAATATATTGGTTTTTTATATACCTAACCTATGTTTTTCATTGTTTAAAAACTGAAAATAAATAATTGAGCCAATGCTTCACAAAATTTCCAGAGCGTAATTGACAGAAACGTAGGTTGTTCTACTTTGCTTACTATAAGCAAGCTCCTGGAGAGTTGCAGTCTCCGGAGGGCACACACACCTGCTGGAAGAATGGTCCTACTGCGATATACTGCGTTGTCGAAGTATAATCTTCTACATACAAAGTATTTATCGAACAGAAGAAGGATATTTACACAAAAATGGAGAAATATCTGTGTACTGTGTAAGGAATTAAACAATACATTTGTGTCAAGAACTCATTCTTAAATTCTTCAGTTTTGATTATGTGGACTGTTTATTTACTTTTGTTTTTTATTTTATTTTTTTCACTTTTAATGAAGATTTAAAGTTCACAAAATACTATTAAAACTATGAAAGTGAAATTTATGGAAATAATTTTAAAATGATAGCTTTGGAGTAAGAAGTACGGAGTAAAAGAATAAATAAATGTGGTAAACAGGGACTGACTAGTGAATGAAATAAATACATTTTCGTTTTAGGTATGGACTTCTAATTATTTTAAATTGCTTGTTATATATCCATAATTACATATTTATTTGATATTACGTATTCTGTTACATGTTTTACCACAATTATATACATATTTCTCAATTTTGTATTTCACAAAAATCCGGGTTCTAATAATATTAGAGATAAAGTAGAAAGGGTGAAAAAAACCATAAAAAATAACTTAATGCAAATGCTCCTTTTGATAAATATTAAATAAATTGAAACCTTAGTTTCCAATATAAACTGAGCAGATCAATAGATTACAATAATTGTGATGTTTCTGCAAACCGTTTGATACATAAGTTCGTGACGTTCCAAACTTAATCTTCTGAAGATCTAGGATGTAGTGACTGCAATTTAGAACAGTTGACTAACGTCGGAGTTTCATGGAAAAAAGTGTATAAAGATGAATAATCATTGAAGATTGGCTTTTTGAAGTAACTAAAGCTTTTTTAGCTTTGATTTACCTCATGGCGTTATCTCCTTACACGACAAGTATGCTTCGAGTCGCTTCTGCTGCATTTTCTATTTTGTTAAACCAAAATAAAAAATTGTCGTAATTATTCGTTTCTTCCTGTTGATAGATATTTTGTTGATATACGTTTACTTTTGTAAGGCCACAAATATTAATAAATTTAATTTAATTTCCAATGTTCAACAAATGCGAATTCTCATTTAAATCCCATAGGATAAAAATCACTTATTACCACAGTTTCGATACAAACTTATGTGTCAATCTGAATTATAATGCAGAAATTTGGGAATGTGAGCATTATTGGTTCTTAAGTAATTAATATTATTTTTAATATAATAATTGGAATACCCCAAGTGATTTTGTCTTACTTCCGGTTTAAATAATAAATAATTATCCACTCTTTGGGCCTGTTGTGCAGATGTTAAATCCTAAAACAGTTAACTCATTTTAGTTCTACCAGTAACCAGAGGTTTATGTGGACTTCATATGTTTAAGAGTACAGGGTTAGTCGTGATTCCTCTTTAGACCAATAACGACCTCAGCCATCCCCTCGTCGTGTCGTTTCTCATTTATTTGCCACTTTCTCCCTCTCCGTCTGTAAGAACTGACGTTTATGCACGAAATACTTCATAAAAATCCGATGATGTGCTCCATTCTCATGACTATCTCTACAGCAAATTATTGTTAAACAGCTTATTCATACTAGTCGAGATAAACATTAGCAGAAATCTCTTTTTACTTACTTCCTTGTAAGTAGAAGCTAAATAAGGGAGTATACTAGGCTAAAGCGATAGTCAAATCTTTTAAAAGCTGTGGTTGAAATTCCTTTGTCTGTATGCCCAGAAGCTGAACAATTCCTCTATTGAGAAAAGCACAAGTAGTTTAAAGCTGCAAGCAACAACGAGTATCTCATGAACGGTCAACTCTACAAAAAACTTGTATTAAATAAATTATGTGTATAAACGAGATCTACATTTTTGAGTGGTAAGTTTTTGTCTCTCTCTTAATGGTTTACCAATTATGCAAAATTCACCCAGAATAAAGGAGTCATCAGAGACTATTCCCAAAAAATTCAAGATACACATTTTATTTACCAGTTAAATATTTATCATATACGATACTTTACTTAAAATCTTTAGAGCCATTTTTGAGGAAATAAAAATGTTCGAAAATGTTTCCATGTAGAGGGTAGTTTGAGGTGGGGATTTTCTTGAAAATGTTCTTGTGGCGTCCTCGGGAGCTGATAAACTTAAATATCAAGTTTGGTATTTAATGAACTTCTCATTTTTGAGCTATGCTGCCCACAGACACACAGACACACACACACACACATTGGCATGTTTCTAAAAACGCTTTTTTGGACTCAGGGGGTCTTAAAATATGTATTTCCTGTGAAATCTCAGTATCGAATTTTTAGCTGCAATACAACATTATATACATAAGAGGTGTGGAAAAATTAAAAATTGTTATAATGTGTGAATCGGAAAATGATGAATCATTAGGATCTACCTAGTTTGAAGTATTCTGCACCTTAGACGACCTTTTACACCTTAGTGGTACAGTTGAGTTCTCCAACCCGCTCATCAGCGTTGTTAATCTGTACTACTGTCCCCACCATCTAAACAATAAACGTTGACTTCTGCCGTAACTGAACATTAATGAGTCAACATCAAAATGCATAGGTGAGTCCTTTTAGTATTATCATATAGATGTGCTTTATTACAGATGGCTCGTGGGACGCTTACAGCTGCATAATAGCATGGACCAATACTCTCGGTGTTTTCATGGCCTTGGTATCCAGCGCAAGATTGTATCTCCAGGGTGGCGAATATTCCGGCTTATAAAATTTTTTGACGACCAATTGTGATAATTTCAATTGTTTTGTGTACGACAGGAGTTGGATAGGAAGAGTCAAAATGATAAATTCAATGCCATAAATGAAGAAAAAAAGAAAACCTATTCATTCACCATGACCTTCTCTATCTGTTCTACAAACTATTCTTACAAAAGACTATTCATCTATCTACATATGCCAATCGGGATAAAATTAGCAGAAATGGTCTTATTACTTGCTTCTTTGTAAGTAGAAGGAAAATAAGGTAGTATACTATGCTAACGCAATAGTCATTTATTTTAAAAGCTATCGCTACATAGAACAATTTAAATTCGGTTCTATTTGCGTGACTAGGAGTAAAACGAAAAGAGAATGAAAAGCAAAATAACTTCACGTTTGAGAAAAGTTAAGTAGTTTAACATTGAAATCAATAACAGGGAACATACTGGAAACGGTAAAAATCTAAAAGAAAAATATATGCGAGAAACTGTGAGTTTTTAATGAGATCTATGTTTTTTGTATAGAACGTTTTTTTGCTTCTCTTACGGTTTACAGATGTCTTTAGAGATTTCTCAGAAAATTCAAAACACACATTTTATTTTTCATGTAAATGATTTTAATAGACAGTACCTTAATCAAAATTGTTAGAGCCATTTTTGAGAAAAACAAACATTTTTGACAAATGTTCCATGTAAAGGATAGTTTGGGGGTGGGGGATTTTATCGAAAAGTTTTGTGTCCCATCTTTGGAAGGTACTAAGCTTAAATAGTATAAGTTTGTAAATTGTGACCATATAATTATGTAAATTATATATATATATATATTATTTCATGAAGAATAAAATAGACTTTTACCTAAAATCTGAGCTCTATCTATCTCCTTCGGATATGCGACTCTTTATTCCTCCTCCTCTGGTAGGACAGTTTGGACCTGTCAGGAGGAGCGAGATGTGTCTACAGGAGTGTTTCTATCTGTGAATTTAGGGACCCCACAATATCCGCACCTGCTGCTTCTTGATCTCAGCAATAAACCTTTGAATGCTTCATTTACGAGGTCCGTTTTTTTTTCAACCTCCGATAGGCTATAAATAAAAAACAAGTTCATAGAAAATAATTATTTTATTTTGTACTTTACGACGTTCGTGGAGAGCCATTCAAAACAAATGAGGAGGAATGCTGACTTCAGGAATTGTGTTGATCCACGACAACGCTCATCCACACACTGCTGGCACAACCCCATCGGCTCCTTGAACAATTTTAATGGGACACTTTTTATCATCCGCCGTACAGTCCTGACCTGGCACCTCCTTTCGGAGGTTGAAAAAAAAAAACGGTCCTCGTAATTTCTTTCTCAAATGATTGCATACGGCAAAATAGAACTCTGGTCGCAGTGCTCAAATCTTCCTGCCCCTGACGAGAAAACAAACCCCTAGATAATAAAGGCAATTGTTCAGCGATTATTTTCAAAACTAACAGCATATGTAAAATGTGATAATCGTATTCTATTAAATTAAATCTTAAGCTAATATCATAACTGAAAACTAAATGGCGTTTAATCCAGAGTAGCCTAGATATATCATTCGTAATTTTTGATGTAGAGCATGATGACTGAGGATTTCACATTATCTTGCATGCTTCATTCCTCTTAACACCATTTTACATGATGCTGTTTTAAGTCGCTGAAATGGATTCCATTACTAGATGTAATGTCTTCAGAGCCGTTCTGTTTGCTTGCTTTCATCCAATCAGCGTAAGCTACTTTTAGCGTAACATTCATAAGGTTTATTTGCAGAATTAAGCTTCGTTATGCTCTCAATTTATGAATGAATTAATGAGTACAAGAGTAACGCAGGTTAAAGGAAATTTTATTTACTTCCACACAAAGTAAATCCTTGTTTAAATTTCTGTCCCGTATTACTTTGGCCAGTGGAATAAACGCTTTTTTATTTTCTCTACTTAGTGCATAGAGAATACATTGCATTTCACACAAAAATCCCAAGCCGAGATATCACTTAAAATACACGTTTTAGGGACCCCATATCCAAAAAAAAAAAAAACATTTTTATAAAATGGTCTGTGTGTCTGTGAGCACGATAACTCAAAAACGAAATATAGGTTAAATATAAAACTTGATATTTAAGTTTAATATCTTCCAAAGTATACAACACAAAGATTTTAAAGAAAATTCTCCCGCCAATTACCCTTTACCTTGGAAAAAATTCGAAAGTTTTAAAGTTCTCTAAAATGGCTCTAACGATCTTAATTAAAATTCCGTATATTAAAGATACTCTGTGACAAATGAAATGTATATCTTAAATTTTCTTGGTTTAACCTCTTAGTTCTCTTCATTCTGAATAACCTTTACATAGCTGGTAAAACTACAGATGTAGATCTCATTAAAACACATAATTTATGTCATATACAATTTCATTGTGTAGTTAACCATTTGCAAGATATTCTTTGTCATAAATTTAAATTTTAAAATACTGAAACTTTTCTCATACAGTAATTTGCGAACTCCTTGCCATACAAAGAGAATGAATTTTAACCATATAGCGGCCAGGTTTTAAAATATCTGACTAACGTTTTGGTCTAGCGTATTCCCATATTTCCCTTCTACTTAAAAGGAACTAAGTATAAGAGCATTTCTGCAAAATTTATCGATTAGCATTAAGTGCATAGAAGAATAAGCTTTTAAGAATAATTTGTTACAGAGATGTAGAGAAAGTCATGTGAATGGAATACACCAGAATTTTGTTTCCTTGCAAGCTAGGAAGCATGATTTCTACGTAGCATTTATTATATTATTTATGATCTTAACTACATTATAAAATAAATTGACAAACAGGTTAGATTTCCTGTTTTTCCAGTTTTTAATGAGGTAGTTAAAGCTATGTAAAATGTGATTCTTACATAAGCTGATCTGCGTTCTTAATGATCATTACCTATTTTGCTGTTATCGTAAATTTAAATTTATTTTTCGAAGCAAAGAAATAGAAAAACCCCTTTGCGGTTATATTATTTATTAACTTTTGCTTGCCTATAGACTTTGGAGCGTTATATACACGAATATAGTGTATGAAAAGAAGTGTTACATACAGGCAAAATTATACTTTTTGTATCTTTAAACCAATTCCAAAATTACATTTTTATTGCACCTGCAGCACAAATATTTGTGTATGAATGTATTATATAAGTTTCAGGATTTTTTTGTTATGTACAGCAAAAGCTGCACAAAATAATTACAAAATTTTGATGTCTTCCATTCACATGACTTTCTGTATTTCACGGTAAGAAATGATTGTTAAAAAGCTTATTCTTCTATCTATATTGAGATAAACTTTATCAGAAATGGTCTTATTGCTTGCCTCTTTGAAAGCAGAAGAGAATTAACAAATACACTGGGCTAAAGCGATAGTAAAACCTTATAAACGCTCGTTACCATGTGGTTGAAATCAGTTTTTTTGAATTGCCAGGAGTTGACAAATTTAGTATTAAAGAGAAGTATTTTATAACTGAAACCAATATCAAGGAATAACTCAAAAGTAGTAAACTCTACAAAATAATGTAAATGACATAAATTATGTATTCTTAACGGGATCTACATTTTTTGTATAGTACGCTTTTGTGTTTGTTTTATGGTTTACTAGTTATGCAACATTCAGTAAAATGCAACTAAAATAAAAAGGTCTTCAGAGGCTATCCCCATAAAATTCAAGATATATATTTTATTTTCCATGGAAATACGTTCTTTAATATGCGATATTTTAATCAAAATCGTCAGAGACATTTTTGAGAAAATTTTGATTTGGTTGAAGTTTCGTCAAAGTCTTTGTGTCACGCACTGAAATGTTTCTAAAAATGCTTTTTCTGGACACATGGGACCATAAAACGTGCATTTTAGGTGAAAATGCAGTGACGAATTTTTGTGGTGGTGTGCCATACTTTCTCTACCATGTACTGTGTTGAGGAAGTATTTAAAAATCAACACCTAGTGGAATTTAAAGTTGCACATCAGCATGATTACACTCATCATTATGGTAGACCTAACTAAATTTGACTTTAGCTTTTATTCCCCTTAATTTAAAGAGCAATCTTTATAGATAACTATTAATTAATGGTATATTATAATTAAATGTAATATTTTCAAGCAACAAAAGAAAAACTATACATATCTATAAGACATCGTAGTTCAGAAACTCTATGTATTTCTAAATAGCAAACTGAAATAAAAACCTATCTCAAAGGGGGAGGGAGAGAAAATGACAAAACTGCTAACATAACATGCAATTGAGTCACCCAAATACAGTCTTCTGTAGTATACAAGTTTAGAAAATGCAAACAACTACTAAAGAAAATCTAAAACATAAATATTGCATTAACAACATAAAACCTACATGTAGAATATCTCAACCACATCGGCAATATCGGGTTCTTTTGTTATCTACGATATGTGTATAAATTATAATAGCCCATGCCCTTACTGTAAATCACATATCTTGCATATATTTTTATTTTCTCTGGCACGTACATAGGAGGTAGAGAAAATATTGCATTTCATATAAAATGCATACCAGGTTTCATTGGAATACACGTTTTGGAATTCACTTTCTCTAGCACTTCCACACAAAAGCACGAAGCCGAAATTTCACCGGAAATACTTGTTTTGAAGGCCCCTGTATCCTAAAAAGATATGTTTTGAAAAAGTTCGTGTGTGCCTATGTGTTTATGGGTGTATGTAATGTGTATCTGTGGACAGAATAACTCAAAAACTAAACTTGGTATTTAAGTATCAAGGATGCAATGAAGATTTTCAGGGAAATCCTCCCACATCCTCTACATGCAACATTTCTTGGGAATAGTATCTGAAGTACTATTCATTCTTAATGACTTTTACATAGCTATAAACCGTAAGAAATACATAAAAACTAACAAGACAAAAATGTAGATCTCATTATAACACAAAATTTATGTCATAGCAACAGCTTTTAAAAACTTTGCATATCGCTTTAGCTTACTTTATTCCCTTATTTATCTTTTACTTACTATCAAACGAGTAATAAGACAATTTCTGCTAATTTTATCCTGATGAAGGTGAATAACATAGAAGAATAATCATTTGTAGGAAAATTTTGTTATAGAATAGGTATAGAGAAAGTCATGTTAATAAAAAAAAAATAGGTTTTTAATGTTTAAATACTTATTTAAACAATTAACAAATTCAAAAATACTGAATGAAATTTACAACTCTTTGCTTATATAAGGCATGGTATTAATTTAAAGGAAAATATACATAATTATGAAAATTAACAATTTTACTTTGAGTAACCTTAAGATGTTCTTATTCAAAAACTTATACATAAAACTAAAGTAACTTTGTGTCAAAAATACGTTTTCCTGCGCGGAACCCGAACAACAGCAGTGGAATTGTTTTTAGTACTCGTGTTAATATGCAATTACAAGTCCTCTAATTCAATGTGTGCACAAATAATTTTAATGGATGCTATTTATTGCAAAAACATTTACTTCCCAGAAACAAAACAATGTATATAGCCGCAATGTATAAAATGTTCATTAACAATCTTTAATTAGGACACTCCAAAACCACGCAATATGTAATAAAGAACAATATAAACATAAATCGTAATTGTAATAAGTGAAAAAGTCAGCAAAACCGATAGGTTTTAATGATATCATTCGTTATTTGTATGCCACGTCTCTTAAGGGGAGATTAAAAGCTCAATGCTGCTATATGTGTTAAATTCATGAAACCCCTTATGTCAAAACTATTTAAAGTTAACTGAAATGTTTACATGTGTAAATAAATGGAAATAATTGCCTTTTAAGCTCACCGATCTGTATTTATCCTATACATTTATTTTTGTTAAGGAAGATAGGATTATTTTTCCCGATTATACTTCTCTTTTTATTAAAAGTGATCAAAATTAAGATCCATCATTTTGTAAGTAATTTTGCTAGACACATTGTGGTTTCGTTGCAATAACAAAATCACGCGTTATT
Source organism: Hymenopus coronatus (assembly GCA_030762935.1). Taxonomy (NCBI): domain Eukaryota; kingdom Metazoa; phylum Arthropoda; class Insecta; order Mantodea; family Hymenopodidae; genus Hymenopus; species Hymenopus coronatus. Next base: position 46,926,041 of record CM060896.1, read on the forward strand.
TATTTTAATGATTTTAGCAAATAATACAAGTCCAACACCCAAATACAAATTTGGAAGACTAACTGCTGCTTCTAATTATTTTACTTTTTCAAGGTCTGGGAGCTTACGCGCCAACAGTGCTTATTTGAATTGTTCTAGACACTATTTACGTAATATATTATTTATTAATTGTTTACACAAACACAGGTTTCTAACTAGAGTGAATCATTTATGTTGAGGCTGTGTACAATGCTAGTGGTTTATCCAGTCAGCTTACTGTAGGTTTTTCACTCGCACGTCTACGCTACTAGACTCTATGGGAAGTAGAGAATAATCCTAATTAAAGAAAAGTTGCCATCCCCGGGCCGGGATTCGAATCTGAGACCTCCGGAGGAGTCAGCCCGCTGACCACTCAACCATGGAGACGGTCACAGTTTCATTTAAAACATTTAATGACTTAAAATGTACAATGTACAAATATTATAATTAAAAGTTTATAGAATTTTTTTCATGCTGTATATAACAGACCTAGGTTACAGATGCAACTGGAAGATGTCGATGTGCATTCTTTTGTAAACCCTGACTACATAATTTGTTGTGTATTTTCAAGTGATGTAGTTCATTAATTTGAAACTACGATTGCTATTGTAGTTCAGTAAAAGAATTTCTGTACGGAATTATATTTCATCGTAAATTTTAATACTGAAACTGATTTTGTGTTGTCATCACTGACCCGAAACCTTACATTGTCAATTGGAAAGCGTATGTTATCAGAAAGGCGTCCATTATCGAGAGTATGAGCTAAAAGTTATCAAAATTTAATTTAACTATCTCCAATAATACCTAAGAGAATGGGATATTTATACCAGTACCATTCGCATTTGAAGGTGCTGAAAGTAAAATTAAATAATAATAATAAAATTTGTATACATTTTCAAGAAAAAATAAATACTTGGCTAGAGCATATAGGACTTGAAATATTTATCAGTGGTTCCAATTTGTAGAGCAAAACTTCCCTTAAAAGCTGGGCTAAAGTTTATCCCTCTACTCAAAAGCGAGCAGGAGTTATATTTCGTAAGCTTTACAGTAGAAAATAGCAGATGCAATATCATTTTTATTTTCTCATCCAGATATATAGTAGGTGGAGAAAGTATAGCATTCCTCCCGAAAATTCTACACCACAATTTCACCGAAAATGCATTTTTGAGGACTCCAGAAGCAACAAAATTTAAACAAAGGTTGGTTGTGGACTGTAAACCTCATAACTCAAAGCTAAAAAGTTAGTTAAATATGAAATGTAGTATTCAAGTTTCTTATCCATCAAAGATATTACACAAATATTTTGTTTTCGGAGGATCTCGTTAAAACACACAATGTATATCCATACATCTTTTGTTAGTTAATCATTTCCGATATATCCCTTAAAAGTTTTCTCAAACGAGAAGTCATCTTTCGTTCCATACGTGGCCACGTCGTGGCCGAGTGGTCACACCACTTGCCTCTCAAGCAACCGCATGTGAGATTTGTGGTGGACAAAGCGGCGCAGGGGCGGGTTTTCTCCGGTTTTCCCCGCAATAAGCCCAAGTCAGGCAATATTTATCTTCATTAGCCTTACGTATATAATAATAATAATAACCACAGTAATAATCGTAATAATAATCTTTTAAAAGGAACATTTTTGTAGAGCAGCTAAAGGAAGTCATGCGAGTGAAAATCAGATTTTTAAGATAAGTTTGCTGAAAAATCGGTAGCGAACGCGACGTGATGTATCACATCATACATTTTTTGAAAATTTACGCTGCTTAGTAACCCTTTAAAAGAAAACACAATTCCTTTTGTATAGAACAGCTAGAGAAAGCCGTTTAAGTGAAACACATCAGAATTTTAAGATACGTTTGTTGAAAAATCGGTAGAGAGCGCCATATAAATGTATCATATCATACTATTCACCCTGCTTAGGCACTCTTTCAAAGAAAAACACACAAGCAATTCCTTTTTTTTTTTTATAGAACAGCTAGAGAAATTAACGTGAGTGAAACACATCACATCTTTAAGATAAGTTTGATGAAAAATCGGTAGAGAAAACCATGTGAATGTACACATATTTTACTTTCTCTACACGTACTATGTACATAGTGTATAGAGGAAATATGGTATTCCATCCAAACATTCAATACCGAGATTTCACCGGAAATACGTATTTTAGGACATCCTGAATCCAAAAAATGTATTTTCAGAAAAAGGTCCGTGTGTGTGTGTGTCTGTTTGTCTGGGTGTGTATCTGTGGACAGCATAGCTCAAAAACTAAAACACCGTTAAGGACCAATCTTGGTATTTGGGTTTAGTATCTTTCAAGGATGCGACACGAAGATTTTCAAGAAAATCCCCACCAGAAACTACACTTTACATGGAAATATTTTCAAAATGTTTAATTTCCTAAACAATGACTACCGATTTTGATTAAAATCCAGTATATTAAAGATATTTACATCCCAAATAAAATGCATACCTTGACTTTTCTGGCTTGAGCGTCTAAAAATCTCTTTATTCTGGATAAATTTTGCCAAATGTTACTAAACTGGTAAACCGTAAGATCTAGTCTAAACACACAATTTATGTCATTTACGTTTTGGTTATGGAGGTAACCATTTCTGAGATATTTCTTGTTATTTGTTTCAATTGCAGGCAAGAAGCGCCCGTTTTTCTTTTTTTCAACTCCTGGACAAGCAAAAAAGCGATAGCTTTTAAAACATTTGACTATCACTTTAGCATTCTGCTAATGTTTATCTCTATTAGCATTGTGTAGAAAGAAGAATAATCTTTCGTAAGAAGTTTGTTTGTAGAACAGCTAGAGAAAGTCATGTGAATGTAACACATAAGATTTTTTGACAACTTACGCTGCTTAGTCAACCTTTAAAGAAAACGCACGATTAATTCCGACTGAAAGTAAAGGATGGTGGTGGCGAAGGGAAATGCTTGAAGCAGCAGAGGCTCCTAAGACAGCACAAGGAAGGCTTGATTCATATGTTGCCCGTCACCTTGCTGCAATTCGTCATCCCTTGGACCATTACAGTTGTGATTGTGTACATCGCTTCACGGAGCCACCAGCGTGAAATTAACCATAAATTCACAAAGTGGCCGCAAAATCAACGAGCAAGCGCCGGGCATATCAACTCCATTTCGTCGCTAAATTATGCCGCTAGTTAATGAAAATGGAACAGTTCATTAATATATTTTGCACACCTCCGCTCTATAGGATAGAAAGCGAGGAGGCTAATGAAATCATTTGTGGCACCTCTGTGTGCGACTGCATCAGCGCTAAAAGTTCCTCATTAATAATTTATGTATTAAAACAAAAGCAAATAACGGATAAATGTTGGGATGCTGTGCTTGATGCACTAGCAATGTTCTAACCACCTACAATTTTCCTTCTGTGCATTAAGAGAAATAAATACCTAATGCAATCCATAACGCATTTAAGAGAACTTGCAATTGCCTATACGAAAAATGCTATACTAACGTATTTCAGATCGGTTCTTTTTCAGCACTCAGTAATAATAAGACTCTGAAATAGTTATTTATACAACTAGCGTATAACCTAACTGACTGTAATACGAGTGTATGTAGCACTGACATCTCCCAAGGACTACAAGCATATGCTTAAGGGCCAGAAGCCTGTCGGGGAGCTAAGGGCACATAACCACAGAATGAAGAACCTGGAGCAGGTGGTCGGTCCATGAGCGTGACAAAGTGGATGATAAGAAAGGTGATACTGGAAAAAACCTGATGTGTTCCATTCACATGACTTTCTCTACATCTCTGCAGCAAATTATTGTTAAAAAGCTTATGCTTCTATTTACTTCATACTAATCAAGAAACAATCAGCAGAAATAGTCCTATTACTTGCTTTCTTGTAAGTAGAAGCGAAATAAGAGAGTACTATTGGTTAAAGTGATAATCAAAAGTTGGTTGCTATGTGACTGAAGTTCCTTTGTTTGTATGGATAGGAGTTGACAAATTCCTGTACGAGTAAAGTATGTTTTTAAAGCTGAAATCAAAAACAATAAGTATCTAAAAATGATCAATTCAACGAAAAAGATGTATATGAAGTAAATTGTGTGTTTTAAGGTGCTCTACATTTTTGTGTTGTAAGTTTTTGTCCATCTCGTACGGTTTAGCAGCTAGGGAAAATTCCGTAAAATCCATCCAGAATAAAATGGTCTTCAGAGGCTATTCCCAGAAAATTCAAGATATACATTTTATTTGTCAGGTAAATATCTTTAATATGCGACATTTGAATCAAAATCGTTAGAGCCATTTTTTAGAAAATCAAAATTTTCGAAAAAGTTTCATGTAAAGGGTAGCTTGGGGTGGGGGGATTTTTCTTAAAATCTTCGTGTCGCATCCCTGGAAGATATTAAACTTAAATACCAGTTTTGGTATTTTACCGAATTTTCGGTTTTGAGTTATCGTGTTCACAGTCACACGTACACACGACACACAGACACACACGGACCTTTTTCTGAAAATGCTTTTTTGGATACAGGTGACCCTAAAACATATATTTCCGGCGAAATCTCGGTATCGGATTTTTGGGTGGAGTGCAATACCTTCTCTATACACTATGTACAGAGAAAGTAAAAAAAAAGATGGAATACGTGACGAGGGAAACCGGAGGACCCCAAAAAAACCCGCACAGACTCCGTTTCGTCCACCACAAATCCCACATACGGGCTCTTGGGATTCAACCTAAGTGGTCTTAACACTCTGCCACGGCGCCACGCTTTAAACATAAACGAGTATATATTTGAAATACATATTTGAGTATTTTCTTTAATTTTGGTACTTTGTCAGCCAGTTGGCAAGTTAAAAACTTTGAGACAAATTAGTTTAAAAAATGCATAACATAGAGCATTTTGAGTATGAAAAAAATGGTGAAAATAAGTTTAGAGAAATGAGGTTTAAAGATAAGTGTGACTATTAATAAGCATACGCATGATCATTTACGTAGTAAAACATGTATTTGCTTAAAGTTTCGTGTTCAGGTATTTTATTACGAAAACGTTTACTATTTTACTTTTTACACTTTGGTCAAAATTAATAAACATATTACGTTAATAAAAGGTCTGAGATGTCCTAGAAACATTAATTTTGTTTATTCATTTCTCTACAAACTATTTTAAAAAGATTTTCTTTCTACTGATATTAATCAAGATGAACGTTTGCAGAAGTATTTCTCTACAGATTTGGTTGTGACATTGATGTCCATGGCAACGCGAGAAACAATCAAGTAGTGAGAGCAGTTCAAAGGCTGATAAAAGTATTAAAACAGAAAGATATTTACACTTTTATGTGGCGGTCAATCTCTTGTAGCTACTCGTTAAACAATATTATTTAAGATTCATTCCAACATCATAACTATTCTAAGAACATTGAAGATACGTGTTTTATTAACCATTCAAAATTTTAATTATAAGTTATTGTCTATATGCAACAAAGCCGATAGCACCGTAAAGAAATATACACTTTCTAATGTCCCAAATGTTTGGTTGTCCAGCACGTGGATAACGCGTGAATCCTCGCAACACGGTTTCCCTCCCTATTTTATATCCATTATAATTTTTTCATAACACAATATCAACACATTTAAATATAATGTTATTATATTTTCTCAACAATTATTAAAACTTTGAATATTATGCATTGATGGAGAAATAATTTCCATTTTCATATCTGTTCATTCATAACATTTTTGTATTTATTAAATAATAAGTTTTATTACACATGTTTGGCGCTTATTGTCCTTCTTTGAAGTCACTTCGATGTCTGTACGCGCCTTTTCTCTTTCACACATATACAAAACACTAAAATACACTAAAAATGTTGCCTGGCGATTGCCTTTTAACATCTAAGACGTTAATGATTTCTTGTAACATTAACCTCAATAATAACAGTTTGCAAAGCAACAGTACCTATTCATTTTTTTTTCTTCACACTAATCCTGTGTATGACAGGAGAACTACAGAAGCCGACAGGAGTCAGCTGAGGAATTTAATTCCGTGTCGGTATGTTGCCCTGGTCAGAGTAACCGGCAGGGAGCAGGAGATCCGTGGTTTAAATCCTGGCTAAGGCATTGAACTATTCGGTCTGACTTTACCTATCTAATAGTACCCTTAATAAAGCATTGTATCAAAAACTCTCCTTTTCTTCAACAACTTTCTATTTCTTCCACAAACTGAATACAATCAGAATCTCTTCACCAATAAGTTTTCTTAATGCTTTTATAACTATCCTGCCGTATAGCTGCTGTTCGACGTTCGCTACGGCGACGAAATGGAAATGGTCTGTTATTTATGGACGCTCTTTAACTGCTTTGGTTCTCAGCGTCCCATTGTATATTGGGCGTGAAAGATCGCTTAATTTTGCTCAGAGGTCTCTCTTATCAGGCCTGAGGTTCTTTTACGTGCCGTGAATCTACGACACGGGACCCACGGCTTTACTTCCCTTCCGAAGGAAGCCATGCTAAGGATTTTTACGCCCGAAAAAATCCATCGTCCTCCGCCGGGTTTGAACCCGCGACCTTGGATGTATGAAGTTAGCATGGTAACCATTACACCACGGAGGGCGACGCTACGGCGACGGTTACAGCTCGCTATCCATCGAGACACACTCAACTGTTGCACGTGATGCATTTCCAGGGAAAACTGATTTCTGGACAAGACTTCGTTTCCCTCGTGAGTGGAAATTACCAGAAGCCATCGCACGTGCAAAAAAAATAAAACAGCAAGTGGTACCTACTCATTCAGGTGTAACAACGCCTGCTTCGACGTCAAAGAACTTCCGACAGAACAGGTGTCCAATCAAGGCTACGACGTGAAAGGAAAAGCCGTCGGCACAAATGTCCACTAACGCAGTGTAACAATGTATGCCAGCAATCTCATATGACTTACGAAGTAAATCGTACGCACACGTTTGGTAATTTTGGCTGCAGGATGTAATCAGAGTATAAAATATGACTAAGGGCAGTTGCGGCAAAGGAAAATAATTAATTCTAATATACTAGGTAGTGAGAATTAAATATCGTTGCAATCATGTATATTTCTTATACGTTTGAAAGTGCCTCTTTGCTCTTCAGGTTGGAATCATTGTCTGCACTGCTGTTTCCTTTGATCGTATAAGTACTTGCTACAGCGCTTTTAAAACAATTTTATTTTTCATAAATTCCTATCACTGTTTAACCAGTTATTTTGTTTCCAGGCTGCAATTACTGATTTATCGGCTTTCTCTGTTTCTCAAGAACTTTAACAGGATTCTGTAGATACGCATAAGTAAAAATATTGTCTGTTTATCCTATATTAACTAATTTAAGAGATTTTTGTATCGTCACTCATTCTTTGAGTGGCCTCGTGGCTCAGTTGGTACATATCCAAGAGAGATTGGCAGAGTTCCAAGTATGCCGGATTCTATTCCCGGCGGGGATGGAGAAATATTTCTTTGGTAAAGGATTTTCTCGTTATATCCATCGGGAATATGAATGTGTGTGTGTGCGTGTGTCCGTCCAAAACAGCAAAACTGATTGCATGAGTAAATTTGATACTGTTTAAGCATACTAGTTGCATATTTTTAAAAACCCACACTATCAATCTCTTGCATAAAATGTTTGCCAAAATGTTCAAATATGCTTTTGGCTACAGTGATTAAAATATCGTATCCTTAAGATATTGGTTTGAGAAATATACCATGTAGCCTTAATTTATGTAAATTATATGTGAAGTTATCTACATTATTTTCAAACTTAGAAAGCTCCACACATAGACTGAACTTTGTACAAACTTCTGTTCATTAAAATGCACGTCATTTGTTAATATCTCTTTTCGTAACATTGGCCAATTTTGCTGTTTCTTGTTATATAAATGCGTTATCTCACATATAAGTGTGGTAGAACATTTTGAAAACTTACATTCTATTTTCGTTTTAATCATTGCTAACAAAAACCGAAACGTGGTTTAATTTTAATTTTACAGTCCAATATTTCAAATAAACTCTACGTTTATGGCAAAAGGCCTTGCTCTGATCAATATACATGAGGGATAGGTACATTTGAGAGTAAAGAAAGTCAGTAAACACTGAGTTTTGCTTTCTCTACACGTACTATGTACATCGTGTATAGAGGAAGTATTGTATTCTCGATTAGCATTAAGTAAATAGAAGCATGAACTTTTTAACAATAATTTGTTACAGAGATGTAGAGAAAGTCATGTGAATGGAACACATCAGATGTTTAATGTCCCAACGCGTCTTAAACAACGCTTTGTTGTTGAACACGCTGATAATGCACCAGACGATGCCCATAATGACGCCAAGTCTATCTCTCTTTCCTTTTTATTTCCCATCATGCTAATTATTATGATAAAATAACTTCAATATATTTAAACATTAACTATTATATTTTCTGAATAATTTTAATACTTTTAATATTAATTTAAATTTTCATTTATGTTCTGTTCATTATTTGGGTATTTATTAAATTATTGATGCACGTTACTACATATTATTGGAGCCTTATTGACCTTATGTGAGGTGATTTGGGTGTCCTTACGCCCTTTCTCACACATGTACAAAATAAGACTTTAAAAAACGTTAAATATTTTCTCTAGGTTGGATTTTTACTGTGTCAAAATTAATGTGTTGAATCATTTATCCTTTCCTTAACACAACCTCAACTCTTAATATAGAACGTTTGCCGTGCATATAGCAATGGCTTCAGAAGTCATTACCATTCCATAACTTATCTTCGGATCATTAACGTGGTTCTCAAACCCATAATTATGTACAATCTGTGCCTTTTTAAACCAGGTTCATAAATCAGCGAACTCGCGGAAGATTTCAGGTCAAGCCTCATATTTCGCTATTGATTCTATAGTGTGAGATAGCTTGGTTATTTTCTTCTCTGAATTGAACGGCATTTGGAATTGATTTATCGACCTTAATAAAATACGTGTCCCTTATATTACATGCATATAAATCTTTTGTAGCTGATAATTACGAGCAATTTTTATACTTAGGTCTGAAAAGCGAATTTTTATTGTTTATGTCATTTGAAAATGTGTAATGCCTTTATTCTGTGAAAAATATACATTTTAGACGCAATTATTTGAGATATCTACTGATTAAAAATAACAAAATCAGACTCCAAATACATATTATGTACATGTTTTACATGTTGAAGTTGGTAGAATATGTCTGTTTCAGACACTCCATTCTTATTCACGATTGCGGAAGGCTTTTTTGTCAAGGTGTGCAATTTGAGACTGTATTGCTAACTATATGTCTCGTTTAGACACACATAATAACTCTGCTGAATATTTAAACAGAACTATTGACATTTTACAAACCTAGGCCACTCTAAACGAGACTATGAGAGTAGGTATAAACTGCTTAAAAATCTGCGTGAATAGTTGCAAAAAAGCGAGATCGAAAGTTTATACGAATGAAAGCAACACAAAAAATTTATGTGTTACATTCACAAGCCTTCTGGACCCATTCTTCAACAAATCAGTTACCAAAGCTTCCTCCCGTGTCTACTTCATATCAATGGAGACAAAAATTTTAAGAAGTAGTCTTATTGTATATTCCTTGTAGGTACATGGAGACTAGGGAAACAATGTAGGTTTTTTCAGTTTTCTCCCCCTCTTTTATCATTTTCTTAATATTTACTTTCTTTTTCTGTTTGGTTACCGTTTGCGTTTTGTTTCTAATACCACATACATATACGCATTTACAAACACCCATGTCCAAGACGGGACTTGAAGCAACAATTCCCTGCGCCACGAAGCACCAAAGGGAGACCCTTTAGCGATCACTGCCATGGCAGCTTTAAGCGATAGTCAAATATTTTTACTTTCTCCATACGTACTATGTACATAGTGTATAGAGAAAGTATTGCACTCCACCAAAAATTCGATACCGAGATTTCACCGGAAATATATGTTTTAGGGTCCCCAATATCCAAAAAAAGCATTTTCACAAAAAGGTCCGCGCGCGTGTGTGTGTGTGTGTGTCCGTGTGTCCGTGTGTCTGTGAACACGATAACTCAGAAACGAAAAATCGGTAAAATACCAAACTTGGTATTTAAGTTTAGTATCTTCCAGGGATGCGACACGAAGATTTTGAGAAAAATCTCCCCACCCCCAACTACCCTTTACATGGAACTTTTTTCGAAAATGTTGATTTTCTCAAAAATGGCTCTAACGATTTTGATTAAAATTTCGGATATTAAACATATTTACCTAGCAAATGAATAGCCTGGGAATAGCCTCTAAAGAGTGGTTTATTCTGGATGAATTTACTAAATTTTGAATGACTGCTAAACCGTAAGAGATGGACAAAAACTTACTACACAAAAAATGTAGAGCACTTTAAAACACACAATTTATGTTATATACATGTTTTTGGGTTCTGCTATGAAAAACGTATACTTTTCTCATACAGGAACTTGTCAACTCCTATCCATACAAACAAAGGAACTTCATTGACATAGCAACCAGCTTTTGACTATCACTTTAACCTACGGTTGTCCCTTATTTCGCTTCTACTTACAAGGAAGCGAGTAATGAGACTATTTCTGCTAATTTTTTATGATTAGCATAAAGTAAATAGAAGTATAAGCTTTTTAAGAATTATTTGTTGCAGGGATATAGAGAAAGTCGTGAATGGTACACATAGATTTTTAAGAGTTGGTTACTTTGAAAAACCGTTCTCATTGCATTGTCAATGAAAAAATAAGTAATAGGTATTTTAATCATGAGAAAACTACAAGTATTTGAACATTTAAAAGAATATAATAAGTTAACACCATAACAAGTTAAATGAAATAAGTATTTATGCTTTAACGAGATCCACATTTTTTGATCACGCACATCACATTGGTCGCTCCAAAAAATTCTTTTTCTAATTTATCTGATTTCTTTATTTTTCACTTTCTCTAGCCCCATATGCACAGTGTAAATGAACATATTGTAATGCACCCAAAATTTCGATACCAAGATTTTACCGGAAATATATGTTTTGTTTACCCCTGAATCCAGAAAAAACACTTTAGGAAAAAGGTCCTGTATGCGTGTGTGTGTGTGTGTGCGTGTGTGTCTGTGTGTGTGTCTTTGGACAGCATAGTTAAAAAACGAAAAGGCCCTTAAATATCAAACTTGGTATTTAAGCTTGGTATCTCCCAAGGATGCGACACGAAGATTTTCAAGAAAATCCCCCCACCCCAACGACCCTTTACGGGGAACTTTTTTCGAAAATTTTGGTTTTCTCTAAAATAGCTCTAACGATTTTGATTAAAATATAGTATATTAAAGATATTTACCTGAAAAATAAAATGTATAACTTTAATTTTCTAGGAATAGCCTCCGAAGACTACTTTATTCTGAATGAATTTTACGGACTTTTGCATAACTGATATACCGTAAGAGATGGACAAAAACTTACCACCCAAAAAATGTAAAGGACATTAAAACACTTAATTTATGTTATATAATTTTTTTGTGGAGTTGATCATTTTTGAGATATCCCTTACTTTTGACTTCAGCTTTGAGAAACTTACAATTTTCTCATACAGGGATTCGTCAGCTCCTGTCCATACAAACAAAAGAACTTCAGTCACATAGCAACCAGTTTTTGACTATCACTTTAATCTATGGTACTCCCGTATTTCGCTTCTGCTTACAAGGAAGCAAATAATAAGACTATTTCTGCTAATGTTTTCTCGATTAGCATTAAGTAAATAGAAGCATAAGCTTTTAAACAAAAATGTGTTGCAGAGATGTAGAGAAAGTCATGTGAATGGAACACATCAAATTTTTTATTCAAGGAGTATAAAAACCTATATTTCCAATGAACTCTAGGTATCGAATTTTTTAGTGGAGTGCAATACTTCCTCTGCTATTTTGTGATGATTCCAAGGTAAGTATGGGGCTCGTATTCGGGAGGTCCTGAGTTCGATTCTGGGTCAGCCACATTGGCCACAAGATTTTCTCTAGTTAGCAAGGCGAATGTATTGAGTTTTCTCTTTCACTACTATTTTTTCTCCCTTCATTTCGTTTCCTCTTTCATTATCAGGTAGGTTTTGGGATATATTATAGATAGATGACCGACATATAGCGCAGATGCTTGTTCTTTAGAAGGCTCTTCCTGGCCCTCCCAGTTCGAGTTCTGCCAGTTCCATCAAAGGTAACTCTTTTCTGAGGAGCCTGGAATCATTGGGACTTCTATGCGTCACTGTTGACAGGCATGCCTGAAGTCTTTAGTCTCCTGCAGATCCTTTATATCAGGGCCAGCTAACTCCAAGGCACGCCGTGTCTGTCCTGTGTACACGATGCTGCAGGTCACTGAATACGCCTATTAGTCAATCATTACTTCACGCAGTAATTGAGCTGTATCTCCAAAGCGCAGTCACCACCACGGATGGGCGCTACCACCACAGTTCTCGGTGATAATTACAGTCCTTATAGAGACCGGTTGAATGAAATGGAGATAAAATGAAGGGACAGGAATTACGGGGAATGGAGCTCCCTAGTATTCGTCTAGTGACCCGAGAAACCCCTGAAAAACCCCCTCGAGAATCGAGCCCACGACGTCACGCCTGAGCCACCAGATTCGGTTGGGTAAGTAATAGAGAAGGCATATTTCCGTATTGATAAAAAGAATCGGACCAGAGTCTCTTCGCACAACGAGTAGCAGAGGAAGCTAGCGCTACCTGGAGGGTCAACACATTACCAAGATGTTACGGTATCACGTAAGATAAGCCCTTTTCATCTACAAGTTACTTTCTAGAGCTTATCACTCAAAAGTTTTCCCGCCGCCCGGTTTTATTTCAACTCCTGCTTTTTTGGTATGCCGTTTCAGTGCGTGTTATTACTCAAGGCGAAATGCAGCGCCCCTCGTGTCGGATTCAGAAAACTGTGAAGGAGGGAAAGGAAGAAGACAAGGTTATAACAGGGTTAGTAGCATATTAAAGACTTGGTGTGGAGATTACTGCTTTTCTATAGCATGGGGGGGGGGGATTTCTTCCGCAGTCGTTTTGAGGACAGCAGGGTTGGGAGGAAGGGAAGATGAAGCGGCACGCGGAGGGAGGAATAAAGAGGTCACGGCGGGAAAGACGGTGAGGGAAAGAGTTAGAAGAACGGTGTTCAGTGTCAATTAAAGACTCCCAAGTGTTAAATTCTTTCTCCCTTCTTGCCGGGGATGAACCCTTAGTTGCGTTTTTGCTTTCCCTAGTTCTTTGAACTTGTCAAACATTGACTGAGACATTTTACAGTTGCACGCGACCGCCATTAAGCGCGTGCAGCTAATTCCTGAATGAAACCAGCTGATAACAGTGATTTTATGACCGAGGCTTTTAGTTATTCATCGCTGTGGTCTTCGCATTGATTATTTCAACTACGTTTGGGGATAATGTTCTTATTCTCCCCTAAAGTTACTACTATACATCCTTAAGGGGAGACTAAATGGCAGATCTTTATGCGATCTTGTTGGGAGGAATTTCCTGTTAAATTTTATATTATTTTATCAACAATAATCTCATTAGCCTTTCTTATACATCTATATAAAATCAAAACTGTAGTGAGATTTAAGGTGAGGCATTATTAAAATTGGAAAATCCACAATATGCAAAAGAGTTTAATAAATTTATCACAATAATAGTGATTTTTTGCCATGTATCAAAATTTTAGTCTGTAGTCGTTTAAATAGCAATTTTTACTTTCTCTACACGTACTATATACATAGTGTATACAGAAGGTATTGCATTCCACCCTAAAATTCAATATCTGGATTTCATCGGAAATAGACCTTTTTGGGGTACCCAGGATTCAAAAAAAGTATTTTCAGAAAAAAACCCATGTGTGTGTCAGTGTGTTCATGTGTCTGTGAACACGATAACTCAAAAACGAAAAGTCGGTAAAATACCAAACTTGGTATTTAAGTTTTTTATCTTCCAGGGAAGGACACGAAGATTTTGAGAAAAGTCTCCCCATCTGAAACTACCCTTTACATGGAAAAAATTAGAAAATATTAATTTTATCAAAATGGATCTAACGATTTTAATAAAATACCGTAAATTGAATATATTTATATTACACACAAAATGTAAATCTTGAATTTTCTGGGAATAGTCTCTAAATACCTCTTTATACTAAAAGAATGTTGCCGAGTTTTGGTAAGCCGTAAGTGATACACAAAAACCTATTACACCAAAAAATGTAGATCACGTAAAAACACACAATTTATGTCATAAATTTTTTTTTGTGGAATTGACCATTTCTGAGGTATTTCTTGTTATTTGTTTCAGATTTAAAATATCTAAAAGTTTTCTCACACGGAAAGTTGTAACTCCCTGCAATGCATAGAAACGGATGGCCACCAGCTTTTAAAAGATTTTACTCCCACAGAAGCCTAGTGAATCCCTTCTAAAATACTTACAAGGAAGCAAGTAATCAAGAAAATTTCTGCTAATGTTTATCACGATTATCATAAAGTAGATTGCAGCATATGTTCCTTAACAATAATTACCACAGCGATGAAGAAAAAGTCATGTGAAGTAAGATTTTTTACTTTCTTTGGAACTACTTTCTCTACGCAGAAGCCTATGTCGAGATTTCGCCGGAAATAAATGTTTTAAGACGCTCAAGTGATTTTGGAAAAAGGTCCATGTGTATGCCTGTATGTGTTTGTGTGTGTGGAGATCATTGCTCAAAAAGTAAAAGACTGTAAAATAGTAAACTTGTTATTTAAGTACGGTATCTTCCAAGGGTGCAATACGATGATTTTTAAGAAAACTTCTCCGCTCCAAACTACCCTTTACATGGAACACAATTTTTGAATTACTTTATTTTCATGAAACTGACTAACGGTTTAGATTAAAGTATCGTATTATCAAATATAATTGCAACACAAATAAAATGTATATTTTGAACTTTCTTAGAATAACTTCTGAAGACCTGTTCATTCTAGATGAATTTTGTTGAAATTTGCGTAACTGCTTAACCGTAAGAAATAGACAAAACATTAATACACAAAACAGAAAATTTACCACAAAAAACATAGATCTCGTTAAAACACACATTTTATGTCATATGAATTCTTGTTGTATGTTGACCGTTTCTGGGATATGCCGTGTTATTGGTTTCAATCTTGAGGTACTTAAACCTTTCTCAAACGGTAGGTTAACGTTGTTTTGTTTGTCTTTTGTTCACTTCTGGCAAGCAAAGAGTACGGAATTTGAATTGTTTCACATAGCGACCCCCTTTTAAAAGATCTGATTAGCCTAGTGTGTTCAGATGTTTTCCTTCTGCTTACAAAGGACCATGTAATAAGGTAAATTCTGCTAATGTTGATCTCAATTAGAGGATGTAGATAAAGGCTAATCTGTGTAAGAAAATTTTGTTTGCGGAACAGCTATAGAAAGCAATGTGAATAGAATGCATCAGACGTTTTATTCAAATAAAGATGATTCACGTGATACATTTTTGAAAGTATAAAATCCGTTTTACCGTAAATGAGTTTAAAAATGGAGCTGTCACTTTACCTCTTATATCTCTTTACACTACCTCTAATTAATGTAAAACATGTGTTACTCCCCAAAACTTATTTTTCAAAATTTTAATTTATTTCTCAAAATTTGAGCAGTATTTCAAAACAGTATACGACCATTTTTAGTGCACTTTAGAGAAGCAGTATAACATTTTTTAAACTAAATAGTGGGAAATTGTATTGCGTGGAACATTTTGAATATGGAAAAGTGTTGGAAAAAAGTTTTCGACAAAATAAGGTTTAAAGTTATGAGTGTCTATTAATATGCATGTTTAACTATTTATAGCTTCGGTTAACTGCAATTTAAAGTACGAAAAATGGTAAAACCGTAATATTTTATGAAAGTATAAAATTCACTCATTTTATTAAGAAAAAAGTTGATTTAAAAGTTTTCACAACTTTTAGTCGCATTGTCTATTTCAAATTTTAATAAATAATTGCCATAATAAATATAACAGAAACCCATTAAGGGGGCATAACACGAGAACATTTGAAAATGTAGTAACTGCTTTTATTATGGATTATGGTTCAGAAGAGTGCTAACCAGCTTCCTGCCATTTTTCTCCACAACATAAGTGTAACCCCTTGTTTTTGGAATTCAAATACATTACACGTATACGTACAATTGCATCTGGTAGGATAGAGAATGTTAAATATCGCAGGAGGAATAGAATCGGTGAATGATGCTCAAATAAACCCGGGGGGCTTATAGTTACTCCATATTTGTCTTCTCTGGACAAGGAAAAACCCCGGAAAAAGCGTCATTCCGGTAACTCAAACTAACTGAGATTCGATCCTGGAACCTCCTGAATGTGAAACACACTCACACACACACACACACACACACACACACACACTAGCCCTACACTAGAGGTGGTCCTTAGTGTTTTTGCTTTTCGGTATGTGAGATATGGATCGTTATATAAGGGGTGTGTTAAATAAATAGAAACAAAGGGCTATCCTTCCAGAATAATCAAATTTGCTCAAAATTCGATTTTAAGAATACTTCAAAACATTGGTTAGTTTAACAGTAGTTCTAGTATTATTTCATATTACAATATACCTCGATACCCAGATTTCAGCGGAATAACATATTTTGGGACCCCCTGAATCTAAAAAAAAGATATTTTTAGAAAAATGTCCATGTGTGTATCTGACACGGACACTTGTCGGAGAGAACTCAGCACCGAACCTGATGTTATTGCACCTAAGCCCCATGAGGGGGGGGGCCCAGGAGGAGGAATAAAATGAGAAGATACACCGGGCGGCCGGAATCAGTAACGACGGTTGTGTAAACACAAAAACGTTAATAAATATAAGTTATTACACCTACAGGATTGAAATACCATTGGATTTATACATGTGCTGTGTAGCATATGTGTACAAAACTTTTAGTTGCTAGCTTAAAACGCTAGAGGTTAGCAATGAAACTCATTTGTTTCCTTAAACAATTAATGACTTCAAGGCTGTTACAGAAATTGCAATGACATTTGGTATACACAATTATTTGCATGTATAATATATGGTATAATTTGAAGCCATAATTTACATAATAGCAATTAGAAATTTCATCATTGGGTATCCTTAACTTCTAGAGTGATACTGCGACACATTGGACGTATCGGGAAAACTTAATTTACACTTAACCAGGGCCACTATTCTTATTTTGGCAACACTGATTGCAGTAGCTGCCATCTGGTATTTCCACTGCAAAGAATGGCATTGTTGACCTTAACCTACTTCAAATATTTTATCGATAAAGCGTTACTTTGTTATTTGCAGCGGCTTTAAAATTCTATATCAGCGAAAAGATGGAATTATCTCGTGAAAATCTTCGTGCTATGATTTATTATGGTTTTGATGTGGATAATAAAGACAAAAGTGCATTGATCAACCTACTGCAACAATTAGCAATGAAGCTCCATCCTTTAACACTGTGAAACGCTGGTATAACGAGTTTAATCGTGGCCATCGTTCTCTCAGGTCGTCCAAAATTAGTGTGCCAGAAAAATTAATGCTGTACAAAAACTGATAGTGCAAGATCATTATGTGAATTAGAGGCAACCCAGGCATTAGTTTCATCAACATATATAAAATTTTTCATGATTATTTAGCGTGAAAAAGGTTTATTCTCATTGGATCACACATAACTTGACACACTCTCAAAAGGATAATCGTGTTGGTTGGTGAACGCAAATTCTCAACAAATACAATTGTAAGGCTTCAAAAGAATAATGGGTCTATGCATATGAGCCGGAATGTAAACAGCAGTCGACTGTGTGGATGTCTCAAGTTGATCCCAATCCAAGAAAAGTTGTCTGCACTCAAAGCACTTCGAAACAAATTGTCGCTTGTTTTTTCAGAAAAACTGGTCATATGGCACAGTGTGTTTAGTAGAAAGCCAGACGGTCAGTTCTGAATGGCACAGACCATTTGTTTGCCGGGAGTCTTCGGCAAAACAAGGAGAACCAACAACTGCCGTCAAATCATTCTTCAAGACAATGCGAGCGCTCACATATCATCTCATCTAACAACCAACTATTAGGACACTAAAAAAATCGAGTTGATGGCTTATTCACCTTATAGTTCTGATTTGGCACTCAAAGACTTCTTTTTGTTTCCGAACATCAAAAATAAAATGCGTGGACAATGACTTTCGACGGCAGAAGAAGCCGTTGATGCGTTCAAAAACATATTTTGGAGGTGTTTCGAGCAGATTGGAAAAAACGCTATAACAAATAGTTCAAATGCATACAAAAGTGTATTGACCATAAAGGAGGAAAACAATAGAGACATTTTCAATGATAGATTACTGTTTTTATTAATATTAGCTCAAAATATAAGTAGTGTCCCTCGTACTTAAATTTCTGTGATTGTTTCTGGTGAAGCTACAAATTTCAGTTTTCTGGTTGGATTTTGCTCAATATTTATCATGATGATAAAGGAAACCATTAAAAAGTCTGATCGATTTAGAATTTCCACCTTAATTTATCTTGATTGCAAAATTTAACATTACTATTAAGCGCTCATTATTTCTATTTGTTTTTGAATAAACAATTTTTTCTGTTTACGATTTTAAATCAATATTTGCTGATGTAAATTTCCATCTCCCGTAAAACATTAGACACCAGATCGGTCACCCTGTTTATGCCAAGTAACCTGCCATTTCCAATAAACTGCAAGCGCCTGGCATTAAAGGCAGTATATTAATGTTATTCTCTACATTAGAGGAGAAAAGATGAAAAGTTCAAAAGCTAAAGAGGAGGGAAAGAAAAGAAGTGTGACGTAATACGCGCTTAGCGCCTTACGTAATTACTAAATTAAACCGAACTAATTAACCTGCTTGTTGATTAATGCTAACAAAGAGACCTTAAAACACACACAGACGCCTGCACTTCTTGACTTACCCCGTCGCCCCTCTCATAACGGTGATGGAAAGTTAACTACCAGAACCTCGTAGTAAGCAAAGTGGCTTGATTCTCAGGGGTGGCAAAAAATATATGGGTTCAAAAACTTGATATGTATTAGCTCGCGAAAACCAACTATTTTTAAACAAATATATTGGTTAAATATGCGACGGTTAATAGTATGTATGTATAGTAATAATAATAATAATAATAATAATAATAATAATAATAATAACATAGTTATTTATTTCATAGATATTTAAATCAAACTGTGCCTAACCTAGAGGAAGAAAAAGACACAACGAAAGAACGAAAGAAAGAGTTAAATAAAGAAAGTGAGTACGAGAGAAAGTAAGAAAAGATGAAGGCCGAATTACGAGATACCGAGCCGGTTGTCTTAGGCGGTAACTTTTGTTGCCCGTATTCGGGAGATCACTGGTTCAAATCCCGGGAATCGACCAATCCGGTTGGGGTTTCCTTGAGGTTTCCTTCAGTCGCCACTGTAAAACAATAGTAAAACTGAAAATAGACGGTCACAATGATTACGCTGCCATCCATCTAAAGCAGCTAGACTGGATGGCACCCTAATGCCATCTGCTTGTTGCGGAGTGAAGTAGATATATAGGGACGTGGCATCAAGGGCTGGCTGAACTCCGGCACCTGAATACGGAACCAAAATAATGGGGATGACTCCTGAAAAATACTGGGCACCACATACAGTCAGTGGCATCTTAATGAACAGATCCGTTGAGATATGATCAAGAAATTAAAGTGACGTAAAATATAATACTCGTAGACAACAAAAATTTACAAAAAGCTTATGTGTGCCATTCACATGACTTTCTCTACATGGCTGTAACAAATTATTATTAAAAAGTATATTCTTGTATCTACTTTATGACAATCGAGATAAACATTAGCAGAAATTGTCTTAATTACTTGCTCCCTTGTAAGTAAAAGGAAAATAAGGGAATACCATAGACTAAAACGATAGTCAAGTCTTTTAAAAGCTAGTTGCCATGTGGTTGAAATCCGTTTACATGCAGGGCCAGGCGTTTAGAACTTTCCGTGTGAGAAAAGTTTAAGTATTTTCAATTTAAAACAAATAACAAGGAATAATTCAGAAATGGCCAATTTCACGAAAAAAAAGTACACGTTATAAATTGTGTGTTTTAATGTGATCTACAGTTGTTGTGTAGTATGTTTCTGTATATCTCTTACGGTTTACCAGTTACGCAAAAGTATTCAGAATAAAGAGGTGTTTAAAGGCTATTCGCAGAGAATCAAGATTTACATTTTATTTGCCATGTAAAATCTTTAATCTTTTAATCAAAACCGTTACAGTAATTTTTGAGGAAATCAACATTTTAGAAATTTCTTCCATGTGAAGGGTAGTTTGCGGTGGAGGTTTCTCAAAATATTCGTGTCATCCCTGAAAGATACTAAACTTAAATACCAAGTTTGGAATTTTACCGACTTCGTTTTTGAGTTATCGTGTTCACAGACACACGAACCTTTTTCTGAAAAGTTTTGTTATTGGATACAGGGAACCCTAAAACATATATTTCCGGTGAAATCTCGGTGTCGAATTTTTGCGTGGAGTGCAATACTTTCGCTATACACTATGTACATAGTACGTGTAGAGAAAGTAAAAAAGGGATGGCCAAATTCGCGTTGCGACATACGGAAATTGCCTATATTGTGTTGCCCCAGTTCTAAATATCAATTGTTAATATGCAGTTAATTTTCGTCCCTTACCCCTCAATCTAAGAAACACTTACAGTTGTAGAAGGTGTTCACTGCTTGCACATGCATTCAATGCGGAAGAACTCTTGTCATTTTACTTTAGCTGTTCGTCACTGTGGTTTATTGTTTTTTTAGGGACGCTGAGAGTGAATCTGATTACAACTGGTCAAGAATTGATTTTACTTTTTTTTTAATATATGCCTGTTGAAACCTTTGGGCATCCATAGACAATCAACTTTTTCATTTCCGTTCCTTGATACAGACTATACAGTTATTTAAAGACCATAGAGTGAGTACACCTGTTCCCCAGCATATCAAATATTTCACTCTCTCAAAATGTTTCATTCGTCTCTGTTCTTTTTAAATTCAGTTGGTAAATCCCAGAATGCGCACAACAACAAATGATATATTGGACTAAATTGCTTGTTTATCGAAATGTACATTTTTGTGTACTAAGATTCTGTCTATCTCTTACGGTTTACCAATTATGCAAAAGTCGTCCAGAATATAGAGAACTTCAGAGGCTGTTTCCAAAAAAAAATCAAGATATACATTTAATTTGTAACAAACATAACCTAAATGCATGGTTCATTAATCAAAATTGTTAGGCAATTTATTAAAAAATCAACATTTAAAGAAAATATGAAGAGAGTAGTTAGGACTGGATGATTTTTTTTAAATCCATATTTTGCATCCTTAGAAAACATTGAACTTAAAACATCAACTTTGGAATTTAACGAACTTTTCGTTTTTTTCAGTTATAATGTTCACACAGATATACCACCTTTGTAACAATTCTTTTCTTTATTTTGGGGAATCGTAAACATATATTTTGATGAATCTTGACATCCAGTTTTTGGTTGGAATAAGTACTTCGCAGACTTACTATACATAGTATAAAAAGTAAAAATAGCCATGCAATATAACAATTATTGAACTCTTTCAGAAACGCTAAATGTCGAGTCAAACTATGCAGAATGTGCTCCAATTTTCTCAAGAAAGAATAGTTATAATTATAATAATAATAATAATAATAATATTAATAAAAACAAAATCTTCTAAGATCCATACTTCATGTATCATAATATAAAATCTAGTTCATTATAGTTGCCAGTGTGGAGACACTCTTAAGCAAATGTTTTATGGTCTCTTGGGCAGCGTTACGACAGGATCTTGTGCAACTCTATGAACGTGGTAAGAAATTATGAGAATTAGCGGTTTCTAGGTCGAAATAAATTAACCGAATGGCTGTAATCATGTGTATCCCGCCGCCAAGCATGCGCATAAGCAGGAATTTAACTATCGCGGAGACGGAAGAGACATAAAAGTGTATTTTGTAGACCTTATCTTTCTTAAAATTCTACTGTTTGTTAACAGACGTAAACCTTCATTACACATTTACAAATTCCGTAGCAGAAATGTGGCAGGCTGAAGTGATAGCCAGAATACACAATAGGAATAGAAGGTAATGCATTCCACCCCGGGATTTCATCAGAAATACATATTTTGAAATATCTTGAATCCAGAAAATGATTTTAAGAAAGACTTGAGTTTGTGTTTGTGTATGTGACACATTACATTAAGGAAACAAGTCGAATAGATACCAAAATTTGCACCTTCGAAATATGCAACATTAAGATTTTCAAGAAACTCCCCAAACCCAAACATTGAGCATTTTTCGAAATGTTTGGTTTCATAAACTTGGCTCCAGAGATTTTGATAAAAATACGAATTATTAATAATACTTAAAAAATCTTATGTGTTCCATTCACATAAGTTTCTCTAGTTGTTCTGCAAACTAATTTTTATTCAAAAGATTAATCTTTGAGTTACATCATGGTAATCAAGATAAACATAAGTAGAATTAATCTTATTGCTTGTTTCCTTGTAGATAGAAGGGAAATAAGAAAATGCATAGGCAAAAGCGATACTCAAATTCTTTAAAAGCCAGTCGCGATATGAAACAATTGAAATTTCATTCTGTTCCCATGCTAGGAGTAAACAAACGAGAAACGAGAAGAAAGACGTCTCCCATTCGAGAAACGTTTAAGTGCCGTATAATTGATACCAATAATCCGGAATATCTCGAAAACGGTTAACTATAAAAAAATTTCTTGCTTTAATGAGATCTACATTTTTTGCGCAGTAAGTTTATGTCTATCTCTTATGGTTTGCCTGTTATACAAAAATCAGCACAGAAAAAAGAGATTTTCAGGGGCTATTCCCAGAAAATTCAAGATAAATTTTATTTGCCATAAAAATATCTTAAATATAAAGTATTTTAATTACAATCTTTAGAGAAGTTTTTGAGAAAGTCAAACTTTTCGAAAAAAAAATTCCATGTAAAGGGTGGTTTGGGGTAGGAGAATTTTCTTGAAAATCTTTGTGTCGCATCCTTGAAAGATACTCAACTTAAATATTAAGTTTGGTATTAACCGAATTTTCTTTTTGAGCCATACTGCCCTTAGACACACACACACTCAAAGCGACATAGACATGTTCCTAATTTTTTTTTTTTTTTTTTTTTTTTTTTTTTTTTTTTTTTTTTTTTGCAAGCAGGGAGTCCCAACTATGTATTTCTGATGAAATCTTGGTATCAAAATTTTGGGATCAATACAATACCTTCTCTATACACTATGTACATAGTACGTATAGAGAAAGTAAAAATGAATATCTTGAATTTTTTGAATATATCTCGTAAAGTCCTTTTCATTCAGAAAAAATTTCGTATAGATTTTGTACAACTGGTATAAGCAATATACGGAAATGCATTGAACATTAAATGTAATGTAAGAAATATATTTCAAGCTTTTTGTGGTATAGGTTATTTCTTAGATATTCGTTATTAATAGTTCGAATTTTTCAATACTTTGTCTTTCAAAGTCCTATCAATTCTCAGTTGTTTCTTAGGTATGCATGGGAAGAGTGTGGAATGTCAAACGCTAATGCATAAAAATCTTGACATTTTGCATACACTATTAAACGTATTATGAAACCACTTTTGCAGAGCTTATCTCAATTAATATGAACTAGATAATAAAATAAATAATGGAATATTTCAGTTTGGCTCCAACTATTCAACTCTGTCCTGCACACTGCTTGTGTGAAGAAAGAAAAAAAAAACAGTTAACACAAAATAACCTAATAGTTGGTTAAACTATGAAGCCTGGGACTTAAAGTACTTATGACATTGTAATTCGCCATTGGGGTATGTCAACCCAAAATAATTTTAGATTACCTTGTAGTTTGGCGGAAAATATACGAGTCAGTTGAGGAATTTAATGCCCTGCCGGAGTGTTTCCATGTTAGCTCAGTGGTTAGAACAACCGACTAGAGACCGGGATACCCGTGGTTCACATCCCGGTTATCACATTAAATTTTTCAGTTTGGCTACACTTGTTTGTGTAGAAGATTATACAATGAGCGATAATGGCAAGAGAAAACATGTGAAAGCAATACATTCGATTTCCCTGTAACCACTCAGCAATCACACTCAAAAGTAGGCATATGCTGAACCGAATTACAAAATCTTCCTTTTCAAAATTCCATTCTCTTTTGTTATTGTTCCAGAAACGAACATTGAACCTTGTGTTCAATGATCTTGGTTCTAATCACATTATGGTTTTAGCATTTTATTCTTGCCTCAAAGCTATAGAAAACATGGTAATTTTAAGCCCAATGTTGGTATTACTAAAAATCTTGAAATAGCAACAAACTAGGAAGGAGTAATTTAGGACATGGATGCCATAAACATGACTTAAAATATAGAAAAATGTCCTACCTCTCTCAAGATACGCAGTAGTTAAATCACATAAAGACGTATCGTATTTGCCTCACTGAAGATTAGATAGAAGTTTCACGTTCTATATTTGGTTTTTGTTTATTTTCTTCTTTTTTAAAATAAATTTTACCCAGGTCATAAGATTTTTGTATTATGTTCTCGAAAGTTTTACACGCGCTTCCTGGTTGACAGAAGATTAAGCGTTCAATTAAATGAAAAAATAAGGCCCTAAGGATCAAACTGCATATTCAGCAAATGAAGCCAAGTTTATTTAACGCGCCAACTTTAAGTGTGCACTTCTATACTTAATAAAAATACCTGTTTCTATAGTTAGAATGTTTACATAGTAACAAATTGCGTTACAAAATTACGCGTTTTGGGGGAAAATATCTTTTTGATATTCTTTCCATATACGACATACTTTTTTTTATTGGTTTGAACTGTCAAATACTTCATAATTGTTCAACTGTAAAATACCTATTTCTTTTTTCCTCGTGTGCATGTAAACAGAACGGAATTTCAAAGGTAATTTAACTACTTATGGCACCGCAGGCGGTGACACTGATGATACAATCAAGTACTTTTGATTTCCAATCAAAAAGTCTATAATAATTAGAATAAATAATTCAAACAACCTTACGAATGATGATGGAGCCCCGTGGAATGAGATGGCGGAAGCCTGAATATCCGGAGAAAACCCGCCCCAGCGCCGATTTGTCCACCACAAATCTCACATACGGTCCCTGGGGATCGAACCCAGGCCGTCTAGGTGAGAGGCGAGTGGTCTAATCACTCGGCCACGGCGCGGCCCGGAATTTCAACGCCATCACCATTGCGTTGTCATGTGATTAGCAATCAAATGCCAAATAAATAAAGGGAATACAATCCATCACAGTGTGATTAGCTCTGATTAGATTTGAGTATAATATCATGCTTATTATATTCCCCTAATATTCTTGTACATACAAGGGAATATGCAATTATACTATTTCTGAAATGTTTTATCTTGATTAACATGAAGAAAATATAAGAATTGCAAGCACAATAAGAGAATGATTAGTATATTATCTTCCCTATTAACTGAAGAAATAGTTTAACTCAACAAATCCCAAATAAACCTGATAACATAATTATTGACAAGACATTGTAGATTAAGGAAACATCTACATACAATTGGACATCTTTAAGAAAGAACCAGTATGTAAGTTTTGCAATGTAGAGAAAAAATCAACCTCTCAAATAATTTACAAAAACGAAGTACTGAGTAGGAAAAGATATGTATTACTGAGCTTAATAAACCCTGAAGATGATCTTCCTAAAGAAAACTTAAGTTAATAACTTATTGTCTTTCATTATAGATAAAGGGCTACTTAATTAAAACTACAAAGAAAGAAGATAATATAATAAACTTATAGGTTTCAGTGTTATGGACATATAACTCGAATCCATCTTAATGCAAAAGTCAAGATATTAGAATAAGCTTTTGTAGGAATAGAGCTTGTTCAAAATGAGTAGATGGTGGAAAAATATTGTAAATGTTATGCATGTTTTAAAAATGTGTGGTTAATACTGTAAAAAGTACTGTAGAATTAATATGCCTGAACGAATCTTATGGTACACTGATGTAGTAGCTAAGGGCAGCACTTCCAATTTTGAGAAAGTTGTTTACGTTATTTGATATTTGAGAACAATAAGAGTTCACCCTCAGCACTTACTCTTTGTTTCCGTGCTTTTGTTTAGCCAGATGTTCATCTAACTGTATTTTTGTATTCATCTCTGTATGTTTTTATATTTCTCTTGAATACAGCAAAAACATTGCCACTCTTTGTTCAATACTTCTCTGATATACTTTTTCCAAAACGTATACTCTTAACGCAACCACTACATTGCTGTACTTTTGTCCCTATCTACCTTCCTTTCCAATTGTATTTCTAACCAAAATAATTAATGTACGAAGTTGCTCTACTCAGCCAAAGCTGTTCGCGTATTTTGTGTTCGCTGGAGAGCTTCATACTAAAATTATCAATACCCTGTTTGGTAGAAGAAGCGATACTAACGTCATCACGAACAGCGTTGTTCAGAGTCCTCCTTCCTGTCGCTGTATACAACTCCGATAGTATCGGTGAAAGACCACATCCTTGAAGAAGTCCTCTATCTCCAACACAAGAGAATTAACAGCAAGCAACAAAAGAGTTAAAACATTTCAGCAATGCATCATTCCCGTTTAAAGCCTGTGCGGATAAAATCTCAGTTAATTAGCTGCAGCAATATTGAATCTCATGCTTCATTATATTCGTCTGAATACGAGCGCACTTAATGCATCGCTGCCACATTTTGTCTTTGGGGAGACCTGATGTTCTCACCTATCAATAGCACCACTAAAACCGTCGCTATTATAGCTTGTGTTTTGAAATATTTTCCCCACACCTCTACCTGGGTATTACATTTTGTAAACCTAATTACGAAAGTAAGAGTCCATTTTTTTTCTACCCAGTTCCTCCGCCCCACCACGCCACCTCCTACGATACATTACAGGGGCTTATTTCCGTTTAATATTCCCGCGCTTTAATTAAACGTCCTTTTAATAAAATTGCTGTCACATTTTTCTCCCCCTTCTTGTCCTCTCCGTCGTGCGAGGAACCTCTCTGTCTCTCCCTTTTTTAAAAGTTAAAGCCTTGTTATACGGGTGGAAAATGCAAGGCCCGCGGGCCACGCCTGGCAAGGGTGAGATACAGAGACGCTCTTCAAAACACGTCACATGCTTCATTACTGAAAATGTCTCCCTGCTGCTAATTTATTATTCCCTTTCACATCCGCGTACCCTGTAATAAAATGTACAGCTTATTTTTAAATGTGCCAGCAATCTCAGAGTGGAAAAAAATATTAATAACGTAAAGTTGTTCTTTTTTCGAACTGCTTCAAGTCCTCAGGTTCAACAGTGAAACATGAATATCCAGTTGCTAACCAGCGGCAGTCTTTTACCTTCCTTTCTCTTGCTTTTAGATACAGATATGGAAGACTCGCCTTAATTTGGTAATAATAATAAAAATAAAAATAATAATAAAAATAACAACAATAACTACACTGTATTTCTCCGAAAAATTTGAAATTGAGATCTCACCGCCGATACATGTTTTGAGGCCTTCTAAAATTAAAAAAGCAGTTTTAGAAAATGTACGTGCGCGCGCTTGTGTGTGTATGCTATGTGTGTGAACAGCATAATTAAAAAATCTGATGTGTACCATTCACATGACTTTCTCTATATCCCTGCAACAAACTATTCTTAAAAAGCCTATACTTCTATTAACTTCATGCTAATCAGTAAAACATTAGCAGAAATAGCCATATTATTTGCTTCCTTGTAAGTAGAGGTGAAATAAGGGAGTACCATAGGTTAAAGTGATAATCAAAAGCTGGTTGCTATATCACTGAAGTTCCTTTGTTTGTATGGACAGGAGTTGACAAATTCCTGTCTGAGAAATGTATACGTTTTTCATAGCAGAAACTAAAAATAAGGAATGTCACAAAAACGACGAACTCCACGAAAAAAATGTAAATAACATAAATTGTGTGCTTTAACCTGCTCTACATTTTTTTTGTAGTAAGTTTTTGCCCATCTCTTACGGTTTAGTAGTTATTCAAAATTTAGTAAAATTCATCCAGAATAAAGTACTCTTCAGAGGCTATTTCCAGAAAAGTCAAGATATACATTTTGTTTGTCAGGTAAATATCTTTAATACACGAAATTTTAATCAAAATCGTTAGAGCCATTTTTGAGAAAATCAAAATTTTCGAAAAAAGTTCCATGTAAAGGGTAGTTGGGGGTGGGGGGATTTTTCTCAAAATCTTCGTGTCGCATTCCTGGAAGATACTAAACTTAAATACCAAGTTTGGTATTTTACCTACTTTTCGTTTTTGAGTTATCGTGTTCAGACACACGGACACACGGACACACGGACACACACACACGGACCTTTTTCCGAAAATACTTTTTTAGATAAAGGGAACCCTAAAACATATATTTCCGGTGAAATCTCGGTATCGAATCTTTTGGTGGAGTGCAATACATTCTCTATCCACTATGTACATAGTGCCTATAGAGCAAGTAAAAATGAAGTCATATAAATATGAACTTGTTATTTTGTTATCTATTTTCAGGACTTTCCAAGGATGCAATACATCAAACTAACCTTTGCATGGAACATTTTTCGTTACTCTTATTTTTTCGAAAGGGTTCTTAATATTTTTTTTTTTTTTTTTTTTTGTTATCCAGTACTATGCATATGCATGAAGAAGGTGTTGTATTCAGCCCGAAAATTTGATACCGATGTTTCAACGGAAATAATTCTTTTAAAGGCCCCTGAATCCATGAAAACATTTATGAAAAAAGTTTGTGTGTGTGGACAGTATAAACCAAACTAAATTTCTCAAGTTCAGTATTTTCCAAAGATGCGACCGCATATTTTCAGGAAAATCACACAATCCTAAAATAACTTATTTTAAAATTACTTTTCTGTATGTCAGCGGAGACGATGAGCGGGTAGGAATCATTGCGGGAGGTAAAACGAAGGTTCC
This sequence comes from Hymenopus coronatus, assembly GCA_030762935.1. Classification (NCBI taxonomy): domain Eukaryota; kingdom Metazoa; phylum Arthropoda; class Insecta; order Mantodea; family Hymenopodidae; genus Hymenopus; species Hymenopus coronatus. The sequence continues at coordinate 46,955,120 of CM060896.1, forward strand.
TCTCATCAGTTATTCATTTCCCGGTTTTAATTTGAAATAGCACCGTTGAGTTTTGCAACTCTTTTGACACTTAAGAGAGTGCAGATATTCAAAGGAATATCTACGTATTTCAAATATGGGGCAGTTGCGTACTTAATGTATAGAAAAATCTACAGCTGGTCACTATGTGATGTTTTGAAATCCCGTGGTCTTTGCTTGACAAGGAGAACAAAAGGAATAACGACGTCCTATTTGTGGGAAGCATAAGTATTCGAAAATTGAAATAAAAAACAAGAAATATTGTGTGTTTTAAAGATATCTGCATTATATTTTATGCAGTAAGTTTTTGTTTATCCCTAGCGGTTTACCAGTTGTGTAAAAGTTATTCAAAATAAACAGGACTTCAGTCTATCCCCAGAAAATATCGATATACTTTTATTTAAATCTGTGGTATTTTAGATTCATGTTTAAGAAAAACAAAATGTTCAAAAATGTTCCATATAAAGTGGAATTTGTGTGGCGGCATTTTCTTGAAAATCTTTCTTTCGCATCCTTAAAAGAGGCAAATTAGATATCAAATAGTATTTAACTCAATTTTCATTCTTGAGGTATTGTGCTTACAAACTCACGTGCATACACACAGACCTTTTTTTTAAATTGTTTAGTTTTAGACTAGTCACAGACAATTTCCTGTGAAATCGTGGTATTAACTTTTGAATACCATACAGTGCTTACCCTAATAATATTACTGTATGTTTAAGCACGTTTAGTTTCTACATATTTTAACAGCACGAAAATATAAAATAAATAGGAAAAGTTTCGCATATATTCCCTTTTTTGTGAAACTATTATTATAGTTTCTTATTTAAATATAATTTTTATGTTCACACTATAAAAGTAATGTACAGATAATAAGATATGCTTTATTAATCATAAACTAAGTACATCCTTATCTTATATGCTACATGCTTTTATGATTATTTATTATTTACAATACTTATTTTCAATTTGCAAATTACATAGCAGTCTATTTTTAACTTTCTCTAAATAGTAAAGGTACATAGATAGAAAAGGTACTGCAGTCCACCCAAAATTTTAATATAGAGTTTTCACCGGAAATACACGTTTAGGCGTCCCCTGTATCCAAAAATATATTTTTTAGAAAAAGATCTTGTATCTATGAATCCGATAACTCAAAAACGAAAAGTCGGTAAAATACATAACTTGTTTTGAGTCTAGTGTCTTCCAGGGATGTGACAAGAAGATCTGGAAAAAAATCCCCCATCCCAAACTACCCTTTAATTAGAAAACATTTCAAAAGATTTTATTTTTTCAAAAACGGCTCTAATCATTTTGATTAAAATACCGTATATTAGAGGTGTTTATATGACTACTAAAATATGTAGCTTGAATTTTCTGGCAATAGCCTCTTAAGACTTGTTTTTCTGGATGAATTTTGCTGACTCTTGTATAAGTGGCAAAGACACAACTTATGTCACATACATTTTTTCGTGGAATTGACCACTTCCGATATATTCCTTGTTATTGTTTTCAGTTTTAAAATAGGTACTTAAAACTTTTCTCATGCGGATATTTGTAAACTTATGGTCATACGAAGAAATGGATATCAACTATATGGCAACCATCTTTTAAAATGTTTTACTATCTCTTTAGCTTATTAACTCTTTTATTTATAAGCAAGTAAGCAATGAAGACAATTTCTACTAATTTTTATCTTTATTGGCAAGAAATAGATAGAAGAATAAGCTTTTTAACAATAATTTGTTACACAGATGTAGAGAAAGCATGTGAATGGAACACGCCAGATTTTTAAAATGATGATTTTTAAATATTGCCACAGCAATTCAGGGCAGTGCAAAATTATCAAGAGATTGATACTAGGTTAATTCACTACATTTTAATGCATTTAGCATGTTGCTTACTATGCTATACGATCTTATTCACAGAAATACGAATATAATATCTCATATTCCTAATAAAGGTATTAAAATGCAAATTTACAAACACATAAAAACCAGAGCAATTGCAGCAAAATGTTGTAGCTACCACAAAGAGGGTAGAGGTATAACAATGAGTTAGCGAACTATCTTGAATTTAATTTTAACCATGAGTTAGTGAACTAACATGAGTTTAAATTTAACTATGATTTGGTAAACTGTATGCGTTAAGCAATCTAACATAAACTGGACTCCTTCGTAAAGGAGAGTAATAGCTTACGCAATGAAGGCAAAAATGTGGCTCGCCATTTCATTGTGGCCCTATCTCTGGCTGACCGGCGATCGGCGGAGTGAATTCCGTTTGCTTTTTCCGCTGCTCACTGATATTCTGCATTGGTATATTTCTCTGACCAGAAGAATGATAGCACTTTCGCCAAAGCCGACTTCAATTAATACTATCCCCTTCATATTAAGGAAAGAGGATTTTAGGAATTATATCTTCATTCAATTTATGTTTACTTTCTCTACTTCATATGTAATACATTGCCAGTGTATCCATCTCATCCGATATTTCTCTGATAATACACTTTTTAGGTTTTCCTGTATCCAACAATTTTATAAAAATCTGAGATATACCATTCACATGACTGTCTCTACATCTCTGCAGCAAATTATTGTTAAAAAGCTTATACTTCTATTTACTTCATGCAAATCAGAAAAAATTAAAAGGAATAGTCTTATTACTTGCTTCCTTGTAAGTAGAAGCAAAATTAAAGTGATAGTCAAACGCTGGTTGCTATGTCATTGAAGTTTTTTTGTTTCCTGTATGAGAAAAGTGTTTCTCAAAGCAGATACCAAAAATAAGGAATGTCTGAAAAACGATGAACTCCACAAAAATGTATTTAACATAAATTCTGTCTTTTAACGTGCTCTATATTTTTCGTGTTTTAAGTTTTTGTCCATCTCTTACGGTTCAGCAGTTATTCAAAATTCCGTAAAATTCATCCAAAATAAAGTACTCTTCAGAGGATATTCCCAGAAAATTCAATATATATATTTTATTTTTCAGGTCAATATCTTTAATATAGGAAATTTTAATCAAAATCGTTAGAGCCATTTTTGATAAAATCAAAATTTTTGAAAAAATTTCCATGTAAAGGGTAGTTGGGGGTGGGGGGATTTTTCTCAAAATCTTCATGTCGCATCTTTGGAAGATACTTAACTAAATACCAAGTTTTATATTTTACCCATTTTTCGTTTTTGAGTTATTGTGCTCACAGACACAGGGACACACATATGGACTTTTTCCCGAAAATGCTTTTTTTAGATAAAGGAGGCCCTAAAACATACTTCCGGTGAAATATCGGTATGGAATTTTTGGGTGGAGTGCATTACCTTCTCTATACACTATATACATAGTGCGTATAGAGAAAGTAAAAGGAAGTGTGTATGTATGTGCGTGTGTGGCCGTGTGTGTATGAACACGATAACTCAGAAATGAAAAGTCGGTTAAATACCAAACTTGATATTTAAGTTCAACATTTTCCAAGTATCAACAGAAGATTTTCAAGAAAACTTCCACCTAAAGCTACTTTTACATAGAAGTAATTTCGAAAACTTATTTTTTCAAAAAATAGCTCTAACGATTTTGATTAAAACATTAAAGATATTTACTTGAAAAATAAAATGCATATCTTGAATTTCCTGGAAATAGGCTTCTGAACTAATTTTCATTGTGACCGATCTTCGTATAACTGGTAAGCCATAAGAGATATACAAAAACTTACCACACAAAAATGTAGATTTCGTCAAAATACACAATTTATGTGCTTTACATTTTCGTTGAAAAGCTAACGGTTTCAGAGCTATTTGTTTCAATTTTAAAACATTTATAGTTTTCTCAGACAGGAAGTTGCCTGTGATTCTTTTGTTTACTCATGGTCATGCAAAGAAGTGAATTTTAATGACATTCGCACGACAGCTTTTAAGCACTTAACCATCGTGTTAACCTAGACTTATAAGGAACTAAACAATATCCTGCTAATACTTTCTCGATTATCAGGGAGTAGAAACAAAATGATTTTTTGTAAGAAATTTGTTCGTAGAACAGCTAGATAAAGTTAGCATTGGTACACATTATATTTTAAAGTATCTCTTACTGTGTATAAGCCATGAATACGTAGATTATTTATGGTGTAACATCTGAAAACATGGTGAAGAACGAAAAAAATGTACAGTATTCGAAATTAATGAATTTAATTTTCGCAGAGTTTAAATGACATTTTATTTACTGTTAAACGTAAGATAAGTATTCAGAGAGATGATTTAAATAAATAATAATGTATAGGCATGTCTGTGGGCACACGTGAGTGTTCAGAGCTTCACAAATATATATATATATATATATATATATATATATATATATATATATATATATTTATTTTAATTTAGCGTTCTTTAACCTGGTTGGTCTAATTGGACAATGAATAAAATTGGTAAAATTAAAAACCTTATCCCAGGTAACTCCCCCTAAGACAAATTTGAACTCCTGACCTGTTGAATGTGAGGTAGACGCGCTACTCCCACACTACTCAGGCGGGCATGAATCCGACATGCAAGTCTGGCGTTTGCGAAGAACGCAAGGTGATTTTTGAGAGAAGAATTAGGATTAGACACGGTTAGGGACTTCATGGCTCGGAAGCAGAGCAGTAAAAGTAGGCTCTTATGGCCCTTTGCCTGTTACGTGACTCCAGGGAAGGTGGGTTGAGGGTAGGGATCCGAAGGACGACCAGATCCAAATGATGATGGGCCCAAGTGTCATCGCGGTCCTTAACCACTACAGCTGGAATCCTCTAGGTTCTTGCAAATGGATCCCGACGGATCCCCAGAGGGAGACGCAAATCCACCGCCTTCCGAACAAATATTTACGAGACGCTGCCGCAATTCACCGAGTACAGTCCCCTAGTTATTGAACTCCAATAGAGAGATGATTAGCATTGATGGGATCAAGAAATGGTATACAGTCGGGGGATATAAAAAACCTACCCACCATTCGCCTGGCAAACAGGTGAAACTTCCGAAAACTCCAATGGATCAGGTGAAGAACGAAACCACCTGAGCCATCCCGATAGCTATTTTCGGTGACAGTATTTCCAGCACTGCGTGGGGATCAATTAGTGTCATTCCAGCCCCAAACTTCTCTGTACCAGTATCTAGTGAGCGTTCTTGGCTGAAATCAATATAATTAGTGAAAATACACCCGCAAAAGGACTGAACCGAATAATTAGACAACGGCAGCTTGCGTGACGTAAAAAGATAGCAACGTAACCAAGATGGCAATATTTCATGTTGTGGAGAAATTTTCTGGGTACTAGCGAAATGTTTTATGATAGGAGTTGAACCAAACTGTTGCATTACATTACTGTCTCTTTCGCTCCTGGCACTACGCCACGTGCGTTGTTACGCAACCCGACGTAATGGAATTAATCCAGCGTGCTTCACACCAGGCCTCTCTATTCCTCCTCAGAGTACACTACCAAGGTTCTGGTTCTTGTGTCCCTGGATTCACTCATTTCCGTCCTTAATTTTAATGATTTGTTCATGAAGCATGCAATACAATCACAAGAAATTCTGTCACGTCTAGAGAAATACATTTCATGAGTATATTACGTCTGTTTAATTGAACTATGTAATACATCCCCCCAAAAAAAATGTTATGTGTTCCATTCAAAAGTTGCCCTTCTATCTAATTTATGCTGATCGAGGATAGATTATAGCAGAAACGGTCTTATTTCTTAATTCCTTGTTAGTAGAATGGAAATGAGGGAATACACTAGGCTAAAGCTTAAAAATCTGTGGCTATCTGATGATATTGAAATTCGGTTCTCTTTAAATGACCAGAAGTAAAACAAAAGAAACATGAATGACAATTACTTTTTTGTTATTTTGAATCAACAACAAGGAATATCTTGGTTATGGTTAACTCCATAAAAAAACGTATGTGTGTGTTTTAAGAAGAGCTATATTTTATGTAAATAAGATTTGTCTATCTCTTATAGTAAGAGATTTTATCTACTGTTATGCAAACGTCCTCCGGAATGTAAAAAAACCTTCAGAGAATATTACAATAAAATTAAATATATTATTTTATTTGCAACCTTAATATCTTTAATGTATGACATTTTAATGTCATTTTTGAATAATCGAAAATTTCTAATTATGTTCTATATTTCTATTAGCGTATTTTGGGTTGGGGGATTTCCCAGGAAGTATTTGTTTCCCATCGTTTGAAAATACTAACATTTTGGTATCTAACCAATTTTTCATTTTCGGGTTATGATTTTCGCAGATACACACGTGCGCGCACGCACATACTCACACCCACGATCGGCTTTTCTGTTTCAATTTCTAGGAAGGTTTTTTTCTAGATTCAAGTATCCAAGGAACCTTCCAATGAAATCTTGACACGAATTTCTAGGTGAAATACAATACTTCCAATAGTTACTATTTATAATAGAGAAAGTAGAAAGCTGTTCTTAGAGGAACGGTACTCTGAAACAACCGAAAATAAAATTTTAATTTTATTAAAAGTTCCATAAAGTAAGCGACTTAGGGTCATTTATAGTGTTATGTCTGTTTTTTTGGCATTTGAACTGAACTTCAAGTATGTAGCGGGTCCCCGCTGTCCTTTAAATTGCAATGTAAAACACCGACTCCTCGCCCCCTCCCACTCTCTCTCTCTCTCTCTCTCTCTCTCTCTCTCTCTCTCCCTCACTGACTTTTTATCAGAAATCTAACAGGAGGATCACACATATTCAGAAGTATTCCAGGATAATCAGTTGATTATGACCCAGGAATGCATTCTGATTGATCACAGTAAGTTAAAATATTCAAGTAAAATGTCATACTCTCTTCTCTCGGAAGTACAGTTCGATTCCCATTGCCGGCCTGCTGATCCATATATTTTTTCAAGGGTTTTCCCCGGTCGCCAGGTGAATGCTGAAAAGTTCATTACCTATCCAGAATTCTTCTGTCTGTAATTTCCTGTTCCCATCTCCTCGCTGTTACCCGTTTCAGGATTGAAGGACCAGGTGACCGTGTTCGGCGGCCTGCACACTGCAGGTACCGCTCTCTCTGGGCTCGCCCTCACTTGCTAGAGGACAATCCGCTGAGGCACAGAACGTTAGGGACCCCGTTCATGCTTATGTCCGTAGTCATCCGGATCAGGCTGCCGTTCGGATTTCTCCTTAGGGTCATGTAAGACACAAAGGGGTCTTAGCTCTGCTCCAGGGACTGAGTACCGCCTAATCTTAATTGTGCTACTTTTATATAGTTTTAATGAAACAGTAAATTTTTTAGGCTTAAAATAGTAATTAAAACTAAACATTTAAAGTTCTTAAAGTTTGAAAAAGCGAACAAAAAATTACAGTGTAACAGTAAAGTATAGCTGAAATGTGCGCGAAAAATAACTTAATTTATACTGCAAAAATCTTAAAGAAAACTGTAGCTTTGTACCACCCGTGTTTTACCTAAAACGTTTAAGACTTTCTTACAAACGTTATAATTTTTATAAAATCAACCAAGTGGATAGAAACATAAATTCAAAAAAATGTTTCCCTGGTGTTTTTTCATAAGCTGAAAAGTTTCACGAAATTCCATCGAGTAGATAATCAGACATATCAAGTATATGTGTTCTTCATTGCTGTATAATATTTATTAACACAGCATAGATTGTTCCCTTAAATTTCCTAGCATGGCCAAATTTAAGAAAATGTAATATTGCTGTAAAAAAAAAAAAAAAAAAGATAAATGAATATATATATACATTCAGTGACTCACTTAAATTCTATCTTTGACGATTACGACGCCCGCCAATGGGCAATCTGGCATCACATGCGATCATTCATTTGGATCATGGCTGAAAACCAGCAGAACTCTACAAGAATTTAAATAAGTGATTTCCCTACTTGACAGATGTTACGATACGCGGAGAAGGAGCTAGAATTGCCGTGGGTTAAGTAGAAATAAACATCAAGTGTATTTCAGCCACAGAACGTGTAATTAACTTCTGACCTTCTGAAGCCCTGGCAAAAGCACATCATTATAATCAGTTTCAAGGACTAGGGAAATGCTTGATCTTCTCGTTCGTAGGAAGAGTTATTCCCAGTTTATGTATGCAGCTCTCATCTTTGTTCAGTACCTGGACTGGAGTATTGCAACTTTTGTTGAAACAATAATTTCAGCCTATTTTAAAATAAGAATTAACGTTATACAATGCAACAGAGTCCAATACAACAGAAAAGAAATAGGCACAGTAAAAATATATTTGTGTAAAAGTGTTGTTTTTCTTTTATCTTGCATTCATAATGATTTAACGTCTTTTTATGTAAATAACTATGCATGGCATTTTAGATACTTCTATGGATGTATTGTATCTCCTTGTACTCGGATTGATTATAACTCTAGATATGTCACCTATTTATTTTTATTGATTGCTCTATATCAATTGAATAGCCCTGTAGTTCAGTTGTACAATATCTAGCTACGGTACTAGAGGTCTCAGGAGCGATTCCCGGCTGAGAGCGGGAATTTTTCTCAAGCCAAGGATATTTACCTTTACTACCCAAGGTGGCCCTGAAATGGTTACCATGCTGACTTCATATACCCAAGGTCGCGGGTTCAAACCCGGCGGAGGACGATGGATTTTTTTCGGGTGTAAAAATCCTTAGCATGGCTTCCTTTGGAAGGGAAGTAAAGCCGTGGGTCCCATGTCATAGATTTACGGCAGGTAAAAGAACCTCAAGTCTGATAGAGAGACCTCTGAGCAAAATTAAGCGGTCTTTCACGCCCAATTTAGAATAGGACGCTGAGAACCTCAGCAGTTAAAGAGCGTCCATAAATAACACGTCATTTCCATTTTTTTTTTTTTTTACTCTCCAAGGTCAGAAAGTGTGAATGTAGTAAAGTGATGGTCTAAAAATTAATGTAAAAAATCCAAAGAAAATAGAAACCTAATGACAATGGTACACAGTTAGTACTGTCGATATGTTTCAAAGATGAGTACTATCGTTATGATCGTGGAGTTAAAGGTAAGAATGAAATAATTAAATCAAATATGATGTGTTCTATTTACATAGCTTTCTCTACACGTCTTGATATTAGCGGAGACTGTGGGCGGGTCGTTTATCGTGAGGAGTAAAAAGAAGGTCGCTCTTGCCCAGTTCTCCACTGGCGTGTTTTAACTTTAATAATCCAGCTGAATTCTGCAACTCTTTTAGCGCGCTAAGGGGACGGTCCCCATGGCCGCGCTCGCCAAGGCGCTGGGGATCGTGGGTTCGAGACCCGCCTTGGTCATGGGTGTTATATGTTTCTGTATATGTGTGTGTGTGTTGTAAAAGTAAGAAAACAGTAATAATAGGGCAAAACAAAGTAAAAGAAAAAGGGAAATAAAAGTAGCGTATACAGTGCTGGAGTCCTGATCAGACTCCGGTACTGTATTTAAAAAAAAAAAAAAAAAAGGGAACTGCACTGTCAAATATGGGGCCGCTAGGTCACCTAGTATTATTACATATTTTTCTATGTAAGGAAATACAGGCGCCGAGTGTTTAGACCGCTTGCCTCCCTCCTAGGCGGCCTCCTCCCTTAGATTCGACCCCAAGCCCCGCATTTAAGATTTGTGGTGGACGAAACTGCCTCTGAGCAGGTTTTCTTCGGGTCCTCCAGTTTCCATCACCACTCATTCCACCAATTGCTCCAACATCACTTTTCCTATCACTCATTTCGCTTGCATTTCATATCATCGACTTTCTCACGCTCATGCCTGGTACGGGCTGACCACTTGTTACATGTTCTTCGTTCTGTGGTTACGTACCGTAAGTCCTAGGGGGATGTTAGTCCTCTATATGATAATGATTGAAGGGAGCTCAACTATCTACTAGGTTAATAGCGCTCTTATAGAAGAAAATATGGCAAAGGTCAGAGATAAATACATTATCTAATAAATATAAATCATAAATATAGATAAATAATAGTTGAAGTCAAATATAAAAGTGTATATAAAAGTATTCCTGGCAAAAGTCAGAGCTAGGTGAATTTACAAAACTCTGCTAAAATGTACAATAGTGGTATAAATATAAAAAATCCTCATTTAAAAATATGTCTTTAATAAAATGTTTAAACCGTAGCTACCACTCGTTTATCGTTCGCCAGAATCTCTGTAAGATTGACCGTAAATATTCCGAATGTGAACCAGAGCAACAAATACATGGCGGACCGACAGATACTCTTCATATAATGGTTCCCTCTTAAAAAGGTATCTATAAAATTGCAATGGCTAATACCTCCTCATGACGAGATATACTAGAGGAAGTTGCTCAGTTTAAAGAGAAAACGTGTTGCAGAGATATGAAAGAAATCGACCAGTCTTTTGCACTTAACTGTACCAGATAGTGTGGGCGTAAAGAGCATAAGATCCAGACTGTACTTGCTCCAACATTTGATTTACATCTTAAATTTCGGGCAATCTTCTTCGATGCAGCAAAATATTTACGAAATCGAACATTCGACTTTCAATTTGTAGTCGAAGGCGACTATTTCTATTCATTTCGTGCATATATTCATGTTTGGCCTCAGGGGAAAGACATTTTGTTTGCGGATGTACGTCACCTCATTCCTTATGCAACGGTCGCTGCAATATTCTGGACGAGAACTCCATTACTGCAGACAGATCGGACGAGGGGGGTGGGAAGGAGGGAGTGGGAGAAGACACAATGTCCACTGTCCATCCATCCGCTGTCACAACACTGAGCCTGCGTGCAACATCGACATCCAGCACTCTAAGTCCGCCTTATTCTTAGCCTCGGCCTGAGTGTTGAGTCTTTCGCTTGTAATGATGTGCCTAAGCTTATTTCTATGGACAAAGAACTTAATTTATACATACAAAACTAGAAGTATGGCAAATAGTTCTCCTTCAAGATGAAATTTCACAACCGTAAAAAATTCCAAAAAATAAATTAAATAATATAAATTCTAAAATTTAAAAATCTGGCGTTTCGAATTCACACGAGTTCTACACATCTCTGTAAGAAATTATTGTTAAACAGTATATTCTTATGGAAAAACTGTTTTTTTACACGTAGCCGTGTGAAGGACAGGAGTTGGATAGGTAGAGTCAGACTGAAAAATGCAATGTAATAGCCGGGATTTGTACCACGGATGCCGGATGCTCTGCCACTGAGCTACCACGGCAACAGGCCGACATAGCATTGAATTTCTCAACTGACTCGTATGTTTCCCGGTAAACCACGAGGTACTTTCAGATGACAATCCCAATGCTCAGTTATTCCAAACAAATTGACCGTAATAGTTGGCCATACTATGAATCCTGGGTCTAAAGTATTTACAGCATTGTAAGTCGCCACTGGGGTTGTCATTTCAAAATAATTTGAGAGCACCTTGTGGTTTACCGGGAAACATGCGAGTCAGTTGACAAATTCAATGCTATGATGGCATGTTGCCATGGTGGCTCAGTAGCAGAGCAACCGACTAGAGATTGGGAGATCCGTTGTTCAAATCCCGGCTATGGCATTGAATTTTTCAGTCTGACTTTACTTATCCAAGTATATTCTTCTATCTACTTTATGATAATCGAGATAAACATAATCAGAAATTGCTTTAATTACTTGCTCCCTTGTAAGTAGAAGGAAAATAAGGGAACATACTTGGAAATACAATATTAATATTTTTTAAAGACTAGTTGCCATGTAGATGAAATCCGTTTCTATGCAGAGCTGTAAGTTTACAACTTTCGTTGAAAAATGTTAAAATATTTTAAATCTGAAATAAATAACAGGACATTCTCAGAAATGGTCAATTCCACGAAAAAACCTTATGTGATATAAATTGTGTGTTTTAAGGTGATTTACATTTTTTGTACAGTAAGTTTTGCTTATCTCTTACGGCTTACCAGTTACTCAAAATTCACCAAAATGCATTCAGAATAAAAAGATCTTTAGTCGCTTTCCAGAAAATTCAAGATAGACGATTTTATTTGTCATATAAATAGCTTTAATATATGGTCTTTTAATCAGAATCATTTTTTGAGCAGATCAACACTTTCGATTTTTTTTCCATGTAAAAGGTAGTTTGAGGTAGGGGGGATATTTCTCAAAATCTTCCTATTGAATCCCTGGAAGATACTAAACTAAGTTTAGTACTTTATCGACTTTTCATTTTTGAGTTATCGTATTCACAGTCACACACAAACGGATATTTTTCTGAAAACACTTTCTTTGGATACAAGGAACTCTAAAGCGCCTATTTCCAGTGAAAACTCAGTATCGAAGTTTTGGGTGACATGTAATACCTTTTCTATGCATTATGTACATAGTACGTGTAGAGAAAGTAAAAATCTGACGTCTCCCATTCATATGACTTTCTCTAGATGTTCCATAAACAAACTTCCCTTATAAAAGATTATTCTTTTATGTGCGTCATGCTACTCAAGATAAATATTGTCAGAATTACTCACTTCTTGAAGTATAAGGGACATTCATTTGCCGTGAAAATATCTTAAATATGTGAAATTTTAATCAAAGTTGTAAGAGCTATTTTTGAGAAAATCAAAATTTTTTAAAAAATTTACTCTTTAAGGGTAGTAGGGGTGTTCCATTCTGAAATACTGAAATACTGAACTTAAATACCAAGTTTGGCATTTGACCGGATTTTCGTTTTTGAGCCATACTGCCAACAGGCACACAAACGCGCGCACACACATAGACACACACGGTTATGTTTCTGAAAATGATTTTTTCGATTCAGGGGTCTCAAAATATGTATTTTCGATGAAATCGCGATATGGAATTTTGGGTGAAATACAATATCTCCTGTATCTGCTATAAATTGTACATACGGACTAGAGAAAGTAAAATAGCACAAGCGTTTTTTTTTTCCTCTTCACGGATTTAAGCCACAAATTAACTGAAGTTATTAATTTACAAGGACATGTTTATTAATAGACACACCCATCTTTATTTAATTTATTATTCATTTTTTGTAGTTTCGTCCTTGAATATGGTAGGTCATATCGGATGATGAATGAAATCGGTGGAATGATACTTAAATGAGCCCGGGGTCTATGGATCCTAAAGTTACTTTTTTCGTCTTCTCAGGATAAGGGGGGGAAAAAAAAAAACACCCTATTCGGATAACTCATCCTAAGCAAGTTTTGAAACTGCGGCCTTTCAAATATGAGACAGACACGCTCTCCCCACACTACAGGTGCGCGTAATTTAAATATTGTTTTTTCGCAAACGTTTTTCCAAAAATGATAAAAATGCTTGGTTTTGATTCCTCAAAACATGTGGCTATTCTCTGAAAATTCAAAACATACATTATATTTGTCATATAAATATGTTTAATATAGGTATTTAAATCAAAATTGCAGTGCCATTTTTGAGAAAATCAAAATTAAGATTTTTAATCGGTCCGAGTGGCTCAGTTGGTTAGCTGCTGGCCTTATGCACTCAAGGCACGGGTTCAAACCCGGCACAGACCGATGGTTATCAAGTGTGCTTAAAAGCGATAGCCCTATGTCAGTATTTTTACTAGCATGTTTAAGAATTCCTGTGGGACAAAATTCTGGCACACTGACAGCGCTGATATCATTCTGGCAATTGACAGAGTCGTTAACAAATAAAATCTTTATTTTAAGTAGTAATTGTAGAGAAAGTGATAAGATAGCTAATGTTTTATTAAACAAAACGTACCCACGGTAACGATAAGCTGGAGAAAGAAAAAAATACAAGAAGCTCAAACCCCATTGCTTACTCAGTATGTGACTTGTTTTGTTATACCCTAACTCAAATACAATATTTGTAGCGGTTTAAAGATTGAAGTGACTTTTGAAAGTCCATATATATTACACAATGTAAGCTAGGTTTACAGAGTGCCAAACTTGAGTTATCGTCCTATGATTTAAAACTTGTTTCTGTACTTTATCTTCTTTTTTCTGTATTCACGTATTAAGGTTATGAAGAAAATATATCTGGAAAATGCTATCGGACTTTGTCTTTTTTTTGGGGGGGCGAGGTGAAGGTAGCTGAAACATCTCCATTCCGTCACTCTTCTTTCACTCTTCTATGTTTTATTCAAACTTTTAAATCAGAACTAACAAGCAAGCTTAATTGCCACCAGAAACATATTAACAGTTCACTAATTGCCTTCATATAGCTCTAATTCCTTTGTAAACCAGGAAATAATCATAAAAAAATATAATTAAAAGAACAGACTTTTCTGAAGGTGCTGCTATGTCAAGTTACTGTCTAAGGGTTAATATTATGGTTTAATAAAACTATAAAAATGTTTTAAACACACATACACATTGTAGAACAAGTACTGATGCATTAATATCGTCTGAATGTAACACATCAGATTTTTTACGTAATAATTAAATTAATCAAATTAAATTTGAATAATCGAAATTATTCAAAACCTTTTACATTTCCTTGCTTCGTGCAACATCAGAATTTCGACAGGTGATATCTGAACATTTAGAAATTGACAGCTGCCCCCGTATCTCAGAAAAATACTTGCCCAATGTGCGAAGGATCCTGGTTTCGATCCCCCTCTGGGAAATGGACAATTTTCTCTAGCTAAGATTATTCTGTGCCCTCTCTGGATTCTGAAGTACGAATGAGTGTAAGTTTGTACGCAATCTAGTGCACAAAAAGCCCCCAAATGTCCAGCAGGAAGCTATTGCTTATGAATTAAATCTATTACTGATAGGATTAAAAAGTATAAAGAATTATAAAAGGCAACGAAATGATCATTGCAGTTAAAGTCCGGATATAAATGGAACAATAATGATGAAATGAGATGGAAGGAAATAAAAGAGAGGGAGAGAAGCAAAAATAGTAAACACTTTCATATGTATATAGTTGACACATAGGTGGGAATATTTCAACTTGGAATATTTAGAAAACGACTAAACATATGAAAAGGATAATTTAGCAAAAATAATGTATTTTAATGAATCCGTAGAGCATCAAACATTTAAGGTATCTACAAGATACTATTTAGAAGAATAAATACTTGAATGCTAAAAGCAAAGTAACCATTTACAAAACTGTAGTATATGGAAATTGCAGTGAATGGAACATAAACAAGAGTAGCAAACAGCAAAACAAAATGGTTATGCCTCCGTGGTCGAGTGGTCAGCGAGCCGACTTCGATTCCCGGCTGGGGCGGGGGATTTTTCTTTAATCAGAATTGTTCCCTATTCTAGAGTGCATGTGAGAGTGAATGTGTGTGTGTTTGTTTGAGGAAAATAAAACGAACAACGAGTTGTTTCTAATGCAAAGCCCCCGATATGACCTTAGATGTTAAAGGGGGTTATATAAATGGAACAAAAGAAATGGTATTCAGAAAACCGGAATGAATGTGTTAAAAACAATATCAATGAAAATAATCGACAGAATAAAGTGTGAAATATATAATATAAGAATGTGATATAACGAACACATAATTGTCAAAGAAAAAAATACTGGTGAGCCGTGTCCCGGCTCGAATAGTTCCTCCGCTGGAGGCGCTGCTTGTAGGTCGCGGAGGTATACATGCTACGTGACGTGATCGAAGAATTTTCTCAAAAAAAATGTGAGGTGAGCTGTGGCTTGCGACTTTTATTTAATATTTTAAAAGTATTGCTGTGTGGCTTGGTTTCCTCCGAGTAAGAATTGAATATTAGTTGAATATTATGGCTCTCTCCGGCTTAATTGGGCGTTGTTGAAGGGAATCTTTTTTTATGCTTTTAACTAAAGAATTTAGGAGAATTTATGATTAAGTCTTGCACCTGGGAATGATGTATGTGATTTTTGTGGTCCATAGTTTTAATACTAAATGGGAAAGTCTTGTGGTTTATATTTGAATAGAATTTTATGCTAAGTTACAACCTAGCATTGGTATTTGGTTGCTTCAAAGTAAGGGTTATATTACGGTATTTTGGTTTCGTTCTGAACTACACATTGCCATAACATTATATGGTATTTGTCAGCCTACATAGTCAAGTTTTCTGTGTAGCTCGAAAGGCAAGAAGGTGCACCTTGCCCCCGTGTTGCGTCACATTAAAGACAAAGAACAACTGGAATTTGCTGAGTCTAATGGAGGTTTCGCTTTCTTATTGTACAAGCTAAGATCAAGGTTGGACTATGTCTTAAATTGTGAGGTTTAAGGCATTTGCTCGTAGTTAGATTTTGCCAGTTCCAATTAAGGGTGTTTGGCCAAGTTCGTAGTTAGCTTTCACATGGTTTTCACCAACCGCCTTTCAAGGCTTTGAGAGAAGTTAAACTTAATGCTATACTTAGTGTTAAGCTCAAAGGCTTAACAAATTTCTCTGTAGGAAGATTTTAGCAATTTGAATCAAGGGTGTTTGTACTTAATTTTCACATGGTTTTCCCTATTCAGTTGTCTATGCTTTAAGAGAAGTTAAACTGAGAGCTATACTGTGTGTTAAACTCGAAGGTTTAACAAATTACTCTGTAGGGAGATTTTGGCAATTTTGGCAATTTGGCCAAGCACGTACTTAACTTTCACGTGGTTTTCGTCAATGACTTTTCTATGCTTTAAGAGAAGTTATGGTGAAAGCTATACTTTGTGTCCAGCTGCAAGGCTTAAAGAAAGTTTGCTTTCGTTAAGCTCTATGGCTAGGCTCGTATTTATTTCATATATAGGTTTTTCATGACTCCACTTTTTTGAGTATTTAATTTGTTGTTGTTTTAATTGTTATTGTTAACTTTTCCAAGCCGTTGTTAATGAGAGGTCAGTATATTTATCTGTTTACTGTTACAAACAGAGAAACAGTTTTTAATGTTGCATCATTTTGGGGACATTAACCACTTTTGCTTATGGCATCAACAAAACTGCCTACATCAGGGTACAGGTGGTTATCTTGTTATCCTGTTATTTCCTCACCTTTTTTTTTTTAAATACAGTACCGGAGTCTGATCAGGATTCCGGCACTGTATACCCTACTTTTATATACCTTTTGCTTTTTACTTTGTTTTGCCGTATTATTACTGTTTATTACTGTTTTCTTACTTTTACAACACACACATATATACACAAACATATAACACCCATGCCCAAGGCGGGACTCGAACCCACGATCCCCAGCGCTACGAAGCACCAACTTGGCGAGCGCGGCCATGGGGACCGGCACACCTTGAAGGGTAAGAATTGTGCGCTCAGCAGGAGGGTATTGCCGCACTGGAATGAATACATTCAAAGATCAGAGGAAACAAAATTGAATAAAGTAGCACGAGACCAAAGACTATCAGAAGTAGACGTTTTGGAAGGCCACCACAAGAATAGTTAAAATAACACGTTACTTCACCATCAGAATTTACGTGAAGATAACAGGTTTAGCCTAAACAGAGGAAAGTAAAAAGAACCTCAAAGAAAATTATAGATATACATTTTCGCATGTTAATATACTAAACATTACAATTTTAATAATAATAGTAATAATAATGTGTTCCACTCACATGACTTAGAATCGATTATTCGTTAATTTACATCATGGTAATCCAGATAAACTTTAGTAGAATTGCTCTTATTACTTCCTCCCTTTTAAGTATAAGGGAAATAAGGGACTATATTACGCTAAAGTGGTAGTCACTATGTTAAAAGCCGGTGGCTATGTGAAAAAATTAACATTTGATTCTCTTCGCTTGCCTGAAGTAAACAAAAGAGAGACGAAAGGAAAAGTGACTTCTGCTGAGAAAATGTAAGTAGCTTAAAACTGAAAACAATAACACAAAATTTCACGGAAACGCTTAACTCTTTAAAACGTTTATGTTACAAATTGTGTGTTTTAACGAGATTTAATGTTTATACAGTAAGTTTTGTCTAACTCTTACGTTTTACCAGTTATACAAAATTTATCCAAAATGAAAAAGTTTTCAAATACTATTCTCACAAAATTCAAGACATGCATCTTGTTTCTCACCAAAATATATTTTGCATTACTCAGGTATTTTAATCAAAATTATTTTTCAGAACATAAAACTATTTGAAAAATGTTGCATTTAAAATTTTGTTGGAGGTGGAAGGATTTTCCCGAAAATCTTCGTGTTGAGTCCTTGGAAGATGATGGAGTTAAATAACTTAAATATAAAATTTGGTATTTAACAGACGTTTCGTTTTGAGTTATCCTGCCCTCAAACACACACGGATCTTTTTCTAAAAATGATTTTTTTTGTTTTTGGATTCAGAGAATCCTAAAGCATGTATTTCCGTGAAATATCAGTATCGAATTTTAAGAGAATACCTTTTGAATACACAATACACATTATATTTACATACGTGCTAGAAAAAGTAGAAAAAGAGAAAATCAAAAGTAAAGAATCTTTTCCTACATAAATCGAAGTTTAGGTAGGAGATTTTCTTGAAAAACTATTAGTTTTACATTTTTGAAAGACGCCAAATTTAAATTACCAAGTACTTCTGGTTTTTGAGACAAACTATTTTGAGATAATGAAAAAAAGGATACGCACACACCCACACACACACACACACACACTTTTTTCTAAAAATAAGTTTTTTTCGATGTCAAGAAACTTCAAAAGGTAAAAATTCGTAATTATTTTATGAATATAATGCAATACTTTCTCTGCTTATTAACAGTAAGTGGCAGAGAAACTACAAATATACTAGGCTAAAATTTAAAATGGAATTTTGGATATATACAGATATTTACTGTCGAGATATGAATTCTACGCAGCATAAAATATAAGACTATAAGCAAACATATTAATTATAAATTCTTTAATTATCTTTCTAGCTGATTCTCTGGGCAGAATCACCACGAGAGAAAGAATTTCTGCATTATTATTACATTTAGGGCTCTACCGTGAGCATTGATATAATTGCCAAGCATCTGGCCCGTCCCACGTCTGTGGGATTTATTACGGATCCAACAATTGCAAATTAGGTGGTTGTAGAGCAGCCTATGAAAATATATGTAGCGCAATACCAACATCTCATTCTGCAACGATAAACATAATGTAATACACATCAAAGATACAGTCTATAAATGTGTCACACAACGTTACGAATTTGTAAAACCTTTAATTCAAAATTCTTTACTGAAAATATCTGATGGTATTCAATTCACATTATTAAAATATTATTTTTTATCTACATTGTAGCATTCGAAATAAATATTAGCAAAATTGGTGTATTACACACTTTTTTTGTAAGTAGAAGAGAAATAACGGAATACATTAGGCTAAAGCGATGGTCAAATATTTTAATAGCAGTCACTAGTGAAACAATTATCTTTGGTTCCTTAAAGTAAACGAAAAGGAGATGAAAATAAATTTGGAATTTCCGTTCGAGAAAAGTTTAAGTACCTTAAAACTGCAATCAATAACTCGGAATATCTCGAAAACAGTTAGCTCTAAAAAAACAAAAAACAGGTATACCATATAAATTGTGTGCTTTAGCGATATCTACATTTTTGTGTAGTAAGTGTTTGTCCAACTCTTTTGGTTTTGGGTGACTCAGTTGTACAAAATTTATACAAAATTCATCGAGGCTATTACCAGAACATTCAAGATAACATTTCGTTTCTCTTGAAAATATTTTAAACACACGACATTTTAAATTGTAAGAGCCTTTTTTGAGAAAATTAAAATTTTCGAAAAATGTTCCATGTAAAGGGTAGTTGGAATTGGAAATCTTTGTGTCGCATCCTTGGAGGGCACCGAACTTAAATAACTTAGTTTGGTATCTAACTAACATTGCGTTTTGGGTATGATGTCCACAGCGATACACTCATACACACGGACATGTTTAAAAAATGCTGTTTTGGATTCATACGATCTCAAAACCTGTAATTCCAGTGAAATCTCGGTTTCAAATTTTGGGTGGTATACCTTCTCTATCCACTATGTACATTGTACAAACGTAGGGAAAGTGAAATTTACTTATTAACTCGATTGTTATTAATATCTAGGTATTCCCGCCGCTTAGTAACATTTAAGGCTTTTTACTCATAATCTAAATTCAGTTACAATATTTACCAACAATGACGGAAACTAAATAAACAATAGAGTTGTTATGGAAATAAGAGATTCTTATTTATATTTATAAAAATGTATTTCTCACTTTCAGACCGTACGCTTTGTGTGGTTTATTCACGTGGAAAGTTTATACAGACACTGGACACAAAGGAATTATAGAAATTATATATAATACATACTATAACATATTAATAAACCAAATGAATTAAAATAATGAATTTAACGCCTATGCACTCGTAATCTGAGGTCCAGCTTCTCATATTTAGTTGTAAAGTATCGGTGTTAAAAAAAATAGTAGTGGTAGTGCGTATTTTTAAAATATGTGTCATAAATAATAATAATATTAATTTTAATAATAATAATAATAATAAAAATAATGACTTTATTGATAAGTATAGCATAGTGTAGCTCAAAATCACAGTTACAAAACAAAGAACTTAAAACTCTGTTTCACATAAATCATTTTCACCATGTACCTTAAGGAAAAAATAAACAAGTTATTTTCATATTAAATTCTGAGGTGTGAGGTTCTACAACACAGGTCTAGTTGTGTGTGATAAATTGCTATAGAGCTATTATACCTATTAAAGAACCAAAAGCAAAAGGGTAGCAAGTACACCAGTAGCAGTTTAGTGTCAAGTTTGGGCAAGCCACCATTCTGCGATAAACGAAATTACTTTGTTTAGAATCCCATCACGTAATCGGTGACAAACGTGGTGCCGCCCATTGTATTAGACAGGGGCGTGGTCGATCAAGTTCCTGCTCATTTTTAACGATTGAAGACGTATTCAATACAAGCTTTTAACGAAGAAACTCGTACCTGCCTACGCCACTATGATGAGCTGTTTTAACTTAAAACGAATTTCGTGTCAGATTAAGCGTTTGCACGCATTAGTGTCTCCAAATCTACTTTGAGCCCTTGAGTTGCCGAATTGAAAACCCCTTGCGCCAAGCTACTTGCAACGCACAAGTTTCATGCGCATTGCTCCACTAGCATGGCGCATTCTGTTCTAAAGAAACAACACATTTTTTACTTTCTCTACTTAGTACATAGGTAGAGAAGGTACTGCATTACACTAAAAAATTCTGTAGCAAAAATTCATTGTAAATACACTTTTAGGCTCCCTTTTGTGCTGTGCGTTTGTGCTTATTTAGAAAAGGTCCATGTGAGTGCCTATGAACAGCATAACTCAAATATGAAAAGTCCGTTAAATGCCAAAGTTGGTATTTAAGTTCAGTAGCTTCCAAGGATGCGAAAACGAAGAATTTGAGGAGTATCAATTACACCCCACACTACCTTTTACATAGAAAGGTTTTCGAAAAATATCATTGTCTCAGAAATAACTCTAGGTTTTTTAATAAAATATGTTTCGGATATATATAAGGTATTTATTTGAGAAATAAAATATATATCTTGAATATCCTAGGAATATCCTCTAAATAAATATTTATTCTGGATGAATTTTGCCTAACAGGTAAAACGTGAGATAGACAAAAGTTTACTACACAAAAAGTCTTTTGCATTTTGTCAAATTAAAGATTTCCGAAATATATTTTATTATTGCTTTCAATAAGTCATCATGCGGCTAAGCAAACAGAAAACATTTCACAGTAAAACGATTAATTAATGTATTTCATTATTTCCTTTCTACTTATAAGGAACTAAGCCATAAGAATAATGCTGCTAAGGCACATCTTGAATAACATGACGTAGATGGAAGAATTGATGTTTTGTGAATAGTTCGTTTGCAGGATAGACAGAGAAAGTCATGCGAATGGAACACGTTACAGTTTTCGAATTGCTACTTATCTGTACAGCTATTTATTGTAGTGTTTAATATCGGGTATTATCATATTGGCTTCACAGGTGCTGGCTCTAATGTGATGGTGTGATGTATGAAAAGCTATAATTGGGAAAGAAATTTTGAAAAGGAAACAATCTAGATTTGAGTTTAAAATATAATCTCGAAATATGCCAATTAGGAGGACTGAGGAAGATCTGGAAATACATTTCAACTGGTACTGGCAGATCACCTTTTCACAAGTCTGTGTTAACACTTCAGCCTGCCTTTTCGATTTTGTATAGCTGTGCTCACTCATATTCAGTAAACACGGAGCAGAAACCACAATAAATTCTTCTGAATTGAGATACTTCTTTCAAATATTACCTAATATTAAAACATAATTCAATAATTATTTAAACAATTATTTCTGCATCGAAATAACATGCTTAATAATATGTTTAATGATTTCAATCTGAGAAGAACAATATTAGACCTCAGCCTTATAAAGAAAGCAACAAACAAATCATCATCTTCTTCATCATATTATTTTGTTTAATATTTCGAAATACATCTAGAATCCGTATAAATAGCCAATTCTTATATCCAAATTATGTACCGAAACTTTGTCCGTTGCATTCCTGAGTCGCTCTTTGTGATTGCAATATGTATTGTAAGAAAATGTTCAATTCCTTTTGTAACTTTAGTATCTTTTAATTTGGGTGATCCTATCGGGCGGTGAAAGAACGAAATATGTGAATTGAAGCTCAAATAAGCCCGGAATTCATACAGCTAAGAGTTACCCAACATTTTTTTTCACAGAATAAAGGAAAACCTCAGGTAAAAAGCTTATCCGGAAACTTACCCCAGCCGAGATCTGAACTTGTTACCTCTTGAACCTGAAGCAGACGCGTTATCACCACAGCACCACCCAAAAATTTGATACTAAGGTTTCACCGATTTTTGGATTCCCTGAATCTAAAAAACAGTTTTAGAAAATTGTCCAGACATGTGTGTGTATGTGTGTGTGTGTGGACAGCACTACGAAAAGTCCATTAAATATCAAATTTGGTATTTAAGTTTGGTATCTCCCAAGAATACTACACGAAGAAAATGCCCCCCCACACATACACACACTCAAAACTACCTTTACATGGATAAATATTAAAAATTCTGATTTTCTGAAAAATGGCTACCATGATTTTCATTGCAATATCGTACATTAAAGATATTTAGATGAGAAAATATGGATCTTGAACTTCCTGGGTGCATTCTCTGAAGTTCTCATGAATGACTTTTGCATAACTCGTAAACTGTAAGAGATAGTCAAAACTTACTTCACGAAAACCTTAGGTCTCATCAAAACATACAATTTATGTCCTTTTCATCTTTGTGGTGAAGCCTACCATTTCCGAGATATTCTTTGTTGTTTGTTTCAATTTTAAAATATGTATAGTTTTTTCAAACAGGATTTCGTCTGTGTTTCTTTTGTTTTAGTCCTGGTCATGCAAAGAAGCGAATTTCATGACAAAGACAAAGCGACAGCTTGACTTTTGCTTTAACCTAGTGTATTCCCTTAGTTCATTTCTACTTATAAGGAACTTAGTAATAAGACAATTCTTTTAATGATTATATCAATTAGCATGGAGTAGAAAGAAGACGCATCTTTTGTAAGAGATTTATTTATAGAACAGGTAGAGAAAGTCATATGAATGGAACACAGATTTTTTTTTCCTTTTCATAATTTTAATACCTATATTGAACCTTTGTATGCTTAAAATGTTGTTATGTTATACCGGGTGGAATGGAAGTGATTACATTAATTTAAACCAGTGATAGATCTCGGTATTTGTATCTTACGTATTTATTTCTGACCATTTCCGTAGTTTTTCTCGTAACGCTGCAGATTGTGTGGATGTCACTTGCATTAGGTCAGTACATAAACAAACCGCCTCACTGCTGCTACCACACTAGTGTAGGCCAATCAGAATGCCAGTTGCAATCGTTATCTCCCAAAACATTACACTACCCTGCGTCGTGTTTTGCAAGCGACCGACGTGTTTACATTTAGAACCCGGTTCAGAAACCTGACCAACCTCAATACAACTTACCACGTTACTTCACGTCCAAGAGGCTGCTCGGAATACTCCGTTAATGCTTTTAAATGGTTAATTATTTCGAAACCCTGTGTGATGTCCCATAATTACTACCGAAATTAATGTCAGAAATACGTTACTCTACGCATCTTATATGTAACAAACTATTATCTTCGTACATTCCTGTGTGATTATGCATCCCATTTGGAACAAAAACCATTTATTTTTTCGAAATCGGCTGATCAAAGAACAACATGCCATTAGGCGAAAACCATGCTGTATATGTTGCTGAAATATAGTCGTGTATTGAACAGTTGAGGTTGTCATGAGGAATCTAGAGGTCAGGGATATGTAAAAGGAGTTTAGTAACTTTCTCTATTGAAGTATCTGCTTCATACTAGATGGATTGTGCGAATTTTGCCTAGCTGGGAAACCGAGCTTACTTAACAAAAAATGTAGAGCTTGTTGAAACACACAATTCATGTTATACGCATTTTTTGTGAAGTTGGACGTTTTTTAGATATTCCTTGTTATAGGGATTATTTAAAAAACGGTCCGTATCCATCTCGCTAGTTACATCTTAGCAACATGTTACTATTTATAAGCGTGTACTTAATACAACACAACAGTAAACTTAGAATTAATAGTTTAGAAAGGAAAGACTGTTTTCCCTGTTAAGTGTTTTGGAAAAGTTGTTTTTTGTATGTAATACTTCTATGAAGGATTGTAATAAGTTCCCTTCCACCGGTATAGTATTGCCTCCTCTTTATCTCAACTTCTGCAGGGTAAATAAGCAAATCCATCAATAGATTAATCATTCAAAAACAATAAACATTAGCCTGCGCAACTTCTCTCCAATGTTATTTGTCGCCCTCCGTGGTGCAGTGGTTACCATGCCAACCTCATATACCCAAGGTCGCGGGTTCAAACCCGGCGAAGGACGATGGATTTTTTCGGCTGTAAAAATCCTTAGCATGGCTTACTTCGGCACGTAAAAGAACCTCAAGCCTGATAGAGAGGTCTCTGAGCAAAATTAAGCGTCTTTCACGCCCAATTTAGAATGGGACGCTGAGAACCACGGCAGTTAAAGAGCGTCCATAAATAACACGCCATTTACATTTTTCTAATTTTATTTGCAGTATCTTTAAAAGTAAGTTGAGTCGTGTTTATGGTTGACTTGCAAGTTTTATTGATAAAAAGGAAAATGTGATGGGACAACAAGGAATGAAGAGAGACGAGTCTAGAGGGAATTACGTATATATTCCCCCCCTTAGATACACTATAAGGAAGCCGTATTAAAATTTAGGTTTCTTTGATTTCACAAGAACAGCCGAACGCACCTAGGAACCTCTCTAGGGGTACAAGTTGGTGCGGTGTTGCCAATATTCTCCCTACGCGATGGATAACCGTTGGCCGTCATCTTCA
Organism: Hymenopus coronatus; assembly: GCA_030762935.1. Taxonomy (NCBI): domain Eukaryota; kingdom Metazoa; phylum Arthropoda; class Insecta; order Mantodea; family Hymenopodidae; genus Hymenopus; species Hymenopus coronatus. The sequence goes on from CM060896.1 coordinate 46,980,436, forward strand.
CTCCTCCCGCACCGTACTTCAGCTTTCTGCTTTTTGCGAGATCTTTCTTCCTCTCCCTCTATTGTTGGAGAACATCCCCTTTCCTCCCCTTTCTTCCCTGACCTACGTCTGTTATTATCCCAGTTTGCTACCCTCGCCACTCGGGACTTCACTTTCCATTCACCAGCTATTGACTTCTAAACTACCTGTTTAAATTTCTCCACTTTCAATGGGAGAGCAAATAAAGTGAAATTCAAATCGTTTACGTCTTGCGGTGAGGCTGTGTCCTTACTTCATTTTAATACGTCTTTAACAACGGTAGAGAAGCGTTCGTTTTGTGCAAACAGCAGACCGAAAGGGAAGATGTCAGCAAAACACGCTCTTCACTAAAAAGTTATGTATATAAACAGATTATGTTATATAAACAACTTCCATATTTGTACCAAGAGTGAAATTATCATTTTTGCTTTCTCTAGACCGTATGTACAATGAACATAGTGGATAGAGAAGGAATTGTATTCCATCCAAAAATTCGATACCGAGATTTCACCGGAAATAAATATTTTGTGGTTCCCTAAGTCCGAAAAAAAATTAGAAAAAGGCCTATGTGTGTGTCTGTGTGTTAAAGACCAAACTAGGTATTCAAGTTTCGTATCTTCCAAGGATGCGACACAAAGATTTTCAATAAAATTCCTCCCACCCCCAACTACCCTTTACATGGAAATATTTTCGAAATTTACTGTGCATGTTAAATACCAACTAGGTATTTAAGTTTAGTTTCTTCCAAGGATGCTACGCTTCCCCTAACTGCCTTTTGCGTGGAAAACATTTTGAAATGTTTGATTCTCTCAAAAATGGTTCTGATAATTTTGATTAAAATATCGTATATTAAAGATATTTACATCACAAATAATATCGTATACGAAAAATATTTACATCAGAAATAATATGTATATCTTGAAGTTTCTGGGAACTGCGTCTGAAGATATCTTTATTTAGGATGAATTTTGTTGAATTTTGCATCATTGGTAAACCGTACCTCACAAAATGTAGCTTTTAAAAGATTTGACTACCTCTTTAGTCTAGTGTATTGTCTTATTTCCCTTATAAATAATAAGAGATTTTCTGGTAATGTTTATCTTGATTAACATTATGTAGACAAAGGACAATTTTTGAAAGAATTGTTTGTCTGCAGAACGGATAGAGAAGGTTATGTGAATGGAACTCCTCAGACTATTTGTAGAGTTAACCGTTACCGAGAAATATCTTGTTATTTGTTTCAATTTAAATAACTCTCACTTCTCTTAAACGGAATTCATTTATCTTTTCATCTCTCTTTTGTTGTATTCGTGGTCATGTAAAGAAGAAAAGGAATTTTAATTATTTCACTTTAGACTGGCGTATTCCCTTTTCGCCCTTCTATTTACAAGAATGCAAATAATAAGACAAGATCTATCTTTTTTTTTTATTGTTTCATTTATATAACCCCCTTTAACATCCAAGGTCATATCGGGGGCTTTGCATTAGAAACAACTCGTCTGTGGGTTACTTATGTTGGGCTTAAATCGTTTTTTATTTTACGTAAACACACACACGTACTCCGGGACTCTGTGGGGAGATGGGGAATAATTCTGGGTAAAGAAAAATTCCCCGCCCCAGCCTAGAATCGAACCCGGGACCTCCGGATGAGAAGTTAGTTTGCTGACCACTCGACCATGGAGGCAGTCTAAGGTTTATCTTGATGTATCATACAGATAAAAGAGTAAGTAATGTTTTGTAAGAATAATTGGTTTGTGGATTAGGTTGAGAAAATCTTGTGAATTGAACATAATAAGATTTTTACTATAGTGGGGTTGCGGAAATAATATTTATATTCTATAAGAGCATGAAATTATGTGAAATGTAAAACATGCGCCTCAGGATAATAAATGTGAAGTTTGCAGAAAGACTTGTTCCCTTTCTGTTCTAGGAGAAGAGCGGACAGAGTTTCTTGGAGCATGATATAACACACCCCATGATGTATTCCTATGAACATCTCTTGAGCCACCCTCTCTCAAGTCCCTGTTCCAATCACAACTGGAAATCTCCCTCAAGGCTCGCACATACACCCGCAGTATGGACAAACTACATTATACGCCAAGGTCCGGCCATTTCCATCTCAGGTCCGCAAAGAAGAAGGAAAAAAAAAAAAAAAAGCAGACGACAATCCCTCAGCGTACCTTGACGTGCTTCCTCCAGCAGTCTAATCAAAATCTATACCCGACAAGCTGCTAAACGGACAAACGTTAGTAGGCGTCACTCTTAAGGTTTCACTTGGGTTGATTTGATTGTTTCCTCTCTGTATATGATGTACAAATTGAGCAGTTTTACTTTCTGTGCACGTACTATGTATGCATTTCATCCGCAATTCGATATCGAGATTTCACCAAAATACGTGTTTTGAGGTTCTCTGAGTCCAAAAAGCACTTTAGCAGAGTCATGTTTGAGAAAAGTTTATCATGTAAAGGTAGTTTAGGGTGAAGGGGGGGGGGATTTTCTTGAAAATGTTCATGCTACATAATTGGGAGATACTGAACGTAAATATCAAGTTTGGAATTTAAGGAAATTTTCGTCTTTGAGTTATGCTGTCCACACACACAACAGACTCAAATACACACAGATACACACACTGAGCTTTTTTTGAAAGTCTTTTTTGAATTCAAGGGGTCTGAAAACATCTCGGGATCCAATGTTTGGTTGGAATACAATCCATTCTTTATTTACTATTTACATTGTAGATACGAGCTAGAGAAATTAATAAACTGTAAGATTTTTAGTATGTTTTCAGGATGCAATTTCCTGTTTGATTTGGACTGATTTTTCCCCATAAACAGCTTCAAAATGGAAACAAATGTAATTTGGGCACCTGTCTAAAAATACGAGTAATTTATAAAGCTATGTAGAAGATGGATTAATTAAATTGCCTTCGTTTCTAATCATTGCTATAATTATGGTGTAAAATTACGAGTAATTAAAACGTTGATAGAGCGATTAATATAAGTACAAAGAGAATCTTCTTATCTTTTAAACGAAATGGTCCTCTATAACCTATAAGATACTAACGATGAAGAAGGCGCTTCTGCTAATATCATTTCATTAGGTGTTAAAATAAAATACAAGAACCAAAACCACTCAAATATTCCAGTGAAGGAAGCAGTTAGAAAATTAGAAAGTGCCGTATCGCATTAGCTAAAATCAGGTCCACAAGTAAACTTCTTAATCACTCACATGTATAGCAGGGCGTTTCTCTGATTATATACAACATCCCGTTTACATAAATTAAATATTCTTGTGCATAGACACCCATCATCTCCAAGCCGTGTTGATTAGATTCTCCATTTACGGGCGAGTAGTTCGTTACCTTTTGACTGAAAAAAGCTTTTATTATCTTGCGGCGATGCTAATATCAACCCAATGCTCGCCGGCCAGCTGTCCGAGATGTCCCGGGTTCGATTGCCGACTGGATGGGAATTCTTCTAGCTAAGATTATTGTATGTGTGTGTGTGTGTGTGTGAGAGAGAGAGAGAGAAAGATATCTAATGCAAGACTCCGAGTATAAAAACCAAGAAAATACCAACACCCAATGACAACTGTAAACGAATTAACAGTATTGCGTAGTTGCAGTAAGGAAGAGGGGAAGCAAGGGATGGGAACGGTTAGAGTATTAGTGGCGGGAATACAGTTCGGTTCATAAACAATAGCTGTATGTGCACACGTTTTTTTTCTTCTCTACACATACTATGAACATAGTGTACAAAGGAAGTATTGTATTACATACAAAAATTTGTTACCGAGATTTCACCGGAAATATATGTTTGGAGGTCTTCTGAATAAATAAAAAAAAAAAAAAAAAAGATTTTAGATAAAGGTCTGTGTGTGTGTGTGTGTGTGTGTATGTCTGTGTGTGTGTGCCTGTGGACAGCAAAAACTAAACGACAGTTGAATACCGAGATTGATATTTAAGTTTCGTATCTTCCAAGCATTCCACATTAAGATTTTCAAGAAAATCCCCCTACCCAAAACTACCCTTTACATATAATTTTTTTTTGAAAATTTCGTTTTCTCAAAAATAGCTCTACTGATTTTGATTAAAATGCTGTATATTTGAGCTACTTACATCACAAACAAAATTTATATCTTGAATTTTCTGGGAATACCTGTTCATTCTGAATGAATTTTTCTTAATTTTGCATAATTGATAAACCGCAAGAGATACACAAAAACTTACTGCATAAAAAATGTAGATCTCGTTAAAATAGTCAAGTTATGTCATATGGATTTTTGTTGCCGAGTTGAGCGTTTCTCAAATATTTCTTGTTAATTGTCTTAATTTTAAGGTAGCATCTTTTTAAAGGAGCTCATCTTAAGTTTCATCTATGTTTTGTTTTTCTGGAAATACAAAGCGAAGCGAACTTCAGTTCACATATTGATCGGGTTTAAAAGATTTGATAATCGCTTTAGCGTGGTATGTGCCCTTATTTTCCTTCTACTTATAAGGAAGTGTTTGCGTAATTGTGTTAATGTTTATCTCGTTTACCATGAGATGTATAAAAGAATAATCTTTTGTAAGAATACTTTGTTTGCAAAACAGGTAGAGAAAGTCATATGAATGCATCACATTATATTTTTTTTATTGGTTCCTCCGTTTTGTTTTTTCTTTCTATTAAATTGTTGTCGAAAACACATATAATTAACAAGTTCTCAGGACGAAGAATATAGGTTAAAGTATTCCAATGTATTATAAGGCATCTATTATCTGTTCACTCTTGGTCTGATTCGCGCCATAACGGATCCACGTGATCGGTGCACCATGGCACAATAAAGGAGCAACGCGCGCAGGAAAGTAATCCTCTGTTAATTTTCTAAATTTCTGAATAAATTTTATCTTATTATATCTAAAAGCTAACTTATGCCGTTAAGCAGAGCTACAAGTCACAACATGCAATTTAACGAGTCTCGTGATATCCGGAATGTTGTTTCCAACAGTTGCTGCTTAGAATCAGAGAGTACGGTGACCATAATTTGTTTTTGTGTCTTCGTCGTCGAGATCCGTAAAGCAAACCCTGATAAACCATTGACTGGTGGTAAAAAAAAAAACAACAAAAAACAACAGTAGTGTTGCATGTTTGTTTTGTCTAACTTTTGTGTCTTCTGAGTTCACCAGTGCTTCGGTTACAAGTATAAACATTGCTTATAAAGAAAATTGGTTATACATGCGGAAAAAACAAAACAAAAACATGTGAAATACGCGATGCCAAACTGTGAAGATTTTGGCGGCTCATTTTTAAGTAGGAAAGTGACAATTGAGCCCCAAGCGGTTGATTAAGTGCTATAGCTAGTTAATGATGATCCAGATTTGCCTAGTTTCAGAAGTACCTTCGTGAAAAGAGACCGAAATGTGAATTATGGCATAAATGTACTTTTTTTCTCTTGTTTACATTAGAATTATATGTGGACTCATTTATTTTGTCAATGTTATCCCCTATAACCAACAAAAGAATATGATATCTACCGTTTAAGTTGTCGGAGGAGGGGGGTTCTCGTCACATGGTCATGAACGTATGACAGCATTTCTGTAGCGAACGGCGGAAGCCTACATTATAACTGTCGCTTGGGATTTGTTTCGGTAGGATCAACTTAAGGTGGTGTATCTGTGAAACCTGACCAAAAATTGTGAAAAATGATTTTCCTAATAAAATGACATGAATTACAAACTTAAAGAAAATATATAGTTTTGCCCACGTTGGGCACAGACAACACCAATTAACTGAATTTATAGATGGACAGGCGCATATTATTAATAGGCACTCCCTACTTTAAACCATATTATTATCTCCCAAACATTTTTCCAACACTTTTCCATACCCAAAATGCTGCACAGGATGCAATTGTTTCTAATTTGTAAAAAAAAAAATTATAATGCTTCTCATAAGTTAAAGGAAATGGTCATTATCTTTTTCGAAATAATGCTCCAGTTTCGAGAAATAAATTCTTATATTTTGAAAAATTAGGATTTTAGAGAGAACGAAAAGTAGTAATGTTTTTCTACCCTGATTAGTGCAGATATAAAAATATATTACAGATCTATTTGAAAGGTCAGTTACTATAAAACTGGAAACTTTTTGGGTGAATATATTTAAAAATGGATTACAGGACTCAATTTTATTAAAAATTACTATTGAAATAACCGTCGTTTCCTTAGCGCGATGGTAGCGCGACTGCTTGCCAAGCGGGAGACCTGTGTTTGATTTTCGGTACCGGCATGGGGAATTTTCCCCCGCTGGGAGACATGGTCCGGGGTGCACTCAGCCTCGTGAGGTCCCTGGAGGGGCAATTGATAAGCTACTTGATTCAGAAGTAGCGGCTCCGATCGAGCATTAACCGGCTGGCAGGGACTCAAGGAGCTGAGCAAGTCTCACCCTCCAGCATTGCACCCCGTTCATGACACCTTCGGGCGGCGATGGGGGATGCAGCGGTCCTGCGGTAGGCCAAGGTGGCCTGTCGTGCTCTGGAGTTACGTTTTATTGAAATAACCAATCAAGCTAGAATTTTTATACATAGTAAATAGGCATATCACTGTTATAGTATAGAATAACTGGTGTACGTTTCAATTATATATCTTACGTAATGTAGATTTTACAAATTTCACTTTAGGGTTGAATGGATATGGTCTACTTTTTTACCACGCATTTTCACGTACACGAGCTACCAATTGAAAAATTGTACAACAGCTCCTTGTGAGTATGACAAAGGCTTCTAAAATTATGAAGAAAAATAAAATGAGATTATGCCTGTCCAAGAACGGGATGGACGTGGTTTTTTGGCCATCCAGCTGATCCTGTGTGTGCGTGTATATGTCTCACCATGCAGTCGTGCATGATGATGAGATGACGGAGGCTTTGGGATGAGGCATGTTCTGTTTTTGAAAGTTCAATCATCAGAGTCGGAAAAGAGATGGGGTTGAGGGAGGGGAGGGGGTGAGTGCGGCAATACAGAACGTGTGTGTGGGTGTACATGTTGCAAGGGGTGAGCCCGCTACAGTGTGTCAATAAATTACTCTTTTTTTTTTTTTTTTTTTCTCGGGCAAAATATTTTTTTGTCTAAACTGTCCGAGCGCCGAGCACTTGTGGCCAGTTGTGGGTGGGAAGACGGGAATTGCTTCGAACTGAATGGCAACCCATGATTAAATCTTCAATCAGCGCCGGTTGTTCAACGCTGTGATATTGCATTGTCTCGCGGCGAGCGAGCGAGAGAGATGGGAAAGGGCGGAGACACAACGGTTCGACCAATCACCTGCCACTTGCTTGTCCGTAAATCTGACGTCATCAATATTGCTATGGCCAGGTTCTCTGAAGGGTTGGCCCTAGAGCATGCAACGCTTGAAATTTTATTATACGCCTGGAGTTGACTGAAAGGGTTGAAGGCAAAAAAACAATTAACACAATGGTCCGCATTCCTTACCGTAACTTATCAAAAGCCTTTAGAACCTTTAAATGTTACAGAGCTACATAACGCTTCAAATATATCAAAATTGTTGCAAGGAGCTTTCTTTAATATTACTTAACTGTGAGACGCTGAAAGTAATATAACATTTGATTTGCCATAACTCAGAAAATGTATAAGTATGTTTATTGCATAATTATTAACCAAACGAAAAATCTGTGCTGCAGGACATTTTCTGCTAAGCACTCTCTCTTAAAGGAAAATCTGACGTATTATATTCACATGACTTTCTCTACCTTTTCTGCAAATAAACTATTCTTATAAAGGATAATTGTTTTATTACTTGCTTCGTAGTAAGCAGAAGGGAAATAAGGAAATTCACTAGGCTAAAGCAGTAGTCAAATATTTTAACATTCGGTATCTAAAACAATTAAATTTTGATTCTGTTTGCTGGCTAAGAGTAAAACAAATAAGATATAAAAAAAAAACCTCTTTTAGAAGCGTTTACATATTTTAAAATGAAATCTAATCCATACTTTTTGTGTAGCAAGGTCTTGTCTAGCTCTTACGGCTACCTCTCATCCAGAACGAACAGGTCTCCAGAGGCTATTCCCAGAACATTTAAAATACATATTTTATCTGTCATCTAAATATCTTTAGTATACAGTATTTTAATCAAAATCGTTAGAACCATTTATGAGAAAAAACATCCAAAAAATTACATGTAAAGAGTAGTTTAGGGTGGGGCATATTCTATAAAGTCTTAAATTAGCATCCTTGGAAAACATTAAATTTAAATACCAAGTTTGATATTTAACCTACTTTTCTTTTTTGATCTATACTGCCAACAGGCGTACGTTCATACACACACTCACGAAAAATTTTAAAAAGGCTCTTTGAGGTTTCAGGGGATCCCAAAACATATATTTACGGTGAAACCTCGTTATCGAATTTTTGAGTGCCGTGCAAAACCGTATCTATCTATTGTAAAGTAACAACGCGTAATTCGTCATACAAGGTTTCTCATTTAAAAAGTTTTTACTGTGCGTATAAACAGCTCTCTATGGGTAATACATTTAACAAATCTTTATTGATTAACAATCTCCGTATATAAGTCGAATAATGTATTACAATCAATTTTATTTATGTTGGATTGTTATTGAAAATAAACTTTGAAAATATTACAAATGTATCTATTAACTGATTAAGAACTTTTATTGGACTTATATTAATTCCAACTTCAATATGACTTATTTCTGCATTATAATTTCGAATCTGTACGGTACTTTTTGTTATGAACAACGCTTCGTATAAAACAATTTTACTATCGACTTTATTAACTTATAAAACTTTATTAACTTATAAAACCCGAGTGAAACAGCAGAAATGTATCATAAACCGCGTTTCACATGACCTCTACTTAGTTCCGTACATTTTATTCTCACCAAAACTTACTAGTCTGCATACTTTTTGTTAACAGCAATAAACGTTTGCATAAATATATTAATTTAGGCTTTTACGGCCGGCGTCCAAATTAATAAAAGAATTTCTGTTTGCCGTCTTGTCTAGCCATGGTTTAGAAGATATCAAAGTTAACGACGTTTCGCCAAATATGCGCTTGGGTGAGGTGATTGTTGGTCTGTGTGTCCAGAGCTCGAATTCACGTTTCGCCAAGGACTGGGCTTGACATCTTCAGGGTGAAATGATTTATGACCTATGTTAGGCAGAGCTCGAATTCACGTATCGCCAGGGACTGCGCTTGACACCTTCAGAGTGAAATGATGTATGATCTATACTAGTCAGAGCTCGAATTCACGTATCGCCAAGGACAGGGCTTGACAGCTTCAGGGTGAAATGATGTGTGATCTATGCTAGTCAGAGCTCGAATTCACGTATCGCCAAGGACAGGGCTTGACAGCTTCAGGGTAGAATGATGCATGATCTATGCTAGGCAGAGCTCCAATTCACGTATCGCCAAGGACAGGGCATGTCAGCTTCAGTGTGAAATGATGTATGATCTATGCTAGGCAGAGTTCGAATTCACGTATCGCCAAGGACAGGGCATGTCAGCCTCAGGGTGAAATGATGCATGATCTATGCTAGTCAGAGCTCGAATTCACGTATCGCCAAGGACAGGGCTTGACAGCTTCAGGGTAAAATGATGCATGATCTATGCTAGGCAGAGTTCGAATTCAGGTATCGCCAAGGACAGAGCATGACAGCTTCAGGGTGAAATGATGTATGATCTATGCTAGGCAGAGCTCGAATTCACGTATCGCCAAGGACAGGGATTGACAGCTTTAGGGTGAAATGATGTATGATCTATGTTAGGCAGAGCTCGAATTCACGTATCGCCAAGGACAGGGCTTGACAGCTTCAGGGTGAAATGATGTATGATCTATGCTAGGCAGAGCTCGAATTCACATATCGCCAAGGACAGGGCTTGACAGCTTCAGGGTGAAATGATGTATGATCTATGCTAGTCAGAGCTCGAATTCACGTATCGCCAAGGACAGGGCTTGACAGCTTCAGGGTAGAATGATGCATGATCTATGCTAGGCAGAGCTCGAATTCACGTATCGCCAAGGACAGGGCATGTCAGCTTCAGGGTGAAATGATGTATGATCTATGCTAGTCAGAGCTCGAATTCACGTATCGCCAAGGACAGGGCTTGACAGCTTCAGGGTGAAATGATGCATGATCTATGCTAGTCAGAGCTCGAATTCACGTATCGCCAAGGACAGGGCATGTCAGCTTCAGGGTGAAATGATGCATGATCTATGCTAGTCAGAGCTCGAATTCACGTATCGCCAAGGACAGGGCTTGACAGCTTCAGGGTGAAATGATGCATGATCTATGCTAGTCAGAGCTCGAATTCACGTATCGCCAAGGACAGGGCTTGACAGCTTCAGGGTAAAATGATGCATGATCTATGCTAGGCAGAGTTCGAATTCAGGTATCGCCAAGGACAGGGCATGACAGCTTCAGGGTGAAATGATGCATGATCTATGCTAGGCAGAGCTCGAATTCACGTATCGCCAAGGACAGGGATTGACAGCTTTAGGGTGAAATGATGTATGATCTATGTTAGGCAGAGCTCGAATTCACGTATCGCCAAGGACAGGGCTTGACAGCTTCAGGGTGAAATGATGTATGATCTATGCTAGGCAGAGCTCGAATTCACGTATCGCCAAGGACTACGTCTGTAATCTTCAGGGTGAAATGATGCTGGTCATTGCTTGAATTCACGTTTCGCCAAAAACTTGGCATCTTCAGGGTAAGGTGATCCGTGGGCTGTATTGATCAAGTTCATTCGATTTGTTTTGGATCACACAGCAAAATTGTTTTAATAATTACATATATTCTTTTATTACATACTTTACTGCAGATATAAGACACTGAAAAGATAACTTTATCTTAAAAAGTGTGGACATTCATAGGACTTTCTCTGCCCATCAGCAAAACATTCTTAGAAAACTGATACTTCCCTGCTCTTCACGTTAATCGAGATAACATTCTACAGAAAAGTTATTTTCCATATTTCCAGTGGAATAAAGGAATACTGTAAGTTTAAGCTCTAGTCAAAGCTTTAAAGAGCTGGTCGCTATATGAGGCTTTGAAATTCCGTTTACTTTGCAGAAAGAAGCCAGAAACAGAAACCAATAATGACTTTGCATTTGAGATATATGTAAGTATGGGGTAAATAGAAACCAATATCACGAAATATCAAATGGTTAACTCTAGAAAAAATTATGAAACATGTTTTTTTTACGAGCTCTACATTTTGTGCGTAGCAAGTTATTTGTTTGTGTAATACGGTTATCAACTACACGATGTCATCAAGAATGAAAAGGACTTCAGAGCCTATTCCTAGAAAATTCAAGTAGTGCATTTAATTTGTCATAAAGCTATTTTAAACATGTGAAATTTTAATCAAAAGCATTGAAACTATTTTTGAGAAAATCATTTCGTTTCTGAGTTACGCTGTTCACACACGCACGCACAAGAAGCTTTTTTTTTTTTTTTTTTTTCTAATTTCTTTTTAATTGTTTTTATATTCAGGGGCCTTAAAACTTATAATTCCGTAAAATCTCGACGTCAAATTTCGGATGGAATAAAATACTTCTCCTACTATACACTGTAGAGGAAGTAAAGACCAAATCGCTATGCGATCCTTCGAAATTCCATGACCAGAACGAAAAAGTAGCCACTCGCATTTAAAAAGCATTATAAGGGTTTGAAAATTCAAACAAATAATGAAGAATATTTCAAAAACGATTAAAACTACAAATAATTTGACATGCATTTCATTTTACAAGCTGAATTTAATACCGTCTCTACCCACCGTTGGTAAGGCGGTCTCATCAATAAAAGCCAGTATACAGTTAAATGGGATATCTCTGTCTCTATCTAACGTGCCATATTGTCTTCGCTTTGTCCTTTTCTACACTTGCACTGTCACCAAGTTACTAATAATATGGTGTATATATTCATTTTTAATAATTTTCAGCTTTGAAAACAGTTTTGGGGGGAAGGTTATTAAATTGAATAATTTTTAACTCCTTATTTTATTTGTTTACCTTATATTTTAAAAGTAATACCTATTTTTAAATCTTAGCTATTTATGTAGTTTGAATTAAACGTTACATTTTCATTGCATTTTTTCTCTATCACGTTACATCATTTTAGAACATTTTAAATTTCTGTAGACTAACATTTCTAAACGTGTACTTCGATAATATTTGCTGCTTCTATGCTTAATGCGTAGTAATAAATAAACTATAGACCAGAACGCAACAATATTTTTATCTGAGTTAGAGTAAAACCTATCTTTCATAAGACGAGCGTTGTGATTTTTAAATAAAATATTTACAAAATATTCGAGAAACGTCAGACAACGAGAAACATTTTGTTATTCGTTTCACACCGGAGGCTAAGCAAGAGAAAATGTTGACAAGGGTTGAGGAAAGTTTTTAATATAAGCTGCAATTCTATAACCTCTAGCACTGATTATGTTTAACAATATATAGTCATCTATCATTCAAATCAAAGTCGTCAGGTAGCAACGGATACCGTGCTACGAAAAAAGGAAATGTTTGTAGCATGTGGAACTCTGTGAAGTGGTAGTAGTCTAGTTATTTTGTATTTTAAGTAAATATTCCTAGTTTTGGAAGGAGAAAATTGCAATATATGAATTTTACCTAAGTAGAAATGCAAAATAACAATGAAGGCGATAGATTATTCGAGTAAAGTGAGTGCTAATAAGAGAATAAATGAAACAGCTAAAACTATCAGGTACTCAAAACTATAGTGTAAAGGATAAAAAGTAACTAATGAAAGGGCCTATTAGTACACCATTAAATAGAAAGTGAAGAAGCTGAGGGAAGCAAAAACATGTTAGTTTTAAGTAAATGCCCTATTACAATTGAATAGCACAAACACAGAGCATTCTTTGCTGTTTTAAAACATTACACCCATATGAACGTAACTTTACCAGAAGTAACAATGAATAATTGTTATTTTATATCTCCATATTTGATTTAATGCATTTCAAAGTACTAAAATTATCAACAAAAGAGATAAAATACAGGCGAAGAAAACTGTGCTGCATTCACATGACTTCCTCTACGTCTCTGTAACAAATTATTGTTAAAAACATATTCTTCTATGTACTTCATGCTAATCGAGATAAATATTAGTACAAATAGTCTTATTACTTGCTTTCTTGTACGTAGATGGGAAAGCGATAGTCAAATATTTTAAAGGCTGGTTACTGTGTGGATGAAATCCGTTTCTTCGCATTGCCAGGTGTTGAGAAATTCCCGTATGGAAAAGTAATTTAAAACTAAATCCAATAACAAGAAACATCTCAAAAAATGGCAAATTCCACGGAAAAAATGTATGTGACTAAATTGTGTGTTTTACAGATATCTATATTTTATGTAGTAGGCAAGTTTTTGTCTATCTTTTACAGTTTACCAGTTATGCAAAACTCAGCAAAATTAATCCAGATTAAAGAGGCTATTCCCAAAAAATTCAAGATATAAATATTATTTGTCGTGTAACTATCTTTATTACACGGTATTTTAATCAAAATCATCAGAGTCATTTTTGTGAAATTCAAAATTTTCGAAAGTGTTTCCAAGTAAAGGGTAGTTTGAAGTGGGGGGGGGGTATTCTTCAAAATCTTTGTGTCGCATTCTTGGAAGATACTAAACTTATGTACTAAGTTTGGTATTTTACCGGCTTTTCGTTTTTGAGTCATCGTGTTTATACATACACTGACACACAAACAACACACACACACACACACCTTCTTCTAAAACTGCTTTTTTTTTTTTTGATAAAGGGGACCCTAAAACGTCTATTTTTGGTGAATTTTTAGTAACGAATTTGGGTGGAATACAATACCTTCTCTATACACTGTGTACATAATGAGCGTAGAGAAAGTAAAAACTAACGAATGAGAGGGCCTGCAAATACGCCATTAAATAGAACGCAAAAAGGGTGAGGGAAACAAAAACAAGTTAGTTTTAAGCAAATACCTCATTGCACGCGGCGTATCGTTCATTCTTTGCTGTTTTAAAACATTCCACCCATTGAAGGTAATACCCTAAGAATTAAAAAAAATTGTCACTCTATATCACCATATTTTATTTTAATGCCTATAAAAATGTATTTCAAGGAACTAAAATTATCCACAGCAGAGATAATGTGCAGGTGGAAAACAATGTGGTGTGTTCCATTCACATGACTTTCTCTACACTCTGTAACAAATTGTTAAAAAGCTTATTCTTCTATCTACTTCATGCTAATCGACATAAGCAATAACAGAAATGGTTTTATTACTTGCTTTCTTGTAAGTAGAACTGAAAAAAGGGAATACATTAGAGTAAGGCGATAGTAAAATATTTTAAAAGCTGGTTACCATGTGGTTAATTTTTTTTTTTTTTTTTTTTTTTTTTTTTTTTTTTTTTTTTTTTTTTTTTTTTTTTTGCCAGGAGGTGAGAAGTTCCCGTATGAGAAAAGTATTTCAAAACTGAATCAAATATCAAGGAATAGCTAAAACAAATGGTGAACACCACGAAAAAAATGTATATGGCGTAAATTGTGTATTTTAACGAGGTCTATATCTTGTGTAGTAGGCACGTTTTTGAGGCTATTCCCAGAAAATTCAAAATATACATTTTATTTGCCATGTGAAAGTCCTTAATATATGTTATTTTAATCAAAATCGTTACAGCCACTTTTTTATAAAATAAAATGTTTCGAATTTTGTTACATGTAAAACGTAGTTTGGGGTGAAGGGATTCTCTTCAAAATCTTCGTATCGCATCTTATGTAGATACTAAATTAAAATATTAATTTTGGTATTTTAACGACATTTCGTTTTTGAGTTATCGTGTTCACAGTTACACTGACACATATATAGTACTCGAGGATTTTTTCTAAAAGTGTTTTTTTTATACAAGGGACTCTAAAACGTGTACTTCACGAATCGGAATCGAAATTTTGGATGGAGAGTAATACCACCTCTACCTACGTACCATGCACTATGTAGTGAAAGTAATAGATGTCTTACAATAGGCTAAACTAGCAAGGGAGATATTTCACTATTTGATGACGTGTAATTCATAAGATGAAATTGAATTGGTGAACCTAACGTAGCTGAGCCCCAAAGTTTTAATGTACGTGTAGTACATGTGGCATCAGTGTGCCCCATTTAACATAGCTATGCTTTCTTCTAAGGTCAAGATGCCCTTTGGAAGAGAAAGGAAAAGGTTAAGTATTCAGTTTAGTTACTAGGGATAGTCTAGCAGGGTTTCTGTAATCAGATGAATCAGTCATGATTGCGCTACCAAACGCGCATGTTGGATGATAAGACTACCATACACTGATAGCGCTACAGAAAGAAGCAGGACGCCGGGGGCGCGAAAAGACAAAATTTTGCTCGAAGAAGATCTCTTTTAACGCCTGGTGTTCTTTTATGTGAAAATAATCATTAAACGGGGAAACTAATGGTTTTGTTTCTCTTTTAAGGAAACCATGGTAGGAATTTTTGAAAATAATTTTGGGAAAAGAATACATTGCCGTCCATCAGGTTTTATCCTGCGCCCTAGTGAACCAAAAGCTAACATGGTAACTAATACACTATGAATCACGCAAATGCCGTAATTCGATTTTTTCACGCGGAGGGGTGCAATTCACCAACGAATCTGTAATGTGTACGGTGGGACATTCATGGTGCAGGAACTTGAAGCAGTGCGTACAGACGTTCATGAGGCCAGGGAAAATCAAACAATGATGATCTCTTTCAGCGAGTGGATCAGGTGATTCAGTTCACGATTTCTGTGTTGCATGAGTCGTTTCTCAAAATTTCAAGGCCGCTATTAATTTAGCGGGCGACGCTATTGTCCTAGGAATGTTTACTAGAGACACTATGCAATACATCTGCGCAAAGCTTCATCTGATTTTCTCTGTGGTTGTAATTTCGCGACCGATCGGACCTTGAAAAAAAATCTGATGTGATCCATTCACATGACTTTCTCTATATCACTGCAACAAATTATTCTATTTACTTCACCTATTGGAGAAAAAATTAGCAGAAATAGTCTTATTACTTGCTTCCTTGTTAGTAGAAGCGAAATAAGGCGGTGCCATAGGTTAAAGTGATAGTCAAAAGCTGGTTGCTCTACGACTGAAGTTCCTTTGTTTGTATGGACACGAGTTCACAAAGTCCTGTATAAGAAAAGTATAAGTCTTTTCTTTATAGCTGAAAAAACAAAGAATATCTCAAAAACAATCAACTCCACGAAAAAAATGTATGTAACATAAATTGTGTGTTTTAAGGTGCTGTACATTTGTTGTGTGTAATCTTTTGTCCGTCTCTTAAGGTTTAGCAGTTATGCAAAATTCCGTAAAATTGACCAAGAATAAAGTAATCTTCAGAGGCTATTCACAGAAAATTCAAAATGTACATTTTATTCGTCATGTAAATATCTTTAATATACGATATTTTAATCAAAATCGTTAGAGCCATTTTTTACAAAATTAACATTTTCGAAAAAAGTTCCATGTAAAGGGTAGTTTGGGGCAGTGTCGCATCCCTGGAAGATACTAAACTTAAATATCAAGTTTGGTATTTTACCGACTTTTCGCTTTTGAGTTATCGTGTTCACAGACACACGACGACACGGACACACACACAGACCTTTTTCTGAAAATACTTTTTTTGGATACAAGGGACCCTAAAACATATATTTCCGGTGGAATCTCGGTATCGACTTTTTTGGTGGAGCACAATACCTTCTCTACACACTATATACATAGCACGTATAGAGAAAGTAAAAATAGCCCTCGTATATAGACTACTCAGTTTTACTTTCTACGAATGGTAAGAAAGGGAAGTATTTATTGTATTGATGTAGATTTTTTCTCGTGAAATGTAATTTTTGATGTCCCTTGAATCCAAAAAGGAATACATTTACTAAAAAGTCCGTATTTATGTGTGACTGCGAACAGAATAACTGTTACTGTTGAGTAACAAATGATTGATAATTTAAACACAGCTTCCTTTAAAGATGAGCAAAATTTTGAAGAATATCTCCCACTCCAAATCACTGCATATATGGAATACTTTTCGAAAGATTTCGATTAAAATACCTACAATGTGTCTAAGAAATGCTCATGATAAATGAAGTTATATCTGAATAGCGTCTGAAAATCTTCTCATTCTGAATCATGTTTGCATAGCTGATACACCATAGGAGATAGATAAAATCCCCCAACACAAAAAATGTAGATCTCGTTAAAGTACACACTTTAGGTCGTATAACTTTTGTATAGTTAACTATTTCCAAGATGTTCCTTGGCATTTTTCCAACACGTATGATTTTAACTTTTCCAACAATTATGCTTGTCTCAAAAGAAAAGTCGTTATTCACTTTTTACTTTCTCTATACGTACTATGTACATAGTGTATAGAGAAGGTATTGCACTCCACCAAAAAACTCGATACTGAGATTTTACCGGAAATATATGTTTTAGGGTTCCCTGTATCCAAAAAAAAAGGTATTTTCAGAAAAAGGTCCGTGTGTGTGTGTCCGTGAGTCCGTGTGTCCGTGTGTCTGTGAACACGATAACTCAAAAACGAAAAGTCGGTAAAATACAAAACTTGGTAATTAAGTTTAGTATCTTCCAGGGATGCGACACGAAGCTTTTGAGAAAAATCACCCCACCCCAAACTACCCTTTACATGGAACTTTTTTTGAAAAGTTTGATTTTCTAGAAAATGGCTCTAACGATTTTGATTAAAATATCATATATTAAAGATATTTACCTGACAAATAAAATGTATATTTTGAATTTTCTGGGAATAGCCTCTGAAGACTACTTTATTCTGGGTCAATTTTACGGAATTTTGCATAACTTCTAAAGCGTAAGAGATGGACAAAAACTTACCACTTTAAAAACACAATTTATGTTATATACATTTCTTTCGTGGAGTTGATTGTTTTTGAGATATTCCTTGTTTCTGGTTTCAGCTATGAATAATGTATACTTTTCTCATACTCTTTGCCATCTGCTGTCCATACAAACAAAGGAACTTCAGTCATATAGCAACCGGCTTTTGACTATCACTTTAACCTATGGTGATCCCTTATTTCGCTTTTATTTTCAAGAAAGCAAGTAATAAGATTATTTCTTCTAGTTTTTTCTTTCTCAATTAGCATGAAGTAAATAGAAGCATAAGCTTTTTAACAATAATTTATTGCAGAATTGTAGAGAAAGTATGTGATTTTTTCATCTTGGTCATACAAAGAGAAGGACATTTTAATATCAGTACACAGCGATATTTTTTAAAAATTTGGATATCGCTTTAGCCTAGTGCACTGTGTTCTTAAAAACATTATAGTATTCAAACCGAATCACTCCCCCTGCCACCGGGCAATGACCATTAGGAAACCATTATCAAATAAGAGGCGATCCTCTACTAGGAACGAGCGGAAACATATTAAAATCTGCTTCCTATAGACTCTGTAAGCAGTTGTTTCATAGTTTTACGTCACCAAACCAGTAAGTCACTGCATAAAATGTTAGGGGAACTAGTGGAAGACTTGGCAACTCCGAAAGTTGATTTTGGCAGAGGAGTGAAGCAGGGTTATCATATTCTGAACAATACTGTATTCACATACTCACTTTTACCCATAAGCAAATAGGTAATGAAGCACTATTTGGTAAAGCTTATTTCAATATTAGCATAAAGTAAAGAGAAAAATAAGCTTTTGTAAAAATAATTTTTTGCAGAATAGGCAGAGAAACTGAACACTGACTTTACTTAAATGAACAAAACTTAAAAACATTACCTTTTTTTAAAAGTATTATTGTTTATGCCCTGGATGAGTATGTCGCCTAACTTTCTCTACAATTTCATTACAAATTATTGTTAAAAAGCTCACTCTATCTACTTCATGCTAATCCAGATAAACATTAACAGAAACGGTAGAAGGAAAGTAGAAGGGAAATAAGGGAGTACCAAGACTAAAACAATATTCAAATCTATTAATAGCTGGTTGTTATGTGATTAAAAATCCTTTGTTTGTATGACTAGCTGATAAATTGCCGTATAAGAAAACTATATGGTATAAATTATATTATTTAACGAGATGTACAAAACTCAGCAAAATTCATCGAGCATAAAGAAGTCTTCAGAGGCTATGTCCAAAAATCAAGATATACATTTTATTTGTCATGTAAATATATTAATATACGATATTTTAATCAAATACGTTAGAGCCATTTTTAAGAAAATAAAAAGTTGCGAATTTTTTTCCCATATAATGGTTAGTTGGGGATGGACAATTTTCTTGAAAATTATCGTGTCGTATTCTTAAATACGAAGTTTGGTATTTTACTGTTTTTTTTTTTTTTTTTTTTTTTTTTTTTTAGTTTTTTTTAGTTTTTTTTAGTTTCTGAGCTATAACAGACACACACACTGACCGTTTTCAAAAAATCCTTTTTTTTTGGACTCAGGGATCTCATTACATATATTTCTGGTG
The DNA here is from genome assembly GCA_030762935.1 of Hymenopus coronatus. Classification (NCBI taxonomy): domain Eukaryota; kingdom Metazoa; phylum Arthropoda; class Insecta; order Mantodea; family Hymenopodidae; genus Hymenopus; species Hymenopus coronatus. The sequence continues at coordinate 46,999,956 of CM060896.1, forward strand.
AAATCTCGGTATGGAATCTTTGGGTACAATTCAATAGTTTCTCTGTACACTGTGTGCATAGTACGAGTAGAGAAAGTAATTAAATAGGTATGTGTTCTAGCTGAGATAGAAAGGTAACATATCAACAGTCCAAACACGTTCCAAAAACATTACTGGGGCTGTGTGTTTTCAGATAACTCACTGTAGGAATTTGAATTCTCGATATTGGTATAAACATTATGGTCACCCTGTACAGAGAGCGACGCTGATGGACGAGGAATGATGGACAGGGGCTGGGAGGGGAAGAAGGAGGAGACAGTCCCAGAATGATAGAAGAGATGTGCAAATGATATGATCGTTTTTACCAAGCGGGCGGCCGATTACATATACTATGTATCGCTAAAAATTTCATTGAAATTCTGAATGATATGTTTTTCAAAGTCGGTCGAGTTGACTCACAACAAAATGGTGAGGAGTGGGGGGGGGGAGAAAAAATCGACATGGCTCCTGGGGGGGGGGGGTATGTGAGAGAAGCGGACAGAAAGAACGCAGTAACTGTATTGAAAACACGAACCGCCCGATTGATTATTCTTAACGTACGTATCATTTTTCGGGGTGGAAAAAAAAACTTTTTTGTAATTTTTAAAAAGAGCTCTGAATATGCAGTACGGATGTTTGCTCACAGTTAAAGCAACGTATCAAACAACATGTTTGCTTAGTTGAAAGGCCCGTGTAATTGGTATCCTGATTGGGGAACGTTCTTGCTTTTCATTTGAGCCTGTGTATGTGTGCAGCATGATAGAAACTTCAACGCAACGGACAGACAAAGCGCTCCGCCTGTGCCAAATCCCACACGCACGTGGCTGCCTGCCTGGCGTTTGGATAAAATATCTAGATATCGGCCAGCACATGTACAATGACGCAAAATGAATCTTTAGGGGACGGGCGGATGAAACGCCAAAATGAACGGAAATATTCTGCATGCATGTGATACTCTTTCATTTGGAAAAATAGTTTATTAATAGCAATCATTTTGTTCAATTCTGAGAAGGAATCGTATAGATTTAAGCTCTAGACCAAACATTAATATTCAGTTATGGTTGCCTTGTATTCTGAGCACGAATAAGCGCATTAGCAGAATATATCCGACTGAAGAAACAGCAGTAATGGGTTCGCGGAAAGCTGCATACGTCTGAGAGAGTGCGCAGTGAAAGAATACACCAACCGGATGGTTCATTCCATCTTTCGGTCCGTCTTTAACTTATAAAATAATAGAATATTGGTTCTATTAGATATAAAGTAGCAGCAGATAGATGTAAACAAACACAGCATGGGCGTTAGCATTAGCAACATTTTTACTTTCTCTCCCGTACTATGTCTATAGTGTATAGACAAGGTATTGTATTGCACCCAAGAATTAGATACCGAGATTTCACCGGAAATATATGTTTTAGAGTCCCCTTTATCTAAAAAAAAGCATTTTCGGAAAAAGGTCCGTGTGTATGTGTGTGTGTCCACGTGTCCTAGTGTCTGTGAACACGATACCTCAAAAACGAAAAGTAAGTAAAATACCAAACTTGGTATTTAAGTTTAGTATCTTCCAGGGATGCGACACGAAGATTTTGAGAAAAATCCCCCACCCCCAACTACCCTTTACATGGAACTTTTTTTGAAAATTTTGATTTTCTCAAAAATACTTTTGATTAAAATTTCGTCTATTAAAGATATTTACCTGACAAATAAAATGTATATCTTGAATTTTCTGGGAATAGCCTCTGGAGAGTAGTTTATTCTGGATGAATTTTACTGAATTTTGAATAACTGCTAAACCGTAAGAGATGGACAAAAACTTACTACACAAAAATGTAGAGCACGTTAAAACACACAATTTACGTTATATACATTTTTTTCTTGGAGTTCTGGAGTTCGTCGTTTTTTAGACATTCCTTATTTTTGGTTTCTGCTATGAAAAACATACTTTTTTTCATACAGGAATTTGTCAACTGCTGTCCATACAAACAAAGGAACTTCGGTGACATAGCAACCAGCTTTTGATTATCACTTTAACCTATGATACTCCCTTATTTCGCTTCTACTTACAAGGAAGTAAGTAGTATAGCTATTTCTGCTAATTTTTTACTGATTAGCATGGAGTAAAGAGAAGTATACGCCTTTAAAGAATAACTTGTTGCAGAGATGTAGATAATGGCATGTGAATGGTACACATCAGACTTTTAGAAAAATGTCCGTGTGTGTCTGTTAGTCAGTTTGATATGGAATTAGAAGACGTCCGATGTTTTGTTTCTAATGTAATATTTTGTTCCCATGACCAAAAATTCAAATAATTTTTCTGAATTTTGTGTAGCAACACTTGTACCTATTTATATACATTATTATGCTAATGGATAAAAGTATAAGGGAAGTGGAAGAATTACTTCTGAATACCTAATATGTGTGAACTAGTCGAGCGTAGACAAAGTTATGTTTGTGTGTCCATCAGAATGTTGTTCTTGTGAAGACTGTGGCTCTACATACTGATATCTATGATAGTAATTCTATTGTACCGGTGCAGACAATACGATATATCAGTCAAATAACGTTTTTGTTCTAAACAAACTTACTTATTTGAAGGCAGCGGTTGTGCACTATATGAACAGCATACCTGAAAAAAAGAAAATTCGAATTAATACCAAATTTCAAATTTCATTGCTTAAACTTGGTGAATATTTCCAATATAACTTCCCCGCCCCTTTAGTTTGAAGAACTTAGGAAGGAGTTCAAACTCACCACATAGAAATAGTAACAGTATGCATAAATTCCTTTCCTAGGGATACGGAAGGAACTGCAATGATCAGTGTGGATAAAAAGCGTAGTAAATGATTTTCCTCTAAGCCATCATCTATCTAGTAGATTTTACTTTCACGCTTAGAATATACCATGATTGTTATTATAAAACGTAGGAAAAGAGCTTGCTTCATAGGTAATACCTGGAAAAATCATAGCCTGTTTCCTCAGACTTCGCTTCTTTAGTAACTGTTCATAATAAAGTAAAATGGCTGAGTTTCCTCAAGTTCGAACTGCAGTGACATTTAAAAAAAGAAAAAAAGCCTAAAGATTCTATCTTCATGCAATTATATCGATTCGATAAACACAATATGGAGCAGTTAAGTGATTATTTTATTGACAACACAGGTGAAACACGGGGTGGGGTGCTAAATTCTGAACAAAAAATGTGTTCCATTCACATTACTTTCTCTACATTTCTATAACAAATTATTATGCAAAGGCGTATTCATCTACTTCATGCTAATCAAGATAAACATTAGCAGAAATTGTGTTAATACTTGCTTTCATGTAAATAGAAATGAAATAGGGGAATACACTAGGCTAAAGCGAGTCAAAACTTTTAAAAGTTGGTTGCTATGTGATGAATTGCGTTTCTTTGTATGACCAGTAGTTGAAACGTTTCTCCAACGGATTTTTAAGTATTTTCAAACTGAAAACAATAACACTCAGTGGCACTGAATCATTTTCAAGGTCAGTTCCACGAAAAAAAGTATATTACTTAAATTGTAGATATGTAATATGTGTGTTTTAACAAGATATATTTTATGTAGTAGGTAAGCTTTTGTCTCTCTCTAACGGTGTACCAGGTGTGCAAAATTAAGCAAAATTCATCCAGAATAAAGATGTCTTCACAGGCTATTCCCAGAAAACTGAAGATACACATTTTATTTGTCATGCAAATATCTTTAATATACGATATTTTAATAAAAATCGTTTGAGCCAAATTTGAGAAAATAAACATTTTTGAAATGTTTTTCCATGTAAAGAGTGAGAGATTTTTCTCATGTCGCATTTTTGGAAACTACTAGCCCTATATACTAAGTTTGGTATTTTACCGATTTTTTGTTTTTGAGTTATTGTGTTCACAGACACACACATGCAGAGTTTTTTCGGCGTAAAAACCCTTAGCATGGCTTTCTTGAGAAAGGAAATAAATCTGATGGTTCGGTGTCGTAGATTTACAGCACGTAAAAGAACCTCAAGCCTGATAAAGAGGCATCTAAGCAAAATGAAGCGGTTTTTCACGCCCAGTGTAGAATGGGACTCTGAGAATAATAACAGTTGAATAACACAGGATTTCAATTTTATACACATATATATTAGATTTTCAATTGTTTGAATTAAACACATTGAATTAAAGTAATTTTCCTTTTGAGCTATGCTACCCACAGACATACACACACATGAACATTTTCAAAAATACTTCTATTTTTTGGATTCAGAATATCAAAACATGTGTTTTCGGTAAAATTTCTGTATTGAATGTTTGGGTGGAATACAATATATTCTCTTTTTATTGTGTTTAACGCCCGCTTTTTTTTTTACTACATATGGCACCGCAAGCGATGCCACTGACTAAATGCAATGAAAATGGAGCACCGGTGAGTGCAATGGCGGGGGAAACCGGTTAACCCGGAAAAAAACCTCCCCTACGTCGCTTTGTCCACCAAAAATCCCACATGTGATCGCCTTGGTGAGATGTGAGTGGTTTAACCACAGGGCCACGGCGCGGCATATAATATGTTCTCTACAATATCTATGTTTCATATACGTATTAGAGAACGTAAAACAGATACTTTCAAAGAAATTATTTATTATAATAATTTTCCAAATATTTACAGTATCCCCCTCAATGTATATCACGTTCTGCTTTGAACTACACTTTGTAACACAAAAATATTGTTTTGCGTTTATCATAGTGCTAAGTTACCTTGCCTATTGTTATACATGACCCTCAGCTGTTAGTTGCTTTTAAGGGTATTATGGGAAAACGAGAATTATTGGTCAGGTAAATTTAATAAGCGTAATTCAATTTCTATTTGGTCGATTTCAGTGTTCATATTTCATTCCTGATAGGTATTCTGTGCAACGCTTAGACCCCGGTGGCAAAATATTATCGTCCGTATGTAAACTGCAGTATTTATGGAGATATATGGTCCAAAAACACCAATGCAATTAACGATTGTACTTTGTTAAGTTTAAGAGCGGACAGCAAGAAAACTCATCTAAAATTGGCTATCCTAAATTTGGCTATCGGACCTATGAATGCATTCTTGTTTAAATTAGAAGTATATTATTTAGCATTCTTTGCTGATTCCTTCTTATAAAAATAATTGTAAAACTATTTACCACCCCCGTGGTGTAAGGTAACATGTCTGCCTCACAGTCAAGAGGTCCCATCTGAATCTTGATTAGACTATTATCCCTATACTGTTTTCTTCCATCGAAATTTCCCTTGTCTGAAAAAATCAATGTCAGATAATTTAAGCTAAAATGAACACCATGTCATTCATTCATCCCCCGATATGCTCTACCTATTTAAATGATAGTAAACTTTAAACAGTCGCATGTGTTCCATTCACATGATTTCTCTACATTTCTGTAACAAACTATTGTTAAAAAGCTTATTCTTCTGCTTACTGAATCTAGTCGAGAAAAAGTTACCAGAAATTATCTTATTACTTCCTTACTTGTAAGTAGAAGTGAAATAAGGGAGTAGTTTAGGCTGAAGCGATTGTCAAATCTTTTAAAAGCTCGTTGGCATGTGATTGCAATTGCTTCCTTGTATGGCCAGGAGTTGACACATTCCCGTAAGAGAAAGGTATAGGTATTTTAAAGCGGAAGCCAATTACAAGAAATATCCTAGAAACAAGCACTTCTACAAAAAAAATGGATATGACATTAATTATGTGTTTTTACGAGATTTGCTTTTTATGCAGTTGTTTTTTGTCTAACACTTACGTTTATCAGTTTTGCAAAATTCAGCAAAATTCATCAAGAATAAAGCCGGACAAAAAAGACCTCCGAGCGAAATTAAGCGGTTTTTCACGCCTAGTGTAGAATGGGACGCTGAGAACTGCAGTAACTAAAGAACGTCCATAAATAATAATTTGTGGTTAGAATGCAGTACCTTCTCTACATGTGTACTAAGAAGAGAAAGTAGAAATCGATTTTCGGGGTTTTGTCCGATTTTAGTAAAATATTCGTTCCCAGATTACGTAAGTTCCCTATGGTTTGTAATTGGGTATCTATAAAGCATCTTGCGATTAATTTTCCTTTGCGCGAGATGCACACAACCAAGTCCATGCTACATAGTTTGAGATTCTGTTAACACATTTGTTGTAAGTAACCAAGTAGAAGGGTTAATGTTTACTTTCTCTACACGTACTATGTATATAGTGTTTAGAGAAGGTACTGTATTGTATCCGATACTGAGATTTCACCAGAAATACATATTTTGGGCCCCTCTAAATCCAGAAAAAGCATTTTTGGGAAAAGATCCGTGTGTGTGTGTGTGTGTGTGTGTGTGTGTGTGTGTGTTTCTGTGAACAGCATAGCTCAAAAACGAAAAGACCGTTAAATACCAAACTTGGTATTTTAAGTTTGTTATCTACCAAGGAAGCGACACGAAGATTTTAAGAACCCCCCTACCCCAAACTACCTTTTACATGTAAAAAATTTCAAAAATTTTGATTTTCTCAAAAATAGCTCTAACGATTTTTATTAAAATGTCTTATATTTAAGATACTTACATGACAAATAAAATGTATATCTTGAGTTTTCTGGGAATATTCTCTAAAGACCTCTTTATTCTGGATGATTTTTATTGAATTTTGCATAACTGGTATACCGTAAGAGATAAACAGAAACTTACTACACAAACTGTAGATCACGATAAAACACACAATTTATGACATATACATTTTTTTCATGGAGTTGATCTTTTTGAGATATTCCTTGTTTTTGGTTTCAGCTTTAAAAAACTTACACTTTTCTCATACAGGAATTTGTCAACTCCTGTCCATACAAACAAAGGAACTTCAGTCACATGGCAACCTATGGTACTCTCTTATTCGCTTCTACTTACAAGGAAGCTATTTTTTTCTCGATTAGCGCGAAGTAAATAGACGCATAAGCATTTTAGCAATCATTTGTTGCCGAGATGTAGAGAAAGTCATGTGAATGGAACACATAAGATTTCTTTTTCTGAATACTTAATATTTTAACGGTTATCTGAAATTGCGATGCTCTCGGTTTTTGTGTACTTTAAATATCACTTGTTTAGCTGGTCTTCTGCATTTTCTGATAAGAAATATTATCAGACAGTCAAATGATGTGAAAAAGTTAGTCAAATGCTCCTTTTCATCTACCGTCCGGTTCGTAGGTACAAAAGTATTAACACCGTTATCAAATTATGCAGACCGTGATGGACATTTTATTTTCGCAGGTGATATGCTCATTGTTAAGAGGGACAGAGTTTGCGTGTCTACCTAGGGTCGGCAGATGATGTGTGGCCAGAAGGGTGGAGGGAGCGTGGCATAACAAGAGCCCGGACTGAAATTGGCTGGAGAAGGAAGGGAGTGGTATGTGGATGAAGTAAGAGAGGATAGGAGAGCGGTTTATTGATCTTCACAACAGCAGCAGCAGTAGTAGGAACAGAAACTGGTGTGTGTGTGTATGTGAAGGGGGAAAGTTGGACTCGGAAGTACAGTGGACTTGACTGGACTCTGGTGAAGAGCAGTCCGCCGCTATATACACTTAGCTCTCTTTTCTACTGCATGCTCCTAGCAACTTGCTTTGACATCATACCGGCCGGCTAAGCTGGAGGACTTTTACTTTCTGCCACGCGCCTCTCCTCCGAGGAAGAACCCACTTCGACTCCCCTCAGGCAGGTCAAAAACTTATAGTCCAAAACGTTACTCTTTTTATTACTTCCTCTAGCACGCGTCTATAATGTATATAGTAGGTAGAGAAAGTATTGTATTCCACCCAAAAATTCGATACGGAGACTTCACCACAAAACATACCCTGAAATAAAAAAATCGGATGTGATCCATTCACAAGTTTTCTCTACATCTCTGCAACAGATTATTGTTAAAAAGCTAATGCTTCCATTTACTTCATGCCAATCGAGAAAAAATTAGCAGAAATAGTCTTATTACCTGCTTCCTTGTAAGTAGAAGTGAAATAAGAGATACCATAGGTTAAAGTAATAGTCAAAAGATGGTTGCCATGTGACTGAAATTCCTTTGTACAGACAGGAGTTGAAAAAGTCCTGTATGAGAAAAGTAGGTATAAGTTTTTCAAAGCGGAAACTAATAACAAGGAATATCTTAAAAACGATCAACACCACGAATAAAATGTATATAAAGTATATTGTCTGTTTTAATGTGCTCTACATTTTCTGTATGGTAAGTTTTTGTCCATCCCTTACGGTTCAGTAGTTATGCAACATTTGGCAAAATTCATCCAGAATAAAGAGGTCTTCAGAAGTCATTCCCAGAAAATTCAAGATATACTTTTTATTCGGGTTGCAAATAGCTTTAATATAGGTGATTTTAATCAAAATTGTTAGTCATTTTTAAGAAAATCAAAATTTTCGCAAATTTTTCCATGTAAAGGTAGTTTGTGGTAGGGGGATTTTCTGGAAAATCTTCGTGTCACATCCTTGGAAGATACTATACCTAAATACCAAAATTGGTATTTAACGGTCTTTTCGTTTTAGAGCTATGCTGTCCTCAGACACACACAGACAGAGAGAGAGAGAGAGAGAGAGAGAGACACTCACACACACGGATCTTTCTCTAAAAAATGTTCTTTTTATTCAGGGGATCCTAAAACATGTATTTCCGGAAATCTCGGTATCGACTTTTTGGGTGGAATATAATACTTCCTGTATACACTATGTACATAGTACGTGTAGAGAAAGTAAAAAGGTAGAAAAAAGCCGTGAATGTGGCGTGCGTCTGTGAACAACCTAATTCAATGAAAAGTCTGTTATATACCAAACTTGATATTTAAGATCAATAGCCTCCAAGGATGTCACAACATTTTAAGGAAACTCTCCCACCGCAAACTACGCTTTACATGGAATATGTTTCAAAATTTCCGATTTTATAAAAAATGGCTTAACGAGTTGATTAAACACCATAGATAACAACTGAAACTATTTTGAGTTTTCTGTAAACAGCCTCAGAAGTTTTGCTTATCTAGTAAACCTTTAGAGGTAGACAAAATCTATTAGATGTAAATCTTTTTTCTCCCTCCTGTCATTCAAAGAGAAACGGATTTCAAAGTCATCACAGTGGCCAGTTCTTAAAAGACCATCGTTTCAGCCTAATTTATTACCTTTCTTCCATTGTACCTAAGAGGAAATTGTAATAACACTGGATTAATGTAAATTAGAAGAATAGGCTTCTGTAGGTTTTGTTTGTTGGAGGTTGGATAGAAAAAGTAATGTGAATGTAACGGATCATTTTTATTATTTTTTTTAGTTTTTGCTTAAAAGCAAGAACGATACTTTAAGGAAAATTATAATTTAATTTTATAAATGTATGTTCTTCATTGGCTAGGTCATTTATGCCAGCTGTTTACAGTGTAACGTATTTGACGTGTGAAGATATTCTTTCGTGTGTTAAAAGAGTTGCAGAACTCAATGGAGCTACTTCAAATTAAACTGACCAGTGAGGAATTGGCGTGAGGAGCTTCGAATTACACCTTTCAATGAGCTCGAACCGCACACCGTCTCCGCTGAGAAGCAAGATGGATAAAAGTAAGGTTTCTCAGACGCGTTCACCACTTAGCCTGATGAGTTACACAACTCTTTTGGCGTTCGAAGAGATATCTGGACACGTCAAATACGGGGTAATTGAACCACCCGGTATGCCCGTATTACCACTGAAATACGCACATTTCTTTAGCTTTCTTTGTTTGAGGTCCTTAAATAGTTATTTTGAAGGAATTGAATCTCATATGTTACATTCATATCACTTGCTCTGCCTATTTTGTGACACAATATTCTTAGAGATGAAGATAAACGTAGCATAAATGACATTAGAGTTCCTTATAAATAAGGAATTGTTGACATTTTTAACAAGTGTAGAGTAGTTTGGGTGGGGGATTTTTATAAAAATCGCATTTTTAGAATCTTTATGTCGCATCCTTGGAAGACACTAAATTAAATATTAGGTTTTTTTTTTGAATTTTTGAATTATTGCGTCTATATAATACATTACATACATTACATACATTTACACACATACATACACACATTCATACATACACTGCATACCTACCGATTCACACGCTGACCTTTTTCTAAAAACGCTTTTTCTTTGGATTCAGGTGTTCTCAAAATCGTATTTCCGGTGCAATTTCGGTATCGTATTATTGGGTAGAATACAATACTTTCCCTACCTGTACTGTACATGCGTGTTAGAGAAAATAAAAACATATATTTTTATATTTGATATTCATAAATCATTTTTCTTCCTAAGGCTGTAGAGTAGGTGTTTTGTTTTGCAGCCTCTATACATTAATGGTGACATGATTTGATATCTCCAACTCAGCGGGGATGTAGATTAATTTTCACGTTTGTATGGACAGATTATTTGCTATAAAACGCTCTGTTTGTTTACCTTGTGGAACAAGGTGTAAAATTGCGTGTTTATTCCGATGCCATCATATTAATATTTAACAAGAACTTGATGTTATTGAGTAACTTTTCCGAAGGTATTGATGAAATGCCAATAGATTCAGCCGTAAGTGTAGTGGAATGAAGTGTAATAAATGAAATGAGATGAGGGCATAAGTAATAATAATAATTAATTATATCCAAGTACTCAATAACTCGAGTGAGTGATTTTATCGAGCAAACGCACAAATTACTGTTGACAGGAAAGTGAGCCTAATGTAATGAATACACAGGTCAATAATAATTTTGCTAGAAACTTCTACTATTAAATAAAATTGAACGTAATTCTCTTTCTAACGTATAGTATTCTTCTACATGTAAACAAAACCAATTTTTCATGTTTGTTGACAATGGCCCATACTGAACCCAAAAATAGCATTTAGGTTTGCTCGTTTGTGTGTATAATCTTTTCTTACCATACAAGACTAATTTTACCTATCACTATGAAATTTAGAGCATGACATAATTTACGTCCCGTTTAGAGTACTATCTATGAGAGCTTGTGTAGATAAACTGATGAAGAAACGTTAAAAACTAATTTTTAGACTTTCGAACAGGTTCATCTGGAATTTTCTTTTTTGATTTTATATATAAATCATAGCTTTAGACACATTATCTGTATTATAAATATATTTTCAAAATTCAGATGTGATCCATTCATTTGACTTTCTTTAGCTATTCTGCAATAAACCATTTTCACAAAATATTATTGATTTATATATTTCTTGCTAATCAAGATAAACGTTAGCACAAATGGTCATATTACTTGCTTCCTTGTAAGTAGAATGAAAATAAGACAATACACTAAGTAAAGCGTTATTCAAACCTTTTCAAAGCTGGTCGCTACTTGAAATATTGAAACTCGTTTCTCTTTCCATGGACATGATTAAAACAAAAGAGAAAGGAAACTAATGAAGGTTTCCTGTTTGAGAAAAGTTTAAGTATTTCAAACCCAATAACAGAGAACATCTTTGAAATTGTCAGCACTACAAAAAATGCACATAACAAATCGTGTGTTCTAACGAGATCTACATGTTTTATGTAGTGAGGTTTATGTATCTGTTACGGTTTACCAGTTATGGAAAAATAATTTAGAATGAAGATACTTCAAGGGCTATTTCCAAGAAATTCATGATATACGGCATTTTAATCTTAATCGCTTGAGCGCTTTTTTTTTAAATGAAACTTTCGAAAACTCTTCCATGTAAAGGGTAATTTGGGGTGACGGAATTTTTCTGAAAGTCCTCGGGTCGCACTTTTGGAAGAAGCTAAACTTAAACACCAAGTAATGTATTTAACGGTTTTTTTCATTTTTATATTGTTACCCAAGACAAAAAACAACAACAAAAACACATTCTCTGTCTCTCTGACTCCGCTTTTATTGGATTAAAGGGACCTCAAAACATGTACTTTCATTAAAATATTGGTATTCAATGTATGGGAGAGCAACAATTTTTTCACATATTATATAAATTGTACTAGTTTACCAGAGAAAGTAAAAATGAGTCTCCATCTGTCATTTCGTACTCTGTATTTTGCAAAACTTCAAAGAAAAATCGATGTGCTCCATTCACCTGACTTTTTTTTTTTGTATGCTTATTTGCAAGTAACTAATCTCACAGAAACTTAATCTTCTGTGTACTTCATGCCAATTGAGATAAAAATGTTAGTCGAAATATTTTAGAGTAGAAAAAGGAAACAAATATGAATGACAATTTTCCGTTTGAAAAAGTATGTAACATTTTGTAACATTCATCCAGAATAAAGTAGACTTCAGAGGATATTCCCAAAAAATTCAAGATATACATTATTTGTCAGGTAAATTTCTTTAATATACGATATTTTAATCAAAATCGTTAGAGCCATTTTTGAGAAAATCAAAATTTTCAAAAAGACTTCCATGTAAAGGGTAGTTGGGGGTGGGGGATTTTCTTGAAAATCTTCGCATCCTTGGAAGATACCAAACTTAAATACCAAGTTTGGTATTTAACGGTCTTTTCGTTTTTGAGCTATGCTGTCCACAGACACACACACACATTCACTCACACACACATGCACGCACACAGACGGAGCTTTTTCCAAATATGCTTTTTTTGGATTTAGGGGACTCAAAACATGTATTTCCGGTGAAATCTCAATTTCGAATTTTTGGGTGCATTACAATACCTTCTCTATACACTATGTACATAGTACGTGTAGAGAAACTAAACATTAAACCAATATTTAACTCAATTGTTAACTCCATCCATCCATATTTTGTTAGGTTTAACGATATCTTCAGTTTCTGTATAATACGATCTTATCTGTATCTTACAGTTCACCATTACACAAAAGTCATCCAGAATGAGGAGAACTTTAGAGGCTATTTCCAAATATATATATATATATATATATATATATATATATATATATATATATATATATCATTTGTCATGTAATATAAAAAATCTGATGTGTTACACTCACATAACTTTCTCTAGCTGCTCTACAAACCTCCTTCAAAAGATTATTCTTCTTTGCACACAACGCTAATCGAGATAAATATTAGCAGAATGTTCTTATTACTTAGTTCCTTATAAGTAGGAAAGAATGAGGGAATGTGTCATGCTAAAGTGATTATCAAATGTTTTAAAAGCTATCGTCATGCGATTGTCATTGCAAATCACTTCTTTGCTGGGCCAGGAGTAGAACAAAAGAAAAACGCACACTTCCTGTCTGAGAAAAGTTTAAGTACTTCACAATTGGAACCAGTTACAAGGAATATCTTGGAAACGGTTACCTCCACAACAAAAACGTAAACGATATAAACTGTGTGTTTTGACGTGATGTACATTTTTTGTGCAGTGAGTTTTTTTCTATCTCTTACGAATTAGCAGTTAAGCAAAATTCATCCAGAATAAAGCGCCTTCAGAGGCTATTTCCCAAAAGTTCGAGATATACATTTTATTTCGGACATAAATAGCTTTAATATACGGGATTTTAATGAAAATTGTTAGAGCCATTTATAAGAAAATCAATATTTTCGACATTTTTTCCATGTAAGGGTAGTTTGTGGTAGGGGAATTTTTTTAAAATCTTCGTGTCGCATCCTTGGAAGATACTAAACCTAAATACCAAGTTTGGTATTCAATGGTATTTTCGTTTTGGGGCTATGCTGTCCACATACACGCACACAGACAGACACACACAAGGACCTTTTTTTTAAAAATGCTTTTTTCGGACTCAGGGGACCCCAAAACATATATTTCCGATGAAATCTCGGTTTCGAATTTTTGGGTGCATTACAATATCTTCTCTATCCATATGTACATTGTACATATTGGGCTAGAGAAAGTAAAAACATACGGTATTTTAAAAAATCGTTAGAACCCGAAAAATGTTCCATGTAAAGGGCAGTTTGCAATGGGGATAGCTTGGTATTTACCAGATTTCCCGTTTTTGAGCTATGTTGTTCACAGGAGCGAGCCCGCGCACATATACACACACGCGCGCACAAACCGATTTCTATAAATCTGGATATCAAAATTTTAGTGATATATAATACTTTTGCTATTTACTATACGCACAGGAGAAAGAAATAAACCTCCGTAAGATAGTTTTTATGCAAAATAATAAACGATGGGGCAGAAAAAGTCATATAAATGTAACAAGCCAGCAGTTTTAAAAAATACATAGTCGCAGTAAGTACATAACGGAACCATTTTCTTCGTTTAGCTGCTTAAAATCGTCTTAGCATCGATTATATGCACGAAAAGAATATTTTTCCGAAACTCTTCTGCTCCCTTTGGTTCGTTTAAATAGGTTGTGCTGTACTTATTACTTTGGTTTTGTCTTGAAACATTGATCCTGGCTTTTGGATAATAACTGAGGTCTGGTTTTCTCAAAGGTATTTAGTGGCAAAAAATTATTTTTATTTATTAATAATTTATGTTTTAAATATGGATTTTAATTGTTACTTATTTATACAAGCGTTTATGTGAAACTGAAGTATACAATGTATTATATTAAGCATTTAGAGATCAAAAGCATATACATTATTATTTAAATCTAAGTAAGAAAAAGCAATAACTTACATTTGGACTTCCTCTGAAAGGTATGTACCATATGCTGCCATCAAATTAAAACCGAAGATGAGAACAGGAACATTGTGCTTTTGAGAGGAAAATGGCTTTGGCTTAAAACACCTTTCTGAAGCAATATATCAATTTTAGAAATGTTGACACTTAACACCTTTTAAAAATGTAATCTATAATTGTTAAATATCAGCGAGGGATTTAATATCATTGTGGAAAGTGCTGACGAAAATGTATTGAATTTACTAAGCACATCTGAAATTTGTTTGTAGAATGCTGCATTTCAGTTTAAGTGGGTACGTACAGCACGAGAACATCGCACACTACTCCAGAACTCTGGAGAAGCAAATAAAGCTGGTGATAGAAGAGGAAGAAAAGTTGTAACGATCTGCTGGACTTGGTTTCCCAGCAGCCCACCATCAATCTTGGAAACCTCTCTTCCAATGGACCGATGATGTTCTTCTCGACAGCTCTCCTAGAGTTTAAACTTATCTGACCAATTTAGGCGATCTTATACAGCATACCTGCTTAACAGTTAGTTGGACATTTTGAAGTGTCAAGCTTGAATTAGCTACTTTCTCTAAGTCAGTAGTAGTATTCCACAAAAATTACACGGCGAGAGTTTTCCGAAAGGTGTGTTTCGAGGCACCCTAATTCAAAAAAGAATATTTTTAGGAAGAGGTTTGTGTGTATATGTGGGCAGCATAAATAAAAAATATAACATCAAATAAAAATCATAAGTCATACACACACACACTCACAAACACACACAAACCTATTTCTATAAATGTTGTATCTGGAATCATTTATTTTTCGGGTGAAATCTCGATATCAAAATTTTAGTGATGTGTATAACACTTTTGCTACTTACTATACGCACAGGAGACAGAAATAAACTTCCGCAAGATAGTTTTTTATGCAAAGTAATAAACAATGGACGGAAAAATTCATATGAATGTAACAAACCAGCAATTTTAAAAAAATACATAGTCGCAGTAAGTGCATAACGGAACCATTTTATTCGATTAGCTGCTTAAATTCTTAGCATCGATTATATGCACGAAAAGAATATCTTTCCGAAAAACTACTGCTCCCTTTGATTCGTTTAAATAGGTTGTGCTGTTTTTCAATAAACTTCCCCACCCTAAACTATCCTTTACACGGATTTTTTTTTTTTTTCAAAATTTTAGCGTTCTCAAAAATGCCTCTAACGATTTTGCTTGAAATAGCACAGGTTAGAGAGTTTTCATTACAAATAAAAGGATATCATGGATTTCTAGGAAAAGTCTCTGAAAGCCTCTTTATTCTGAATGACTTTTGCATAAGTAATAAACTGTAAAGATATTTGAATATCACTTAAACATTTTGTATTCCACATACATATTTTGATTGTGCCTACCTAAAGGAAATATATAATAAATACACTTATACGAAATACTCAAAATACACAATTTTAATCTAGAAAAACGTTTCTTTTTCTTTTTAAAAAAAACACAAAGATCTTTAAATGTGTTATAAAACTACACGAGCCAAAATTCTTAGGTTCACTCGGTCAGAGTCAAAGAACAGTTTATACCGTACGTCTAGGCCGGTTTAATTTTGTTTTAAATAAAATTATTTGGTAGTTATTATACCATTCATTGTTTGTAGACGATCAATTGTTCTTTACCCAAAATACTGAAGATGCGAATCACATCATATGGAAATTAGTGGGGGAGTGCATAAAACCGGGATAGAATATAAATAAAATTGAATAATTAACAAACTCAAATGGAGAATGAAAAATTTGGAAATTAAGAAACTAAATAAAATCAAATATGTGGGATGAATGCTATAATCAGATGGTAAAAATTATTGTGAAATTAAAAAAGAAGAATAAGTGAGGCAAGATAAATAATTTGCATGCTAAAAGAATACTATGCTTTAAGACTAGCTACTAACTTTCACTTTTTTCACTTTCCGACTCCATACCGAAACATGCCAGTAACTACAACTAGATTACCCAGCGTAGAATTGTCTTACGTGGTCTAAGGGTAACATGCTAGTCTCTGGTTTACAAGGTCGCGGACAATGGATTATTTACGGACGTAAACACTCTTAGTATGGTTTCTTTCGAAAGGAAAGTAAAGTCGTTAGCCCTGTGTCGTAGATTAAGGCACCTAAAAGAACCTCAAGCCTGACAAAGAGACCTCTGAGCAAAATTAAGCGGTCTTTCACGCCCAATATAGAATGGGACTCTTGAGAGTCGCAGCAGTTAAAGAGCGTCCATATATAAAACTCAAATTTAATTTAGCGGATATGTACAACTATGGCCATCTCACAGAGTTTATAATTATGAAATCTTCACTTTTTATAAGTCCTTCTTTTTACAATAGCAATACCTTTCTGGTTTTGTTTGTGACTAACTTATTTAGAAAATAAAAATAACAACTCTAAAAGATGGCACTGTGGTGATGTTACTTAGCATGCTTTAAATTCTAAGTACGTATAAGTTTAGAATCTCTACTATGGTTTTGATATGCATGAAAGTCGGCATAGAAAAAAAGAAAACTTAAAGTTAACTTAAAAATCCGTAATCTAGAAAAATAACCTAACAAAATCATCCTGAATTAACTTGAAAATAGAATTTTTCCATTCGTTTGCCTCAGATATCTCTTAAGGAAGAGCTTTAATTTTTCTAGCACGTATGTACAACGTACATAGTATCTAAATACAGGTATTGTATTTAGTAGATAGGTGTTGTATTCCACCAAAAAACTGAAACCGAGATTTCACCGAAATACATACTTTGTGACCTTCAGAATCCAAAAAATACATTTTAAGAAATATGTCTGTGTATGTGGGGGGGGGGGGGGGAGGAGCATAGCTCAAAAATAAAAAATCTGTTAAATACCAAGCTGGTGTTTAACTTCGGTATCTTCCAAGGATGTAATACAAAGATTTGCCAGTAAATCCCTCACTCCCAACTACCCTCTACATGGAACGTTTTTCATAAATTTTAATTTCTCAAAAATAGCTCTAACAATTTTGATTAAAGTGTCATATGTTAAAGATATTTTTATCACAAACAAAATGTACATCTTGAATTTTCTGGAAAGCCTATGAAGAATTCTTTATTCTGGATGACTTTAATATAACTTTTATGTAACTGGAAAACCTGTAGAGAGAGATAGAAAATTATTACACAAAAATGTAGATCTCGTTAAAACACACAATTAATGGTATATACATTTTTTGCAGAATTTTCGATATATTCTGAGTTATTGGTTTAAGCGTTTTTAAACTTTTCTCAAACGGGAAGCTATCATTATTTCGTCTCTCCTTTGTTTACAAGTACAAAGAAACGAATTTCAATTGTTTCACATAACGACCGGTTTTTAAAAGATTTGACTGCCGCTTTAGCCTTGTGTATTCCCTTATTTACCTTCTACTTACAAAACAGCAAGTAGTAATACTATTTCTGCTAATGTTTATCTAGATTAGATAAAGGATAAAATTGCCAAAGGATGGTTTATTTATTTATGAAACAAAATGGAAGTGGCACTTTATTTATGGACACTCTTTAACTGCTGTGGTTCTCAGCGTCCCATTCTATACTGGGCGTGAAATACCGCATAATTTTGCTCAGATGCCTCTCTATCGGGCTTGAGGTTCTTTTATTTGTGGAACAGATAAGTTATGTGAATGATACACATAAGATTTCTTACAACGGTGTGTACTGCAATAACATATATATATATAGACAAAGTTTCAAGTAAATATAATAAACAATGAAATAAAAGTTAAATATAAAGGTTTCTATTTTGTAATATGTCTTGAAATGTTGTTTCTAGAAAATATCTAGAGACACAAAACTACTTTTATACTTCAGATGTAGACCTGCATTACTATTTTCTTTCGTATAATAGTTTTACATTTAAAATAAGGACTACAATAAATATTTTCAAACCGAAAAATATTCTTCAAATTTAAAACATAGTGCAAGATCTTCTTATTAAAAATCAAAATATCTAGCTTTGCAAAGTGAATGCTGTAGAATTGAAATGCAAAGTTTCAAGCTTCTACATGAAAGTAGTTTAGATAAATTTGGCCTTTTGTTATGGAAAATGCATTTTTAAAGACCTTTTTATGAACCTGTTTTTTTATATTACCTTTTTTGTCCTTGCCATGGTAAAGTTTATATACTTAATAGATTGCTAACAAAAAAAAACTGTTTAAATTAAACCTACATCTCTCAGTACGAGTGGATGTATTTATTTAAATAACAGAATATGTCATACATTAATCGCACTCAGTCACATAGATGCAGGGAAACCATAGTTATTATAAAAGCATGTGCAGATTCATTGCACGGCAAATATATAAACAAATTGTGTATTTTAATGAGATCTACCCTTTTTGTGTAGTACATTTTTGTCTATTTCTTAGGGTTTACCAGTTATATAAAAGTTATTAAGAATGAAAAGGACTTCAGAGGTTATTTAGAAGAAATTCAGGATTTATTTAAAATTGTATTTATTTTATTTATTTCTTTTAATTAATTTTATTTGTTTTAATTTTTATTTGTTCTGTAAACATCTTTAATATACTTAAGACATTTATTCGAAATCGTTAGTGTCATTTTTGAGGAAATCAAAAATTTTGGCATTTTGTAGTGGAGTATTTTTCCGAAAATATTTGTGTCGCATCCTTGGAGGATACTAAATTTAAATACGAAGTTTAGCATTAAACACACTCTTCGTTTTTAATGATGCACACACACATATATGCTGGACACATCGACTTTTTTCTAAAAATTACTAGTTTTAACTCAGAGATTCTCAAAATTTGTATTTTCGGTGGAATATTGGTATCTAATTTTTTTGGGTGAAAATACAAGAATTTCTCTCTGCTTATTATGTGCGTATATAGCACTCCCTCCTATATAGTGTTCATCGCTTCACAAACTATTCTTACAAAACGTATTAATTTACCTACTTCTTATTAATAAAGATACATTTCACTACACATCGATGTAGGCATAAATACCTACGCTAATACGATAGTCAGATTTTTATATAACTGTATGATGGATTTAAAATTCCTGTTATTCATATCACCACGAGAATAAACGAATAGCCACTTACGGCTTGAAAGTTGTGTAGATATTTGCAGATTCAGACCAAAAAACAATGAATATCGGAAATGGTTAATATCGCAAAAACTTCTTTTGACACACAACCTCCATTTTATAAAGCAAGTTTAAATCCAATTTATTAAGTAATCGTATCTCTTAGGATTACCCGTTATATAAAAGTCATTAGGAAGAACTGGAAACTTGATATATCAATTTACTTGTCAAGTGAACATGCTAAGCGTAGTATTCTAAATAAAAATCCTCATATCCGTTTAAATGAAATCAAACATCACGAAACATGTTCCTGTAGATGTTCTTTGGCAGACGTTTATTCTAAATACATTCCTAGTTGATATTCAATACATTTTTCGTTTTTGAGTTATGCTGTTCACTCAACACACACATGCCTACATAATCACACACATGGGTCTCTATTAAAAATGCATTGAAATTAAGGTAATGCATGTAAGAAATTTGGAAAATTCGCGGTATCAAATATATCACGTCTTATAATAGTGTAAACATTTATACAGCTATTACAGACAATAATACTGATATTTTGGCCAGATATCAAAATTCTAGCTTTTATAGCCATTTAAATATCAATGTTGTCTAAATTCATTGTTATAAAATTAGTCACCCAATCCAATAAGAGAAAATATTAGCTACACTACCGCTCAAAAGTTTTTAAACAGCCTGTATTACTGCAATTAACAAGTTTATAACGCCAAAAAAAGCCAATATCATATTAAAATGGTAGAAATCCATGGAGACATAATTGAAATTTACTATGGTACCTTTTGTTTGTCAATTATGTGCATTTTGAAAATGTAGCATTTGTTGGCCCTTATAGGAACAATTATTCTAATGTTGTTTTGGATGTCATAGTATGTCTGTGATTCCCTAGATGTCGTTCACAGACATCTGTACATAGGTATTGGCTGCGAACAGCACTTCAGTGCTTCATAAGCAGTGCAATGTACACATTGTTATTTGCAGTTGAAAAGTCTGAAATGGGTAAAAGAAGAAAAAGTGCTGCAATAGTCAGCTTACATTGAGCACACCATGCGCCAAATTGCCACACAAGAATACGTTTGCTTAGGAAGTGTCCATTACACTGTAAAGAGGTATGCAACTACAAATAGTAATAAGGATCGTTATCGAAAGGGGAGGCCTAGGGTGGCCTCGAAAAGTGAGGATAAACATTTAATAGTGACCAGCAGACGTGATCGTTTCAAAACAGCACCCATGCTGACAGCAGAACTGAACCAGTTGATTGATGAATCTATGAGTGTTTCTACAGTGAAGAGACGACTTCAAAATGCACATCTGAACGGTTGGGAGCTGGCAATAAACGGAAAAGATTACAATGGGCCAAGCGACATGTAAGCTGGACTGTTGATCAATGGAAAAATGTATTATTTACTAATGAATCTAAGTTTGAGCTATTTGGCTCAAAACGTCGCAAAAGGTGAACGCATGGCACCTCAGTGCATATTCCCTACAGCCAAGCATGGAGGTGGTTCGGTGCTGCTATGGGGCTGTTTTGGTGGCAATAGGACAGGCGATATTGTGAAAATAGAAGGAATGATGAAGAAGGAGTATCATCACAATATTCTCCAACGCCATACCAAACCATCTGGGATGCGGTTAATTGGCAAGGGGTTCATTCTGCAGTAGGACAATGTCCCTAGCATGCATCTATACTCTGTATAAGATACGTTGAACATTTGGAAGTGACACAAGTCTTGAAGAACATGGTTGGGTCCCCTCAAAGTCCTGACTGCAATCCTATTGAACTACTTTGGGATCATGTAGACAGAGAGGCAAGAAAGAAACAACCCACTAATGTAAATGTATTGTGGAGTCATATGCACAACATATGGAGCGGGTCCCCATGGCCGCGCTCGCTAAAGCGTCTCGCTTTGGTGCTTCGTGGGCAGGGGATCGTGGGTTCGAGTCCCGCCTTGGGCATGGATGTTATATGTTTGTGCAATGTGTATATGTTTGTAAAAGAAACAGTAAAACCAGTAAACCAGTAATCAGTAAAACCTACGGGGGGGAAATGTAAATAGGGATACAGTACCGGAGTCCTGATCAGACTCCGTTACTGTTTAAAAAAAAAAAAAAATGTAAATGTATTGTGAAGTCATATGCACAACATATGGAGGGATATTCCTGAAGATACATTGGCGCACTTAATAGAAAGAATGCCCAGGGTTTGCGCAGCTGTAATTAAAGCAAGGGGAGGTCACTTTGAAGAAAGCAAAATCTTAACATGTATTGATGATTCTCGTTAAATATACTGTTGTGACTACAAACTATGCCTTTTTTATTCCATTGTTTCAATAAATCCTAAAAATTAGTTGTGTTCAAAAACTTTTGAGCGGTAGTGTATATAGCTCAAGTTTTACAGTAATTGAGTTTACAGTTAGGTCTACTATATCAATTTTTAAATTAACCATAGTTACTCTAAAAAAGTTATTATTTTTTGTACTCTCCAAAACCTGATTTTAAAAATTTAATAATTATTTCTCAAAATTGGAACCCTATTATATGACTATTTTCTTTAAAATCCATTTGAGAGACAACATAGGACTTTGAAACAAATTAATAAACATTTCTATCGTGGGGAGCATTTTGAGTATGGAAAAGTTTGCCAGATAACTAGATTTACAGTTGGGCGTGCCTATTAATAAACATGGAATTGTCTATTTATAGCTTCAATGAATCGGTAGTTGAAGTGCGCCAAGTGAAAAACGCGATGTATTTTCTTAAAGTTTAGAATTCATATTATTTTATTATGAATTTGTTTAATGTTTAACAATTTTAGTAAAATTATACATATGCATTATCTAATGGAACCTCAGGACGCGTAAGGTCACAGGTTCAAATCCGGTCTTGACGATGGTTTTTAAGTGTGCTTAAAAGCGATAGCCCCAAGGCAGGAGATTTACTGCCATGTGAAAGAACTTCTGCGACAAAAAATTTCGGCACACCGGCAGCACTGATATGATCCCGGCAATTGACAGCTACGTTAACAACGAAATATTTTTTTCCTGATGTGTATTCCCACTGAACTGCACTTTGATTTTTTTGGTGGAATACAGTACTCTTTTTAACTAAAATTAAGTAGTAATTAATAAAAAATGGTTTTGTAAAATATCGAGATTTTCACCAATCCGACCGCTTAAGAATTGATGAGAAAGCATTACATTATTTGGAACACAGTGTAGCTACTTAACTGCTACAAAATGCATAAAGTGTTAAACTGGCAGTGGTATTTTGCCTCACTAGTTGGAATGAAACGTTTTCAACAAAAACTATCATCAGTTTGAACTGAACCACCAAACCACATTAAAGCATCTACTAAATCGCTCTCCCCATCACTGATCCCACTTAAGAACCAATTAACGAACCGTTAATTGACGGGAGACAACGAATTAACTGTTGGTAATTGTCTCGTGATAAAGCATGGGAATATCAGAACCACAGACGACTGTATCCCAGCCCTCTGTAAACTTTCATAGCATTGTAACAGTTTTGCGAAATTTCGTGGAATAAGATTCTAAAAACAAACTCTAAAACAAAACTGGCCTATATGATAAACTTTATATTTTATATACGTTTAGCTATATTTTAGTTGTGTATTGTACATGTTTTAATTATTTTGTAAGTAACATACTACGTGACACTAGTACGCTTCCAAAATTGACCCGTTTTGTTCCCGAATGCCTCAAGTGATCTTGCTTAGGGAAGCTTTCTGCTCTACTGTATTCCCGGCAGAACGTCTAGCTCTCAAGTAAGTAGTGAAATGGGATATAAATAATGAGGTTAATGTAGGTACTTTTAGTGATTCGAAAGCAGCACTTAAAGAAGTTAATAATAAACATGGCTTAACAGAACTAGCCTTAGTAGTTGCTTCCTTGTTAGTAGAAGCAAAACAAAGGAGTACCATAGGTTAAACTGAAAGCCAAAAGCTGGTTGCTATGTGACTGAAGTTCCTTTGTTTGTATGGACAGGAGTTCACAAATTCCTGTATGAGAAAAGTATACGTTTTTTAAAGTTGAAACCAAAAACAAGGAATATCTCAAACGAACAATTCCACGAAATAATGTATATAACATAAATTGTGTGTTTTAACGTGCTCTACATTTATTGTATGGTAAGCTTTTGTCCATCTCTTATATTTTAGAAGTTATGCAAAATTCCGTAAAATTTTCCAGAATAAAGTAGTCTTCAGAGTCTATTCCCAGAAAATTTAAGATATACATTTTATCTGTCAAATAAATATCTTTAATATATGATATTTCAATCAAAACCGTTAGAGAAATTTTTGAGAAAATCAAAATTTTCGATAAAAGTTCCATGTAAAGGGTAGTTTGGGGTGAGGGAATTTTTCTCAAAATCTTCGCGTCGTATCCCTGGAAGATACTAAACTTAAATACCAAGTTAGGTATTTTATCCATTTTTCGTTTTTGAGTTATCGTGTTCACAGAAACATGGACACACGCACACGGATCTTTTTCTGATTTTTTTTTTTTTTTTTGATACAGGGGACCCTTAAGCATACATTTCTGGTGAAATCTCGATATCGACTCTGATGCAACACAATATCTTCTCTATACACTGTGTACATAGTACGTGTAAAGAAAGCAAAAATTAATTATGGAAAGTAATTGACACATTTGTATGGGATGGGTACGAGGACATGATGGAACAATTGGAAATGAAAGGGCTGATCAACTTGCAAAGGAGGCAACTATTGTAATCTCAAAAGCTACAGACTACAAGTATAGTAAGTACATATATCATCTGCCATATTAAATGATTATGTAACATTCAAATGGTGGACAAATGGAATAAAGAGTGGATTACCAGCAGCACTAGTGCATTGACTAGGCGTCTGATCTTTAATTCAGTTTAAGATAGACTTGATTATAAAAGGTTTATAAGTAGCCATGTTTTCACACAGTTGCTTTTTAGACTTGGTAAATTCGGAGATTATTTTGAGCGATTTAAAAAAATGTTACAAATGGCTTTCTCTGTGTTTCATCTGTGGAACACATTTTGTTTGACCATCCTGTTTTTCACAGAAGTGGATTTTATTTAATTACACATTTAAAACAACTATAATGAGGATTATGAGCCTCCACCACCACATATGTTAAAATCTAAGTGCTGTTTAAAGAGTTTGAAACGTTTATTTATTCCTAAACTTAAAATTTTCTAATAGGTTCTCTTTACGGTATATTATATTGCTGAATCAAAAATGCCACTTTTCTTTTTTGATACTACTGTATTTATATGTTATTATGTGCATGTTATTGTAAGTATAAAATATAACCATAATATATTTTTGTAAAATAGTGTTAAATAAATCATGGTTAAGGATAATTCTCCTGTTCCTGTCTCATGTTTTCCATCTTTTTACTAGTCGTTCTATTGTTCTCTAGCCTAAAGGTTTATATTTGTAATGGAATGCGGGAGTTATCCATTCTTTTTAAATGGCTTTTCCATTTTTCTCTATTCATTTGTATCCTTTCTTTTAACGAAAATATATCTAAATCTCTCCTTATGACTTCGTTTCTAATATAATCTTGTCTGGTGCATAATTTCATTTCTTCTAGTTGTATTTGGATCTAATCTTTCTTTTTAAGTGTTCATGTCTCCGAAACATATAGTAAAACCGGAACAGCCATTTCCTTATAGCATTTTATAATGTTTCTTTCTTTTCAAGGCAAGAGATATTATTCAGCAAATAATTGGAACTTACTTTATTACTTATTTCTTCATTTTTTTAAAAGGTTATATTACAGCCCAAGTAATTAAATTTTCCCACCTGAACTAACACTTCATTATCTTCGATCTTTTTATTTGTTTTCCTATAAATGCCATAATCTTTGATTTTTGTACTGATATTCTTAAACCATAATCCTGGATAACTTTTTGTAACTTTTACATACTTATTTGCAGCTTATCCTCTCTGTCTTGTATTAACATATCATCTGCAAAGAGTAGCATATTTAACGCATTTTTATTTATTTTTATTCCTAATTGTACGTCATCGTGTTAAATAAATGGAGATTTAATCTAATCCTGGACAGCAGTCATCAGACAATTCCTTCACATCACCGTATGCTTGTGAAGTCAGCAGTTGAATTGATAGGCCTCGGTCAGGCATGGACTATAAACTCCATATATGCACATTTTCTTGGCGTTAGATGTATTTGGAAGCTAGGTCTGGGTGGAAGAGGAGAGAGGTCTCCCACCTGTCTTTCCACAGCGTTATCAACCAAAGAAAGTTTCTTTCCTTGAGGCTCTCAGCCATTGTGGTGATAGGTTATCTAATTTACTAGCTCAATTATTAAATGAAACACAGCTATCGTTCTGGGATTTACAGACAGAATGGAACTCTTGAATTCTAGAGTTGATGTCAGGGTGTATTAATGGTTCTCTCTGCCCTGCTTCCGAAATTGCACGAAACTCAACGAATGAAGACGGGCGCCGAGCGCCCAAGCAAAAGTGTGGACATAAAAAAATATATATATTTATATACATATATAAAGAGAGAGATGGTCCATGAAGAACTGAGATCTACCAATTCAACTGTGAGCGTGAAGTTGGCAATTGAATTCGTAGGCCTTGGACTGTCGTCAATATTATTATATTTATTATTCAACGCTATTAGATGAAATAGAAAGACTATGTTTTAAGTACACCCCGTTCAAGATATCGACGGCAAGTGTTTTTTCTTTATCAACCCTCTGGTCGAAGAAATATTGGACGGCAATTGATAACATGGAGTGATTAATTTATTTAGTCTCCTTGTTAGGAAGATGAAGCTATTTATTATAAAATTGTTATTATTATTATTATTATTATTATTATTATTATTACAAACAAATGTGAGTAGATATAAGAAGTGAGGTATACCCTACCCCCTTTTTAATAGGCCAAAGTGCTAGTAACTATATATTTTCCGATGTGGATGAACTGATCCGCAGTTAAACTTTATTCTTTAGTATTTGCCTGAGCATGTATGAAAAAAAGAAATCCATAAAAATTAAAGAAATGATTTTTCACCCATATCACGGCAAATAGATAGTCGGTCACAGGCAGAGTAAGTCCCGTTGCTGCGCTTAAGGCATGACGCATATGTAGTAGCTTCGCATCACTTAAGCTTGAGTACATCT
Organism: Hymenopus coronatus; assembly: GCA_030762935.1. Lineage (NCBI taxonomy): Eukaryota > Metazoa > Arthropoda > Insecta > Mantodea > Hymenopodidae > Hymenopus > Hymenopus coronatus. Next base: position 47,026,860 of record CM060896.1, read on the forward strand.
GCTGTCAAGTTCACTTGAATAGTGTACACCTCTTAGACATCTATTATTCCTAAACATAAGAACTAAAAAGAAACTTAAACGAGTTTTTTTTTTCTACGTTCATTTCTATAGCCGTAACCGAAAATCAAATCCGACACATCCCGGGGGAGAAATCAGTTCGATGACCATTCGACCGCAGATAAAGTGCAATGAAAACATTTCTCAACGTTAGAAGATCCAGTAAGGCGCGTGGATGTGTGATTATAGTAAGGCATTTTCGAAATATCCTCGGAGCCGAAAATATGACACCTAATTGTAGGAACGAGTGTTTTAAGTTGGTAATCAAATGTGCTGCTTCCGACCTCTCCAAACGTAACCTTATACCTCTGTAGTGTGAGGGTAGCCTGACTATCGCACATTCAAGAGGCCTCGAGTTCAAATCTTGTTAATGATGAGTTATCCGAATTTTGCGCGCGGAGTTTTCTATTATCCTCAAAAGACGAATGAGGAATAATTTTAAGCTCCATGGACCCCGAGCTCATTTGAGCATCATTTCATTCATCATCTGATATGGCCTACCAGGTTAAAGAATGGTACATATATTGTTCAGCCATTTTAAACATGGGCGGAGCATGACACTGCCAATTAACCTATGTTGTTGCTAGTTATTATGTATTATATGACTGGATATTAGTCCAATTAGGAAACGACTGTTTTATACTTCCAGGGCCTTTATTACAAAATAATAATAGTAATAATAATAACAATAATAATAACTGTAGCAATTAATATTAGTATTACAACAAGAAGTTGTCCGTGTTTCTTTTGTTTTACTCCTGGCTATGCAAAGATGCGAATTTCTCAACCTATCGCATATCAATAGCTTTTAAAACGTTTGACACTTGCTTTAGCCTAGAGTATTGGCTATTTCCCTTCTACCTAAAAGTATTATTATTATTATTATTATTATTATTATTATTATTATTATTATTATTATTATTATTATTTGCGGACCAATATAGTAAAATAAATTGACAAAAAACATGGATATAAACCTCAGAATAATGTTAATCTTGGTCTTTGTTTCCATGCCTACCTCAGAATTGGCTATATGTACTTGTTTACTCGATTTAGAGTATAATTCATTCATTTTGCGCCCATTTGTCATTATTTGTCTTGGGACTTACTTCTAGCCATTATTAGAGTGAAATGATAAGAATTGTTGGAAACTAGTATTAGTTGTGTAAATCTTACAGAAGAAAAATTACCATTATGATATAAGGTAATTTGCAACTTTTTTCTATTTCAAATTGCAAATGCTTAACTACATACAATACTGAATATTGTAACAGCTGTGGGTACTTTATATCCCGAGGCTATCGCTTTCTGTCTCGAGGCAAATCTAAAATGTGACGGATTACCCTGTGTTTGTATTACTTATTTTCTTATTATTTGTGCTAATCGTTTTGCTTATCGGAGATTTTTGAAATACTGACATAAGCATTTTGTCATTTGTTGGATCAATTATTTATTGCATCTATAAAAATTATGCCAGAAATGTGTTAATACCTAAGTTACCGCAATGTCCTCTGTAGGAGAAGAAAGTCAAAACAAAAGTCAAAGTTATAAAGGTGTTCGAGTATAGGTGGTTGCGCATGAGCTCCAGGCGCTTACGTATGCGTTTTAGCAGCGTTTAATCCCTGCATGTGATAATGAGCTTGCTAGGGCTTCATGAAAGCACGCAACTACTGCCTTATAGCGACAAATTGGCTTTCTGTCATTTGAACGCCAGCCCTTGAACACGATTATCAGCGATCAGTAAGGTTCGCTGCTTTTTCGAACAACATTGTTACCTTGCGTATTTTATCTCTTGCATATTCAAACCTGGCATGGCTTAATATCGTAAAAGTAAACAAACAGGTCACATCCTCTGAAGGGCACATACACACTTTGGGATTAAAATTTTATACTTTTAGCCCAATCTTTTTTAAAGTTTAGGTGTTGTTTTTTGTCTTTTTGTTTTTTTACATTATAAAATATAATAAAATAATTTCTACAACCGCAGTCAGTAATTTAGTAAGATTAATAAAATTACATTGTTTATCCCATCCTATCACGATAATCCTTTTAAATCACGTATTTTACTAATTGTTGTTTTTAAAACTTTCTTTCTTTTTAGGAAATTTTATATTCATTGGTATATATTATAGTTTTAATGGAGAAATGTTTTTGGTTGGTAGTCTTAGGTAAAATTTGTACTCATAATATAATAATAACTTAATAATATATATATTTATTTTATTTATATTAAGATCTTATCAAGTGAGATTTATTTAATATTCTTCGTATAATTTAACACCTTTATTTATATAAAGTATAATAACTTATACGAGAAATAGTAAAGGGTCAGAATAATAGATACATAAGATGTGTATTCCAATATTCTTTATCAATTCTAATAAGCTATATATATTAAAATTTTATTATATACTTTACAGTTTATTTTTATGCTCATAGATTACATTTTTATGCGAATTAAAAAAATGGAATCTATGAGTATAAAAATAACTAAAAGTATATAAAATGGAAAATGATTTAAATTTCTAAAACACTGTAACATCAATAAAATGTAGATATCTCAGACTTCAATACACAAATTTGTTTCTCTGGCATGAATAATGTGAATCTCAAATGTTTCAAGTAAATCAATTTTATAAAAAATGTGAGGTTTTAAACTTAAAGTAACATTTTTACCAATTGTATTTTGATTGAAAATACTTTTATGCTTTTTCTGAGTTAAATTAAGAGCCTGGATATTGTTTTTTTATCATACCTTGCTTCAGTTTAAAATTATTTAAAAATTTAAAATGAATATGAATAAGATCTGTAGCTTAATTTTAAGACTACTAGTTCATAATGCAAATACACAAAAATGTGGAACATTTTAGTTCTGAGGAATAGCTCAGGTGGTAGTGCAGGGCGGCAAAATAATCTGACTTGAACCCACTTCTGCTAAGAAATGTTATATAAAACGTATATTTTTTAAAACTAAGAGAAAGTGTGGTATTATGTGACACCAAAAATCAAATAAAAGTATGATGTGTTCCACCACATGACTTTCTCTATCTGTTCTGTAAACAAATAGAGACTTTCTTTTCCATCTACTTGACGACAATTGAAATTAAAATTAGAGGAGTCTAACTTATTACTTAGTTCCTCATAACCAGAATAGGCCGCGCCGTGACGGAGTGGTTAGACCGCTCGCCTCTCACCTAGATGGCCGGGGTTCGATCCCAAGCGACCGCATGAGAGATTTGTGATGCACAAAGCTGCTCTGGGGCGGGTTTTATTCGGGTACTCTAGCTTCCCCCGCCATCGCATTCCACCGGTGCTCCATCAGCATTCATGTATCATCAGTGTCATCGCCTGCGGTGCCATAAGTAGTTAAAGCGGGCGTCAAACACTACCAAAATAAAAATAGAATAACCAGAATACACAAAGCGATATTCAAATCTTTTAATAGCTGTCATTATTTAATTGATTTTGAACTTCGTATCTATTTGTATGGCCAGGAAATGAAACACAGATTCATATTTCTTGTTTGAGAAAGGTATATTATTTTAAAATTGAAACAAATAGCAAAATATATATTGAAAATTACCCCACTCCAAACCACACTTTACATTGAATAAAATTGTGAAAATGTTAATTCAACTAAAAATACTCTTAACATTTTTAATAAAATAGTGTAAATTAAATATATCAACTTTGACAAAATGTATATCTTTAATAGCCTCTGAAGTCTTCTTCATTCTGAATGACTTTTGCATAGCTGGTTAACTGTAAGAGATAGACAAAACACTTTTACTACAAAGACATGCAGAGCTTGTAATAACACACAATTTATGTCAATTGCTGTGGAACTAACAATTTCCGAGATATTTTCCATTTAGGCTATAACATTTACACTTTTCCAGTTATTCATATATTTTACATCCTGGTCAAACAAAGACAACGGAATTTCAACACCATCACACAGAGACTGGATTTTAAAGCATTTGAGTGTAACTTTAGCTCATTGTGTTTCCTTATTACCCTTGTAGAAGGAAATCATATTCGTAATAAAACCAATTTTGCTAATGCTTTCTTGATGACCAGTAGTAGATAGAACAATACTTTTTTTTTAGAATAGTCAACCATTTGTTTTTTCCACACTAAACACACGAGATGGAAGGGTAGGGTTAGACTGAAAAATTCAATGCCAAGCAGGATCTTCTGGTTTCCGTCCAGTTGCTCTAACCTCTGAGCTACCATGGAAATATACCGACACGGCATGTATTTCATTAACTGACACGCGTTTTTCCCGATAAACCACAATTTAATACTTACGTTCTCAGCACGTATAAACAATACACGAAGTAGGTAGAAAAGCTATTGTATTTCATCAAAAAATTCGATACCGAGATTTCACCGGAATTATATGTGTTGATATCTCCTGAATCAAAAAAAAAAAAAAAAAAATGAAAAAGGCCAGTGTGAATGTGTGTGTGTGTTGTGTGTGTGTGTCCGTGGACAGCCTGACCCAAAACCGAAAACTCCGTTATAGCAAACTTGGTATTTAAGTTTAAGATTTAAAAAAAAATCTCCCTCAAACTACCCTTTGCACAGAACAATTTTCAAAACATTTGATTCTTCAAAAAATGTATCTAGCGATTTTGAATAAAATACCGTGTGTACTTACACGACAAATTAAAAGTATATATTGACTTTTTTGCGAATTGTCTCTGAACTCCTCTTCATTCTGAGTGATTTTTGCATTCCTGGCAAACCTTAAGAGATAGACAAGCATGTAGATCTCGTCAAAACAGACATTTTTGTTGTGGAGCTGACAGTTTCCAAGGTATCCAGTGTTATTGATTTAAATTTTAAAATCATTATATTTTTCTCCAACCGAAGCTGTACGTATTTTTTGTTGTTGTTTTGTTTCGTATTTGTTTGTTTTGTTTTTGTTTTACTCCTGGCCATGCAACGAAGCCAATGTCAACGACTATCGCATAGCAACAGCTTTTACAACATTTGACTATTGTGTAGCATTGTGTATTCTCTTAGTTCATTGTACTTATAAGAGAGAAAGTAATAAGATTATTCTAGCAATGTATATCTCGATTAGCACGAAGTAGCTGGAAGGATAAGCTTTTGTAAGAAGTTTATTTGTAGAAGAGGTAGAGAAAGTCACGTGAGTGGAACACATCGGATTTTTCTGTCTAGCACTATCTTTACAACTTTTGTAGGAATATGTTCCTGCACTATAGGTAGAGAACATTATCTGAATAGAGCACATTATATTTTTACTTTCTCTACACGTACTATGTACATAGTATATATAGGAAATATTGTATTCCACCCAAAAATTCAGAGATTTCACCGGAAATACATGTTTTTGGACCCCTAAATCAAAAAAAAAAAAATAGAAAGAAGTCCGCATGTGTGTGTGTCTGACGCCAGCATAGGTCAAAAACGAAAAGACCGTTAAATACCAGACTTGTTATTTAAGTTATTTATTTAAGCTTCAAAGGATGTTAAACGAAGGTTTTCAAGAAAATTCCTCCACCCCAAACTACCCTTTTCATGGAAAAATGTTCGAAAAGTTTGATTGTCATAAATATGGCTCTAACGATTTTGATTAAAATTCCACGTATTAAAGCCATTTCCATCACAAACAAAATGTATGTCATGAACTTTCGAAATAGGTTCTGAAGACCTGTTTATTCTGGATGAATTTTGCTGAATTTAGCACAACTAATAAACCGTAAGACATAGACAAAAACTTACTACATTATATATCTCATTATATATCTCATTAAAACACATAATTATGTCATATACATTATTATTCTACAATAATTAATTTGTTACAAAGATGAAGGGAAAGTCATGTGTATGGAACACATCAGATTTTGGGCCTATTTTCACCGATTGGTCCTCTTAAGGAACCAATGCTGCTGTAATGCAAAATGGCATGCATGTACAAAAATGCACTAGGTATGTAAAACGTTTCCGACCTTTTTTAATTTAGTCTTTTTCGTGTTGACATTCTCTGTATTAACTCTTGGGACAACCCTTGGTACGATGAATGAATTCAATTAACGTGGTTCAAGAGAGATTGAATGAATGGCATCTGAAGATACCGCGTATTGAATGACAGACAACACATGCAAAAATCTGGACATATTATACATTAATACTCGAGTATAAAAACGCATGTATCCGGCGACGACGAAGAAAAACACCGCTCTTTCAACCACATCTTTCAATCCCACTTGTTTAGCAACTTTCATTCTCATAATCATCAAATACACGTATTTTTACATTTTCTATGTACTATGCATACAGTGTATAGAGGAAGTAGGTATTGTATTCCACCCAAAAATTCGATACCTAGATTTCACCAGAAATACCTGTTTTGGGAACCCCTGAATAAAAATCATTTTTAGAAATATATCTGTGTGTGTGGTGTGTGTGTGTGTGTGTGTGTGTGTGTGTGAGGGCAGCATAGCTCAAAAACGAAAAGCCCGTAAAATCCTCCAAGGATGCGACATGAAGATTTTGAGGAAAATCTCCCCACCCCCAACTACCCTTTACATGGAAAAAATTAGAACATTTTGATTTTCTAAAAAATGGCTATAACGATTTTTATTAAAATCTCTTATATTTAAGATATTTTCACGGCTAATAAAATGTATATCTTGAATTTTCTGGGAGTAGCCTCTGGAGACCTCTTTATTCTGAATGAATTTTGTTGAATTTTGCATAACTAGTAAACCGTAAGAGATAGACAAACACCTACTGTAGAAAAGATGTAGATCTCGTTAAAATACCAATTTATGTTCAATACATTTTTTTCGTGGAGTTGAACGTTTTCGGTATATACCTTGTTATTGGTTTCAGTTTTAAAAGCACTTACACTTTTTTTATACATGAGTTTGTCAACTCCTGGCCACGCAAAGACACGGATTTCAATCACGTAGCAACGATATTTTAAAACATCTGATTATCAGTTTGGCCTAGTGTATTTCCTTATTTCCCTAAGTAATAATATTAATGTTTGTCACGATTTGCAAGAAGTAGATAAAAGAATAAGCTTATTAACAATAACGTGTTGCAGAGAGCGAATGGAGCACATCGGATTTTCGTAATCTATTTTCTACCATTTCGAGAATATGACCCTTCCATTTTACTACATTTTGTTCTATCTCATTGTTCATTGAAAAAAATTTTAAATCCGATCTTTTTGTTTCATTTTTTATTTTATCCGTTTCACTGCATTTCCTTATATATCTCACGAACTTCATCTCTTCTGCCTGAACTGGCGAGGCCGATCTTCGTCGTACCCCTCCCAATGAGTGCAGCCGCCTACCGTCGCCGCTGATAAACAAGAGGGGAATGTGAAAGCTGCTCAGCCAGTTCCACACATACCGGTTGTAACTATAGGCACATAGCGCCGCTGAGTTCCGCAACTCTTGGATATTGCACACGTAAAATATGAGGCAGTTCGGCCATCTGGTCTGTTTCAGGGTTGCGGCCGAAACGATGGATTATTTCGGGCGTAAAACTCCTTAGCATGGCTTCATTCGGAAGCCAAGTAAATCAGTTTATCCCGTGTAGATTTACGGAACGTAAAAGATTTTCAAGCTTGATAAAGAGGCCTCTAAGCAAAATTAAGCGGTCTTTTACGCCCAGTATAGAATGGGACGCTGAGAACCACAACAGATAACAACGTCCATAAATAAAACTCCATTTCCATTTTTGGACGGTGGTTTATCTTGGTGCAATCGTTGGCACCATTCGATAAGGATCCGCATTCGGGGCTTTCGGGTTCAGTGTCCCTCGCGGAAATCAAGGGGACTTGGGGCTTGTGGGTGGAACCGGGTGGCGGCGGAGACGTCCTATCTGTAACTGTTAGGGACCCCGTCCATGTCACCCCTTCAGGTCTCTCCCCTCAACCCTGCCTTCATGGGTTTACGAGCTCTAACGTTGAACGACTACAAAAACAGGAATTTGGAAATTGCTTACACCTAAGCGCTTAAGAATTGGCTTCGAGTTTAAAACCATTTCTCAAAACAGGAAGTGTTAATACGACATATGTTAGTGTATTTAGAGTGTCAAGCAGACGCTATAGAAATGTAGTAACTAGGGAATGCAAAAAGAATATACCCAATGAGTTTCTTCTCGTGGAAGGACATAGTTAATCATGTAATGAATGGGCAAAAATCTCTAGGGGATGGAGAAGACAGAGAAAGGTAGTAGAAGTCCCATACAATTAACGGATCCCACCCTCTCTCTTTTTAACAAGAGTCGCCCGCGACCAGCCTTCTGTAGGTTACAAAGCAGTCAACGGTCAAAACCACACTTTCTTGCACGTTTGGAGGGTAAAAAAGATCCGCTCTGACAGTTTCACAAAGCAAAAAACGGACGGGGAGATGTGGTCAAAACTCGCACCGGCTTGAATTTAATTAAATCCGATGCATGAGGGTACTATGGCACTTACCTACCTGCCTGCCTGCTTGCCTATCTGGCCCTTGCAAGTAACTTCCCTCCAGCCACAAATGGAGGTAAGCAAATACAAATCTGAATGAGAGAGCGCTCCTTCAATGTTCATTTATGTAAACACCAAGAACAGGACCAAAACACACAACTTATGCAACTATCACTTAGTATACAGTGTACTCCCGATTATCCGGGGTAATGTAGGGGAGAAGAAGTACAAATAATTGAGAAACCCGTAATTTAGTGTTTTTAAGCTACAATATAATATGTAAATATTTATTGTGTGTGTATGTGAATGTAAAATTATTCTTTTCTAATCTTCAAATATATTAAATTTCATAGCTATGTTATCTACTAGTTAACAGATACTTTTAAATATCCTTAACAGAAGTATGCAGAATATTCTTATTACGTCGCCCTCCGTGGTGTAATGGTTACCATGCTAACTTCATATGCCCAAGGTCGCGGGATGTATTTTTTCGGGCGTAAAAATCCTTAGCATGGCTTCCTTCGGAAGGGAAGTAAAGCTGTGGGTCCCGTGTCGTAGATTTACGGCACGTAAAAGAACCTCAACCCTGATAAGAGAGGCCTCTGAGCAAAATTAAGCGATCTTTCACGCCCAATATAGAATGGGACGCTGAGAACCAAAGCAGTTAAAGAGCGTCCATAAATAACAGGCCATTTCATTTTTTTTTTCTTATTACGAGTATTTACTTCTTAATAAGTAGAAGAGGACTAAGCAACTACTCTAGCGTAAGGTTTTAACTAGGGTTAATGTTTTAAAAGCGGTCGCTATTAGTTTGCCATTGAAAGCCGCTTCCGTGCATGGTCAAGAGTAAAACAAAAAACACGTACGTCTTCTTGTTTGAGAAAATCCCGTAAATGGTTAACTTTAGAAAATATCTTGTGTGTTCCTTTCACATGACATTCTTTAGTTGTTCTGCAAACAAACCTTTTATTCAAAAGATTACTCTTTTAGCTACATAATGCTAATCAAGATAAACGTAAGTAGAACTAGTCTATTACTTGTTACCTCATAAGTAGAAGGGGTATAAGGGAAGGAACAGGCTAAAGCGATAGTCAAGTCCTTTAAAAACCGATATATATGTGAAACAATTGAAATTCCATTATTTTTTCTTGTCAGGAGTAAACAAACGAGAAGAAAGATATCTTCTCATTCGGGAAAAGTATATTAAAATTGATTCCAATATTCCGGAATATCTCGAAAAAGGTTATCTCCACACACAAAAAGAAGGTATATAACATTAATTGCGTGTTTTAATGAGATCTACATTTTTTTTGCGTAGTAAGTTTTTGTCTAACTCTTATAGCTTGCCAGTTATACAAAAGTCATCCAGAATGAAGAGGTCTTCAAACGCTATTCCGAGAAAATTCAAGATATACATTTAATTTGCCATACAAATATCTTATACTTGAAGTATTTTAATCAAAATCGTTATCGCCGTTTTTGAGACGATCAACATTTTCAAAAAATGTTCCATGGAAAGGGTTGTTGAGGGTGGAAAGATTTTCTTGAAAATCTTCGTGTCGCATCTTGGAAGATATTTAAGTGATACCAACTTTGGTATTTCACCAACTTTTTGTTTTTGAGCTTTGCTGCCCACAGACACACACACAGACATATTTCTAAAATGCCTTTTTTACCTATATTTCCGCTGAAATATTCTTGAGTACATTACAATACCTTCTCTATACACTATGTACATAGTACGTATGGAGAATGTAAAAAAATTTGTGACATAAATTATGTGTTTTAACAAGATCTACACTTTTTCTGTTGTAAGTTATAAAAACGTAATCCAAAATGAACAGATCTTCATAGAATATTACCAGAAAATTATTCTCATTATATTTGTCATAAAAAGACCTTAAATAAGTGGTGTTTTAATAAAAATCAAAATTTTCGAAAAATGTTCCATGCAAATATTGCATCCCATGTTGGGGTTCGGGGATTTTCATGAGTATCTTCGTGACTCATTCTTGGGAGATACTGAACATAAATGCAAAGTTTGGTATTTTACTTACTTTTCGTTTTTGAATTATGTTATCCACACACACACACACACATACAGACATTTTTCTATTAGTTTCTTTTTTTGGATTCAAGTGTTCTCAAAACATATTTTCTGATGAAATATCGGTAGGTACCGATGATTTGAATGGATTATAATATATCCTCTATCTACTATGTACATCGTGTATTCTGCTAGAGAAGGTAAAATATAAAAAGACATACAATAAGCCCGATCTTTGTTCCAAACAGTAATGTATGAAACAAAGACAGCATTATAAAGCTACACTTATGTGCCTGAAGCCACAAAAAGTGAGTTTAAAAACGTTGACTGGAAAGAAACCTGGGAACGGACAAGTATCTGACACAAGAACGTGGCAAGCGAGGGTTCTTTTCTAACCGCTGGCTTAATACTGATAATTAAATATAATTACTAATTACGTTCCTCCGTCACAGGCTGTGTTTTATAATGGATGAAGCTGACAGCTGCTAGGGATGAGGTGGAGGAGGAGATGTGGCGAAGGGAAGTGTTTTAAAACCTGCATGTGTCATCCATTGGTCCTCTACGCTTCTTTATAAATTCAACAATACGGCTAGTCACATCCACTAGGAACTGCCGTCACCGACAGAAAATGAATCTGTCCAAGGGGATAAAGTGACGATGTAACATGTTGCAACCAATGAGCGCCTTTTTGCACACGCTTCCCCGCAGAGGAAAAACACAGCTTAACCCTGGGGATAGCGACTCCATACATATTAAAAAAATCTGTTGCATTTACCTGACTTTTTCTAGCTGTTACATTACTCCTTTGTCTCTATCGAAGTAATCGAGACAGCAGAGATTGTTGTATTAGTTCCTGCTAAGTAGAAGGGCAACATAATAATATGTGGACCACTCGGCTCTCAACTAGACGGCCCGGGGTCAATCGCAAGCGATCGCATGCGATGAGCTTATAAAAACTTTGACCATCAGTTTAACCTAGTGTATTCCCTTAGTACCCTTCTGCTTAAGAGTAATATGAAAATAAAATTGTGAAATTAACACGTCAGATGGTTATTGTGTGCGCGCACAAGCCTGTGGACAGCATAAAGATCGCTAGATATCAAATTTGGCATTTAAGTTTAGCGTCGTTCAAAGAAACGAGAGCTTTTGAGGAAAATCTCCCACCCCAAACTGCACTTTAACGGAGACAATTTGGAAAATGTTGATATTCTCAAAAATGACTAATAATTTTAACTAAAATAACGTATATTAAAGATATTTACATAATATTTCAACTTTTATGGAAATACCTGTAAAGACCTCTTCTTTATTATGGATAAATTTTACTTAACTGGTAAACCTTAAGAGATAGACAAAAATTTACAGCACAAAAAAATCAGACCTCATTAAAACACAGCCCTTGAAGTATATACACAACTTTCGTAGAGTTGCCCATTTCCGAGATATTTCTTGTTAAAGCACTTAAACTTTTCCCTTATTGTTAATCTCTGGACGTACAATGAAACGGATTCCAATCACTTAGAATCCAGAATTGGCTGTTACTTTAGCCTAGCGTATTCGCTTATTTCCTTATAAGAATTAAACAATAAGTCAATTTCTGGTAATGTTTATCTCAATTAGCATGAAGTAGATAGAGAATCAGCTTTTTACTAATAATAATTTACAGAGATGTAGAGAAGGTCGTGTGAATGGAGCACATCAGAATTTTTGATTGACACATGTTACTTGAGACAGTTCCTTGAATTACGGAGTAACTGCATGGATTCACTAGCCATTGTTCTGAATGAGACGGACGACGTACTGTCTCTAAAAGTCCGTTTTGATACTTTCATGTTGGCTGCGGGCTAATTGTACTCCTGCAGTCAGGGCAAAGTGAGCCCTTGCACATGATGCTAAGCAGACTGCCCAGTACAGTAAATAGCAGCACCATTACTACAGATGTGGTAGTGTATTGGCCTTGCAGTCAATAGGCCGCTATTTCGAATCTCGCTTAGCCTGAGTTATTCAATAAGGTTTCTTTCGGGGTTTTTCCTTATCCCAGAATGCAAGTGTCGAGGAATTTTAGGTCTCATGGATTCCGAGATCATTTCAGCATCATTTCACCAATGTCATTCATAGTCCGATACAATCAGCGAGGTTAAAGGACGTTATGCTACCAAAAATAATCAAACAAAACAAAATGTAATGTGTTCCATTTACATTATAGCCTCTAGCTTTACGGCAAACAAATCTTTTATTCTAAAGGCTATTCTTTTATCTACATCATGCTACTCAAGATACACATTAGCAGGACCAGTGTTTGTACTAGCTAGCTTCCTTATAAGTAGAAGGAAAATAAGAAAATTCAAAGCCAGTGAAACAATTGAAATTCCAATATTTTTACTTGCCAGAACTAAACAAGCGAGAAGATATAAGAAAGATGTGTTCCCGTTTGAAAAAAATTTAAATGGTTGAAAATTGAAGTAAATATTCCGGAATATCTCGAAAACAATTAACTATACAAAAAATGTTAATGACATACCTAAATTGTGTTTTGTAATGAGATCTACATTTTTTGTGTCGTAAGTTTATCTATATATAAATATCTGATTTTAATCAAAATCGTTAGAGCCATTTTTGAGAAAATCAAAACTTTCGAAACATGTTTTATGTAAAGGATAGTTGGAGGTGGAGGAATTTTATTGAAAATCATATCGTATCCTTGGAAAATATTCAACTTAAGTATAAAGTTTGGTATTTAACCGACTTTTCGTTTTTGGGCTATGCTGCTCACAAACACAGACACTCACACACACACAACACACACACACACACACGGACCTGTTTATACATTTTTTTGGATCCAAGGGGTCTCAAAACATGCATTTTTGGTGAAGTCTCGGTATCGAATTTTTTAGTGCAATACAATACACTATGTATATAGTACATGTAGGGAAAGTAAAAACCAATAGACTAAGAAGTTTATCACACACTATCTGGCCTATTCTCGACGTTGCATGTGTTTTCTGCTTCTTGCCTATATTAATAGAGGGGGTTGCATTCCAGAAAAAAAATTCGATATCGAAATATTTAAAAACAAATCATTTCTAAAACATCTGATGTGTTGAATTCTCATAACTTTCTCTACCACCCTCTAACAAACTATTCTTACAAAATTAACTGTTTTTTTCACATTAGCGTGTGTAGAACAGGAGCTAGAAAGGTAGAGGAAAACTGAAAAACTCAGTTCCATAGACAGGATTGGAACCACGGATCTCCAATTTCCAATTGTTCTTAACCACTGAGTCACCATGTCAACATGCCTACAAAACATTAAATTTCCCAACTGACTCGCGGTTTTCCCGGTAAACGATAAGGAGATCTCAAATAATCATGAATCTATTATTATTATTATTATTATTATTATTATTAAGAAGCCTTAAAACACTTAGGACATTTTAAGTCGCTATTCGGGTAGGTGATCTCATAATAATTGGTTATATAGGTAAACCATACACACTTATCGTTATGTATGTAAACCATATCTTTTATGGATATTTACGAGGATAACTTCCTCCGGAAGTTAAATAAAGCTGGCGGTCCCGTGTTGTAGATTTGTCACACGTTAAAAGATATTAAGCCAGATAGAGAGAGGGCTCTAAACAAAATCCGGTCTTTCACGCCCAATAAGAACAACATAGTAGAGTGTTCTTAATAAAACTGATTTTTACCTTCTCTACATCTACTATGTAAGCACATAGGAGCTACAGAAGGCATTATATTCCATCAAAAAACTCGATTACAAGATTTCATCGGAATAATGTTTTAAGGTCCCCTGATTACAACAATGATTTTTTAGAAAAATGTCCGCGTGTCTGTATGTATCCCTGTGGACAGCAAACTCAAAAAAGAAAAGAGTGTTGGTATTTAAGTTTAGTATCTTTCAAAAATGTGACACAAACATTTTTAGGAAAACCACCGACCCCCAACCACTCTATATTAAAGATTTTTCGAAATTTTCGATTTTCTCAAAAATGACTAACAGTTTTGTTTAAGTTACCATATATTAAAGATATGACAAACTGTATATCTTCAATTTGTTGGGAATAGCCACTGGAGTCTTATTCATTCTGGATGACTTATGCGTAACTGTTACACCATAAAAGATAGAGAGAAACCTACCACACAAAAATGTAGATGTCAAAACACGCAAATTATGTCATTTACATTTTTCTCTACAGCTAACCATTTCCGAGATATTCCTTGTAATTGGATTCAATTTTAAAATGCTTCTACTATATTTAAACAGTCATCCGCATTTGTTTTGTATGCCCCCAGTCATACAAAGAGAGTCAAATTTCAATCGTATAGCGACAGACTAATGCTTTACCCGAGTATTCTTTTAACCTCCTTTAACCTGCTTAGTCATATCGGATAATGAATGAAATTGGTGAAAGGATGCTCAAATGATCTTGAGGTAAATGGAGCTCAAAGTTACTCGAAATTCGTCATCTCAGAATAAGGGAAAACCCCTGAAAAACCCTATCCGGGTAACTTACCCTATGTGAGGCAGACACGCTACCACCACGCTACCCAGGCGAGCTTATGTATTCTCATATTACCTTCTACTCAATAGGGCCAGACCTAGTAGCCGTGGTCGTAGGTGCGTTTGGCGTTAACTCTCTACCGCGAAAGGGCAGCAGGTTCGAATCCCGCTATGGGCATGGATGTTTAGTGTTGTGTATTTCTTTTTCTGTGTTCTGTGTAAGTCATTCTGTCTCCCCTGATAGCCAATTAGGTTATGCCGGGAGGCCAATATTTTAAATAAATAAAAAAAAAAGATACAAAATAATTTAGTTACAATACTTTAAAATGCCGGTCCCCGTAGCCGCGCTCGCTAAAGTGCCTAGCTTTGGTACACCGTGGCGCAGGGGATCGTGGGTGCTTATCCCGCCTTGGGTATGAGTGTTTGTCAATATGTATATCTGTGTATGTGTAAGTAAAAAGAAAACTATAAAATAAATAGGTCAAAAAAGGAAATGTATGAAACTGTAAAAAAAGGAATACAGCACCGGAAGCCAGACAAAACTCCAGACTGTTTTTAAAATCAATAAGAACTAACTAACTGTCCATTCCTCTAATATTTATCTCGATTAGCAAGAGGTAGGTATAAAAATAATCTTTGTAAGAAGTTTGCTTGTAGAATAGCTAGAAAAAGTCATAAAAATGGAATACAACAGATTTTTTCTCGAAAATTATTGAAATCTATATCCCTTCGTCACATATGTGCACCTTATACTGTGCTTCAGCATAATAACATAAGAGTTTGCATGCAACTGGAGAACTGGTGTATATTCTAATGTTAATTTTCATTACATTCACTTACCCTAATTAACGTAACCGGTGGCTATGCAGCTACATGATATTTGCATAAACGGTTGTCGTAAAGATAATCTAATAAAATAAACTGCCTAGCTGATGTTTCACGCGAGCTCTTCTTTAAGGCACCTGATGGCAAATCGCCTTTTGTAACAGGAGCATGCAACCCACAAGGAGCAGGTCTGAAGATACGCGCGCGCCTCTTAGAATATAAAGAAGGTTTCCCTGTAAGAAAAAAAAATCTGGTGTGTTCCATTCCCATGACTTTCTCTACATCTCTGGAACAAATTATTGTTAAAAAGCCGTTATTCTATTTATTTCACGCTATTCGAGAAAAAGTTAGCAGAAATAGTCAGAGGCCACTCTATCAGGCTTGAGGTTCTTTTACGTGCCGTAAATCTACACACAATAAATCCATCAACCTCCGCCGGGTTTGAACCCACGACCTTGAGTATATGAAGTCAGCATGGTAACCATTACACCATGGAGGGCGACAGCTATGGAAAGCTTATACTTTTCTCATACAGGAATTTGTCAACTCCTATCCATACAAATAAAGGAGCTTCAGTCACACAGCAACCGGCTATTGACCGTCACTTTAACCTTTAGTATTCCCTTATTTCCCTTCTACTTACAAGAAAGCAATTAATAAGGCTATTTCTGCTAATTATTTCTCCATTAGCATGAAGTAAATAGAAGGATAAGCTTTTTAACAATAATGTGTTGCAGAGATGCAGAAAAAGTCATCTGAATGGAACACATCAGATTTTTACTTTCTCTATACGGCTATGTACATAGTTAATAGAGAAGGTATTGCACTCCACCCAAACATTCGATTCCGAGATTTCACCTGAAATATATGTTTTAGAATTCCCTTAAACTAAAAAAGCATTTTCGGAAAAAGGTTCGTGTATGTGTGCGTGTGTCCACATGTCCGTGTGTCTGTGAACACGATAACTCAAAAACGAAAAGTCGGTAAAATACCAAACTTGGTATTTAAGTTTAGTATCTTCCAGGGATGCGACACAAAGATTTTGAGAAAAATACCCCCATCACAACTACCCTTTACATGGAACTTTTTTCGCAAATTTTGATTTTCTCAAAAATGGCTCTAACGATTTTGATTAAAATTTTGTATACTAAAGATATTTACCTAACAAATGAAATGTATATCTTGAAATTTCTGGGAATAGCCTCTGAAGAGTACTTTATTCTGGATGAATTTTACAGAATTTTGAATAACTGCTAAACCATAAAAGATGGACAGAAACTTACTACATGAAAAATGTAACAAAGGAAGTCTTGATATTCTGAGGTAGAGTGTTGAGAAGTTTAACTGACATACATGAGAAACCGTTAAGAGACCTACTATATTTAAGTCTCACTATATTTACATTTGTTAATATAAATATCAGAACATTTTCGAATGGGATAATTATGGACAGAAGAGCATATTGAGAATAAGTTGATATTCTTTTTAACTTATAGGAGGGAATCCAGAACAAACATTGAAGGCAATGCCATTATATCAAGTTGCATAAAAAGTGGTTTTCAGCGAGTTCTTGGTGAAACTCCAAATATGATACGCACATGTTTCTTCTGAAGAATAAATAACTGACCGGCAGAGTTATGATTGCCCCATAACAAAGTAACATAACTTAGGTTAACTATGGACGTGAGCATAATACACTGTAACAAGAGTACAACGGGAGACACTGTGTCTAAATGACCTTAATAAGAATAAGCTTTTATTTATTTTACTTGATAAATAGTTAATATGAGTCTGCCAACCCAAACCAGTTTTTGGTATAAATAAAAGTAGTAGTGGTAAGAGTATAGAGCTGGTAGGGAGATTTTAGCGAATGAAACACATCAGACTCCTTTCTTCGCTATTTAATAAACGTCACCGCTTAGAGGAACTTTATAACGAACAGTATGCAGTCATCTCGTTTAGTCGAAGTTCCACCGAAAGGGAATTTTACCACCGGAGCGATTACGGCGACCTGAAACGATTAGCTATTGAAAATGACTAGGGGCAAATGCGCTGCGAGCGAGGTAGCGAATTCCAGGAAACCCGGCAGTGCGACGGGAGCATCACGGACGATAATGAGCCAGAAATGGACTGGTCACCTGGATCAAGTTCCTGTCGCCGGAAACTACAGTCCATTTCAACTCCTGCTGAACCCCCGCTGTTAAAAACCAAGGCGCCTCTGAAGATAACGTGTTAATACCGATCGCTGTGTGTTCATGTCTCAGAATAGACGTTTGGACAGTGCATGGTGATTCTCGGCGGTTGTTCTTGGGATAACTTCGTATTGTATCCGCTACACATAACTAAACGTAACGATTCCGACTTTTATTATGGATTATGAAAAATTAATTTGGAACATCTTAGGAATAAGAACACTTCGAATAGAATTTAAATGTCGAATTTCTGATTACAGCACGTTCCAGCGAAGAAGAGGCTGTTGATAATTATAATCTGTCTCACGCACAACATGTAAAGAACATAACAATTTTTAGTGTAAAATTATTTATTATATTATGTTTGTTTGGTATTTGAATATTTAATAGGGATTTGTTTATTAATTAATGTATGTTGGATATCAATCATCTACACCGAAAACTAATCTTAATCCAACATCGAGGTCACAATCTTCTTTTTCAATAAGAACTCTCAAAAAAATCTGATGTGTTACACTAACAAGACTTTCTCTGGCTGTTCTACAAACTTCATACATAGGATTATTCTTCTTTCTGCACCTTGCTAATTGAGATAACCATTAGCAGAATGTACGTATTACTTAGTTCCTTATAAGTAGGAAGAAAATAAGGGAATACACTAGGCTAAAGTGGTAGTCAAACGTTTCAAAGGTTTTCGTTATGCGATTGTCATTGCAAATCGCTTCTTTGCTTGGCCAGGAGTAGAAAAAAAGTAAAACGGACGTTTACTGTCTTAGAAAAATATAAGTACTTCACGACTGAAATCAATAACAAGGAATATCCCGGAAACGGTTACCTCCACAACAAAAATATAAAGGACATAAATTGTGTGTTTTGACGCGATCTACATTTTGTATAGTATGTTTTTGTCTGTCTCTTACGGTTTAGCAGTTAAGCAAAATCCGGCAAAGTTCATCCAAAATAAAGAGGTTTTCAGATGCTATTCCCAGAAAATTCAAGATAAACATCTTTTTGGGATGTAAATATCTTTAATGTACGGGAATTTAATCAAAATCGTTAGTAATTTTTTAGAAAATCATAATTTTAGAAAATATTTCCTTGTAAATTTTGGGGTGGGGGATTTTCTTGAAAACCTTCGTGTCGCATCCTTGGAAGATACCAAACCTAAATACTAAGTTTGGTATTAAACGGTCTTTTCGTTTTTGAGCTAGGTTGTCCACATAAACACATGGATTTTTTTCTGAAATTTCCTTTCGGATTCAGGGGATTCTAGAACATGTACATATTTCCGGTGAAATCTCGGTATCGAATTTTTGGGTGGAGTACAATACTTCCTCTATATACTAGTACATAGTACGTGTAGAGAAAGTAAAAAAAATATGCTGTTATTCCTAAGGCAGTTTAATCTTTTAATCATTATATTCCCGATTCAAAAAAAGGGAAGTAAGAAAGAGAGAAATAGAGATAGTGACACGAAATACTCTTGGGCCGCTGATTGGTGGAACGAAGTTCATGGGTGTTTTCTTTTATTTACTATGGTGCAATAACCGACTCTAGTAAGTACAGCAATGCAAATAGTTTTCTAAAACTGCTCAACACGAGTTTGTTTTGAGGAAGAAAACATTCATACATCTTTGTATCTATTTCGTTGCATCCTGCTCATCACCACAGATGTATCCAACGCTCGTGAACGCTGAAATGAATATTCACAAACATAATAATATACATTAAACTATTGACTATTAACTTATTATTATTTTTTGTAGCTTAACGTCCTTTAACCTAGTTGGTCATATCGGGCGATGAATGAAATTGGTGAAATGATGCTCAAATGTTCTCGGGGTCCAGGAGCTTAAAATTACTCGACATTCGTCTTTTCAGGATAAGGGAAAACCCCGGAAAAAACCTTATCCGGGTAACTCGTCGTTAGCGAGATTCTAACTCACGACCTTTTGAATGTGAGTCAGACACGCTACCACCACACTACCCAGGCGGGCCAACTTATTATTGTTTAATAATACGCATCTTAGCTTTGTATTAAAAAAACAACAGTGATATAATTTGTATTTCTATAACATAGACCACTCTCGCAACAAAGTTGGTTTCAAGGTGACTGCTGATTCAGATGCTATTGTTTATCGTGCAGAGTCGCTTCTGACAATTAAGACTCTTTACATTATTTCACAGCTTTAAGCAAATTCTATTCGGAGCGTTTACACTCAAAGCCACGTTAATAGATGCGTAGCATTGGTTTACTAACAACCTTTGTGTTTCCATTTTTAAAGTTCTGTTTTTAAGATTTCCAAACTCTGGGGGAGAATAGGGAATAATCTTGGTTAGAGAAAAGTTCCCACCCTGCAGGGGATCGAACCCAGTATCTCTCGCTCTACCAACCAATGTACGATCTTATTATTTGTGATCATTCCAACAGAATATTTATTTTAACATTACACTTTAAATGCATGTTAACGAAAACTTTTGTTTTGTAAAGCAATATTTTTACATTTTCTAGCACATATGTGTATACAATTTACATGCTAGCTAGAAAAGATATGTATTGTATTTCTACAAAAAATTCGATACCGAGATTTCACCGGAATAAAAAAAAAAATAAAAAATCTGATGTGTACCATTCACATGACTTTCTCCATATCCCTGCAACAAATAATTCTTAAAAAGCTTATACTTCTATTTACTTTATGCTAATCAGAAACAATTAGCAGAAATAGTCTTATTACTCGCATCCTTGTAAGTAGGAGCGAAATAAGGGACAACCGTAGGTTAAGGTGATAGTCAAAAGCTGGTTGCTATGTCAATGAAGTTCCTTTGTTTATATGGATAGGAGTTGACAAGTTCCAGAATGAGAAAAGTATACGTTTTTCATAGCAGAAACCAAAAATAAGGAATGTCACAAAAACGACGAACTCCACGAAAAAAATGTATGTAACACAAATTGTGTGTTTTAACATGCTCTACATTTTTTGTGCAGTAAGTTTTGCCCACCTTTTACGGTTTAGCAGTCATTTAAAATTTAGTAACATTTATCAGAATAAACTACTCTTCAGAGGCTATTCCCAGAAAATTCAAGATATACATTTCATTTGTCAGGTAAATATGTTTCATATCCGAAATTTTAATCAAAATCGTTAGAGCCATTTTTGAAAAATCAAAATTTTCGAAAAAGTTCCATGTAAAGGGTGGTTGGGGGTGGGGGGATTTTTCTCAACGCATTCCTGGAAGATGCTAAGCTTAAATACCAAGTTTTATATTTTACCGACTTTTCGTTTTTGAGTTATCGTGTTCACAGACACACGGACACACGCACACACACACGGACCTTTTTGTGAAAATGCTTTTTTTGGATATTGGGGACCCTAAAACATATATTTCCGGCGAAATCTCGGTATCGAATTTTTGGTGGAGTGCCATACTTTCTCTATACACTATGTACATAGTGCGTATGGAGAAAGTAAGAAGGCTCCGTATGTGTGTGTTTATGCAAATCATAACTAAAAAACAAAAAGTCGGTTGAATACCGAACTTGGTATTTAAGTTCAGTTACTTCCTAGGATGTGATACGAAGAGTTTCTAGAAAACCCCTAAGCCCAACAACATTTTACATGGAATAGTTTAGAAAATGTTTCTCAAAAGTAGCCTTAACGATTTTGTTTAAAATACTATACGTTTAAGATATTCTCTTGACAAACGAAAGTACATCTTGAGCTTTCTGGGAATAGCCTCAGTAAGAGATAGACAAAAGCTTACTACTCAAAAACTGTAGATCTCATTAAAACACACATTTTATGTCATATACATTTTTGTTGTAGAGTTAACCGTTTCCGAGATATTGGTTTTAGTTTAAATTACATACTTAAACTTTTCTCAAACAAGATCATCTTTCTTTTCGTCTCACTTTGTTTGCTCCTAATAAACAAGGAAAACCGAATTTCAATTTATTCCATAGCAACAGTTTTAAAAGATTTGACTATATATTTAGCCTTATTTTTCTCCTACTCACAAAGAAGCAAGTTATAAGACTAGTTCTGCAGGTGTTTATCTCGATTAGCATATATAGATAAAATAATGATATTTTGTAAGAAGCGTTTGTTTGCGTAACAGCTACAGGCAGAAGTGTGAATGGAACACGTTAGAATTTTTTAACTCTGGATGGATGCTGTATCAATAATATGCGATTGTTTAAAAAGGTTACAATCTCCGCAACATATAATTGAGAAAAAGTGAAAGATAAAGAAAGAACTAAAGAAAGAAAATCAGCAACATTAATAACACAACATGAGTTAACACTACAATAAAAGAGGAGTCACGGAGTCTAGTCGATCTATTATTAAACAAAATAATTTGATATGAGTAATGCAACACTTTGAAAAATATATTTTTGGGAAGGGGAAATCAGCGCTAATTCAAAGAATCAATTACTGTTTTTGACAGTTCGGCATGAGCAACGTTATATAATTATTAATGCACACCAGTCATACAGAAAAATACAAAAAATGTATATTTGTTAGCTTGTCATAAAAGCAGAGCATAACAAATGAAAAAATAGCCCGGAGCTCAGCTTGAACTTTCTGATTGGCTGGCACATTGTCCAACTTGGCGTAGTTATTTGCTTTCATTGTTTGTAAGAATATTCAATTTCCATCGGTACTGTTAGTGTTTAGAGTCTAAATATTGCTGGCCAAGAATCCTGTCCCTTAATGTATCTGCATACCTAACAGACTATAGTTAAGGATACCCATCTATGAAAATTGATCAAAAAATGCAAAAAATTAAAAAAAAGCCTAATTAAATAATAAAATCCTTGTAGTTCAATTTCCGGTGGTTTTTATTACCATGCAGCGCTTTAAACCGTATCACATGACGATTTAAATGGATGACTGTAAGTGGATGTGGTGCTTTAACCTTTTCACTATGGTGAAAAATTGCTAAAAATCCTAAATTTGGTTTTCACTAATAACATTTGGCCTTAAATATGTCTATTTAAGTTGAAAATACAATAATATGCACCAATAACTTAAAAAAGTGAGTATAGTAATATGTTTTAAAATTTACAAAACAGGTTTCACACCGGGTGCTTCTACCTGCCCCGTCATCATCCAGGCATGCCGTACCACCGATTACTTAACCTGGTCCCTCCCCAACCTGAACCACAGGCGGGTCTCCCCACACCCCACCAACAGCATATTTCCGGCCGTGAAAGGGAAAGAGTGCAGCTTGACTCGGACCAAATGACTTGCAGTTTTTCTTTGCTTTTTAGTACCAATATTATTCGGAATTTGTATAAACAGTTCGTGAGAGTTGACAGATGTTCATGGTTTAAAAATTGCTGCAGGAGAATATGAAATTCTAAGATTTACAAAGAAATAGTGCTAAATTGTGTGTTAAACTTTAAAATCTATTTTCTCGTGTTTTTATTTTTAGCGTTTTCAAAACTTCAAATTGTTCCACACGATGAAGATTTCAAAACTGAAACTTGAAAATTGTTTTGCTTGGATAAAAATAGTACAAAAAAATTGATGACATGATGGTTTTCATATCACCAGTGGTCTTGTAATTAAATAATAAACTTCATATTTCCATAACAAAAATAAAAAATTAATAAAATTACAATTAAATATTTTTTTTCTCCTAAACCACTAGTCAGATAAAATTTATCTCCAATTAACTAGTACTGTATTTATGAGTATAACTGCAAAGTATTATATTTCTGTAACTGAAGTTGCATCGTGTGGAATAATTTAGTTAAATGACAATAAAATACTATAAATATGTTAATATCACAGTAGCTATTTTGAACAAAAGTCTGAAAATTAGTCTGTATACCATTCTTAATACTGCAATTGCTGTGTTAAAGTTTCAAATCAATCCAAGCAAAATTGTAGATTTTAGGTTTTTCACAGAAGCCGAATCGGGAAGGAGGGGGTGGACACTTAAGGGTGCTTGCCACTGAAATATCAAACTTGTATAATCTACAACCGAGTTGAAAGTTTTGTCACAGATTTGCTATGGAGGTAATAGAAAGTGATTTTCGAGTTTTTGTGGCTAACTGTGCAAGAAACAGTTTTCAAAAGTGCATATTAAGACAAATGCAAACTTTTCCATTACGAAAATTAAAGTGGCCTTTGTTTACTCCTCTTTGCTTATAAGCGGGTCGCTCACCAGCTCCGTAAAACGAAGATCGCTCACGCCAGTTGCCCTCTGGCCGATATTATCTTGAAGTAGCCCTGTTGAGTTCTGCAACTCTTTGAACTCATTAACTGTGAAATACGGTGAAGTTGAGTTACGTAGCATGAAGTTCGTCGTGTTAGTGCAGAAGTAGCGCACCTGCCTTTGGCGCAGAACGGAGTTCGATTCCCCAGCATCAGCGTGAGGCTTTCTAGGAGGACTGGATGTACATCCTTACATTTTCACCAACCAGCGGAAAGGAAATGGCAATAGCACCGCGATATCATGCTCAACTGAAAGCATAAGCGGGGTTGAGGGCTCTCCCACAATCCCAGCAAGGCCATTGACCCATTGACAAAAATTCTTACTCAACTGCTGTAAATCTGGATACTTCCTTTAATCAAGTTGTATAACCTTAGACAGGGAATGTTACTATCTTTGTGTATGCGTATGATGTCGAAGGGGATTCCGCACTGCAGCCATTGGCTTCTTGTACGTTTGGCTCCGGGAAGATATCATGAGACGAGTGTAATTTCAAAGGGCGGTCGAAATTTCGACGCAGGGAGCGCTAGGAGCCCGCGCCCAGGTCTGATCAAACTCCCTTAAGTCCACAGACGACTTATGCCGCTGTCCCGCCGTATTTCCAGAGTGCAGTCACCTCCATCAAAGGACACTACTACCGCTGACACAACTCTGAAAATATAGGTTGGATAAATGGAGACGATATAAAGGGACAGGAATAGCGGGGGAGTGAAGCGGCCTTCCCAGTATTCGCATAGTGACCCGGAAAACTCCCAAAAACACATGGGTCACATTTCAGGACTTCGAGTTTAAAATAAGGGTAAGAACATTTCATGTGGTCAAAGTGAAATTTGTGAAATTTGACCAAAATTGTGAAAAATTAAAAAATTACTTTGTTTCATAATAAAATGATATGAAATCTAAACTTAAAGAAAACATGTCGTTTTTCTACCTTGGCGAACCTTGATTACCAATTAACAGAAGCTATAAATGAGTAGTTGCATGCTTATTAATACCATATTTTCTCACTAACATTTTTCCAACACTTTTCCATACTCAGACTCATTGTTTTAATACTTTTATTCTTCCAATCAAAAGTACATTAAACAAAAGTGTTGTATTACTTTTTCAAAATATTGCTCCAATTTTGATAAATAAAATATTAAATTTTGAAAACTAAGGACTTTGATGAGTATGAAAAGTAATACTTTTTCTACATTAATTAGGGTTAATATAAAATTACAATATGTCACATCCCTTTATATACATATTTACTGTAAAACCAGATTTTATTATGTGAATACTTAAAAAATGCGTCATATAGCTCATTTTTACTTTCTCTAGCCGTTTATGTAATAAACATAGTAGATAGAGGAAGTATTGTATTCCACCCAAAAAATCGATCTAGAGATTTCACCCGCAATATGGTTTAAGGTGCCCTGAGTCAGATATAATAATTTTAAGAAAAAGATGCATGTGTGTGCATCTGTATGTCTGTGGATAGCATAGCTCAAAAATGATAAGACCATTAAATACCAATGCGACACGATGATTTTCAAAAACTCCCCCCATCATAAACTACCCTATACATGGACAAATGTTTAAACATTTTGTTTTTCTCAACAATAGCTGTAATGCTTTTGATTATAATATCCCACCTATATTAAAGATATTTAAATAAAATGTATATTTTGAATTTTCTGGGAATAGCCTCTGAAGACCTCTTTATTCTGGTGAGTTTTGCAGAATTTTGCATAAAGGCTAAATCGTAATAGATAGACAAAAACTTACTACACAAAAATGTAGATCTCGTTAAAACACATAATTTATGTCACATACTATTTCTTGTAGAGTTGACACGTTTCGAGATATTCCCTACTATTGCTTTTAATTTTAAAATATCAATATTTCTCAAATGACACCATGCAAAGTGAACCGAATATATTATTTCACATAGCGACCAGCTTTCAAAACATTTCACTATCGGTTTAGCCTAATGCATTCCCTTATTTGCTTTCTACTTACAATGAAGCGAGTAATAAGACCAATTCTGCTAATGTTTATCTCGATTAGCATGAAGTAGATTAATCTTTGGTAATAGCTAGAGAAAGTAATGTGAATGTAGGACATCAGATTTTTACTATAGCAATGAATTTTAAATAATTTAAAATGATAATTTAATCTGCATTTAAATATAATTCTCGATGCAATTTATTTAATGGGAATTGGGTAGATAAAGACCTTCATCTATTGTTATAACTTAAGTAAAAATCTTATGTGTTACACTCACATGAATTTCTTTAACTATCTAGAAATGAACATCTTACAAAAGAGTATTCTTCTTTCCACACTATGCTAATCGTGATAAACAGTAGCGGAATGTTCATATTACTTAGTCCCTTATAAGTAGAAGGGAATTAAAGGACTGCGCTATGCTAAAGTTATGCGATTGTCATTGTAAATTGCTTATTTGCTTAGCCAGGAGTACAACAAAAGATACACTGACACTTCCTGTATAAGTATTTTACAATTGAAAACAATAACAAGTAATATTTTGGAAACGGTTATCTACATAACAAAGGACATAAATTGTGTGCTTTGACGAGATCTACATTTTTTGTTCAGTAAGTTTTTGTTTATCTCTTAGCAGTTAAGCAAAATTCGGGCAAATTCATCCAGAATAAAGAGGTCTACAGAGTTTACTCCGAAAAAATTTAATATATATATTTTATTTGGAATGTAAATATCTTCAATATACGGAATTTTAATAAAAATCGTTAGAGCCTTTTTTTACAAAAAATGGAAGATACCAAACCTACATATCATATTTGGTATTTAACGGTCTTTTCGTCTTTGAGCTATGCTGTAGACACACACACACACACACACTCTCTCTCTCTCTCACACACACACACAGACACACGGATCTTTTTTTAAAAATGTTTTTTTTCGGACTCAGGGAAACCCAAAATATATTTCCGGTGAAATCTCGACATTCAATTTTTGGGTGGAATACAATACCTTCCCTATCCACTATGTACGTTGTACATAAGGGGCTAGAGAAAATAAAAATGTTTCATAATGTCACACGCACATCTGTAGACATGTCACGCAATTTCACAGAATTATAATAATGTAAATGATATCGCGTCACATGGGGACCTGTATCGTTCCTCAGAGAGGCCTGCATTTCGTGGTCAACTTGCAAAATAAAACTGCAACTCTAATCCCAATGGTCTCTGCGACATGACATTCTGCATCACACCTTCATTTTGAATTTGCAGAAGTGTTTTTGCAAGTCAAGCTCTCCATAATTTATTATTAAAACAGTCAAGGCAAGATCTAGGCTACCCACGTAGTTAAACAGGTAGAGCACCTATCTGCTGTGCGAGAGGTCCTAGGTTCTATTCCCAGCTGGGGTGGAAATTGTTCTTTAGCCCAAGCTATTCCCTGTCCTCCCCAGAGTGGAAGTGTGAATGTATGTGTGATCTAACGATAAAAATCTGATATGCTTCATTCACATAAATTTCTCTAGCTCTTCCAACTACAAACTATTCTTACAAAAGTTTATTCTTCTATCTACGTCATGCTATTCGAGCTGACCATTAGCAGAAATAGTTGTGTTACTTGTTTCCTTGCAAGTAAAATGAAAATAGGGGAATACATTAAGCTAAAGCGTCATTCAACTCATTTAAATGCTGATCGCTATATGAAACAATTGGGGCTCGGTTCGCTTTGCTTGATCCCGTTTGAGAAAAGTTATATAGTTTAAAATGAAACCAATAATAAGAAATGTCTTGAAAACAGCCAACTCTACAAGAAAAACACACATGACATAAATTTGGTTATGACGCATGACGGGTAATAACGAAATCTACATTTTTTGTGGACTAAGATTTTATCTACCTGTTACGGTTTAACCGTAGTGGAAAATTCTGCAAAATTCATTCGAGAATAAAGAGGTCTTCAGAATTCCCAGAAGATTGTAAATATACATTTTATTTGTGGTGTAAATATTTAATGTACGGTATTTTAATAAAAATCTTAGACTCCTTTTGAGAAAAACAATATTTTGTAAAACTTTTCCATGTAAAGGGTAGTTTATATTGGTATATTTTCTTAAAAGTCTTAATATTGTATCCTTAGAAGACACTAAACATGGTCTTTTCAATTTTGAGCACACACACGAGCCATTTTCTAATTTTTTTCCGGTGAAATTTCGACATCACATTTTGGCTGGAATACTATACCTTCTCTGTATACTATGCCTATGTACATATCTGCTAGAGAAATTAAAAAGATGAACGGAAACCCAATGAATAGAGTACACAAGTTAACACTCCATTGCCAATAGATAGCCTTTTCCACAGAGAAATACCGCCGACAGGACAATGCAGTTAATGGCGGGATATAAATGGAACAACAAAAACTCTGATGTATTCCATTCGCATAACTTTCTCTATCTGTTCTGCAAACAAACAAATCTTATAAAACCTTATTCTTTTGTCTAATTCATGCTAATCAAGATAAAGTACCAGAAATGATCTTTTACTTATAAGTAAAAGGAAAATGAGAGAATACACCAAGTTAAAGCGGTGTTCGAAACTTTGAAAAGCCGGTCGCTATGTGAAACAATTGAAATTCGGTTCTCTTTGCTTGTGAGAAGAAAAAAGAAGGAAAAAACAAAGATGACTTTTAGTTTGAGAAAAGTTTAAGCCGCTCAAATTTAAACAAATAACACGGAATATCTCGGAAACTCTTAGAAAAAAAGACATAAATTTTGTGTTTTATTGAGCATTTTTGTCTGTATCTTATAATTTACCAGTTATGTAAGTAATCCAGAATGAATATGTCCCAAAATTGTCAAGATATATTTTTTTGTCATGTAAATATCTTTAATATACGGCATTTTAATTAAAATCTGAGTAAGAAAAAAAAATATATATTTTTTTCCAAGTAGACGTTAGTTTGAGGTGGGTGAATTTTCCTCCGAACCTTCGTGTAGCATCCTTGGAAGCTATTAAACTTACCAGATTGGGTATTTTATAGCATTTTCGATTTAGAGTCATTATGTTGATAGATACCCGGACACACGGAGATTTTTCTAAAAATACTTATTTTTTGGATTCAGGGGACCCTATAATGTGTTTCTTGCGAAATCTCAATATCAAATTTTTGGATGGAATGCCTATGTAATGTGTACTAGGTAAAAATATACAAGATCTAACAAATGAAAGCTAGAAACTTCAGCCAGTAAAGCACTCTGGTATAAATGGATTAGGTTGGGTTGAACTAGACATAAATTGGCACAATATCCAGGACAATATAGCAGGTCATCATCCACATGTTTCTCCCTAGGTTTAAAGAATTCGACAAGAAAATAAATCTACAAGAAGGGCAGCAGTAAGAATGAGAGTAAATCACAGAAAGCTTGTTGATTTTTAGACTTTTTACCACGTAATAATACAGGTTGCATTTTAACATACTGCATTCCGCTCAAAATTTCTATATCAAGATTTCACTTGAAGTACGTGCTTTAATGTCCCAGAGTCAAAAAATAAATAAATAAATAAAATAAAAGATCAAACCATAAGTTGGATAAACACCAAACCTAGTATTTATCCAACTTATGACTTGATCTATCTAGTAACTTACAAAGATGCGCCACGAAGATTTTCAAGAAAATCTGCCCCCCCACCACCGAGCAGCGTTGTATATGGAACGTTTTTCGATATTTTTGAATTCTCAAAAATGAATCTTACAATTTTGATGAAAATAAAATTTCTAAAGATATTTATTCGACAAATTATGCACACTTTTAATAAGTCACTCCGAAATAAGAGAACAAGGAGCTGTCTTAAACGACTAATTTGAGATAGGAGATCTCTGGTCTGTCTATTCAAATTTCGGATATAGTTTTCTAAATTACCAGGCCGCCACTGGCTGAAGATGATATCATTTGAGAACACAACAACAAAAACGATGGGCATTGGAGAGCGTACCTTTATGGTGTAATGGTTATGGAATAAACTTCGCACAAAAGGCCGTATCATTCAGAGTTTAAATTTCTCCACCAAGCGACATTCTTCGTATGGACTTCAAAGAAAACAAAGTTAAATCCATGGCAGGAAACGAACCTATGACTTTCGAGTCATCAGCTTTTGGCTTTACACATTAAGCCACAAGAGCAATTAAATAAACACCTCTAGAGCAGTCCACATAACTCAAGAAGGAAGTTAATCAATGGACAGTGTCGCACTGTCAAGTGATCTGTTCGAGATTTGAGAGAAACATGGCAGTAAATCTTGAGAATACGAATAACGAGTTACTGATATTTTTAAACTCGGGTATCAGTTTCCAAGTCAGGTATTCATCTGAATTTAATTTACTTCGATTATCTGCATAATAAACCAATTTTAACACCTTATTGCTATGCTATTTTTATCCATGGGCTTTGCATTTCTTTTCTGAAATTACTTATATGAGACACGTCTATAATCTCTTAAATTGTTCATTAACACCCTCTAGGTATATTTAGCTTTGGGAACATCCTATGAAGTACGCTTCATTTGGAAGGACTTTTATATAATTTTGTATAACTTCTAATGATAATCGAAAACACACTACACAAAAATGTAGATAATTAACACCATTCTGGCATAAAGTATTTTCACGATATAATGGTTTGAATTGGATAGGCAGAGTCAGACTGAAAAGTTCAATGCCAGAGCCTAATTTGAAACCAGGATCTCCCAGTATCCGTCTAGTTGCTCTAAAAGAGAGGTCCGTGATTCAAATACCGGTTATGGTATTGAAGTTTTCAGGCTGACTCTATCTATCCACCTTATGTGGAAAAAAGTTAATGATTACCTTTAAATTTATCAATTTTGATAAAATAAAAACCTTGCATTTTTTAGTTTTGATTATTAGAATGATGATTAGGAATAACTATAGAGATTAAATTTTAATTTACTTAAATAGTATATAATAATGTTTTTAATTGCAGTAGTTGTCACTGTTTTCAAGTCCTCGCGACTCATGGCAAATAGAAAAGTATTTTTCAGGCCAGTTTATACGACTAGTTTTTATAAAATGTGACTGTCTTGATTCTCTTTGTAACTATAACGAAGCGTGTAATGCAGCCATTTCCGCAAAGTTATCTCGCTTAAAATGAAGTAGAGTAATTCCCAGTTGTGCTGAGGACAGCGTGGAGAATTCATGGAGAATGGATCTGACGGGATTTGAACCTCTAACTTCCCGTTAACGAGTCCGAACCTTGACGACTTCGGCTACTCGTATCGTTAAATTTTCTGATGAGTAATGATATGCCAGTGTTATCAGATGAAATAACAGAAATGATCTGATCCGATGTGTTCCGTTCACACGACTTTCTCTAACTGTTCTATTCTTACAAAAGACTACTGTTTTATCTATATCATGTTAATCGAGATAAACAATAGCAGAACTCGTAAGATAAGGAATAAGTGATACTCAAATCTTTCAAAAGCTGGTCGCTATGTGAAACAATTGAAGTACGCTTCGTTTTGCATGACCAGTAGTAAAACAAGAGAGATGAAACTAAAGGTCACTTCATGTTTGAGAAAACTAACGTAGCTTAAAACCGAAACCAATAACAAGGAATATTTCAGATACAGTCATCTCTACAAAACATGTATATAACATAAATCACATGTTCTAATAAGATCTACATTTTTGTGTAGTAAGATTTTTGTCAATCTCTTATGGTTTATCAGTTCTGCAAAATACAGTAAAATTCAACCAGAATAAAGAGGTCTTCAGAGAATATTCCCAGAAAATTTAAGATATAGATTTTATTTGAGATGTAGATATCCTTAATATGGTGTATGTCAATCAAAGTCATTAAATCCATTTTTGAGAAAATATTTAAAGGGCAGTTTGGGGTGGGTGATTTTATTGAAAACCTTCTTATCACATCCTTGGTAAATACTAAACAAAAATACAAAATATGGCATTTAACGACCTGTCTCCTGACACACAAACAATGTTCTAGTATTTTATTTATAAGTGGATTAATATGTGTTATTTTTCTTGGTTATGATTACACGCACATAGGGCCTTTTAGTAAAATGCTTCTTTTGGGGGGGGGGTCAGAGGACTTCAAAATCACATATTTCCGATGAAACTCGACAAGCTTTTAGCTACTACATACATTGTATGAAGATATGTGCTAGAGAAACTAAGCATTATCTAAACGAATATTCGATAATTACAACGGTGAATAGGCATTACTATATATTACATCATACCTCAAAAGTGACTTGAAAAGTTGCAAATGCTTTCGATTCCCAGCACTCTGATTCATGGGCTTTTCGTGACTGGCCGGAGACAAGAGGCAAATGCTGGGTTGGTCACTCATCTAATATGACTTTTTTGTATCCTTATTTACTTCATGGTCGTCTCTTACAGTTGCAGGATCAGTTGGTGATGTTCCAACAGGTTGCCTGGTGGATGTGTGCTTTGTGGAGATTTCTTCCTTGGCGTCATCCGGGACTGCCCGGTCAGGACACGCTTCTAAGTGGTCCCTGCTAAGGGACCGTGGAATTATTAGAACTGGAAACGTACGGGACACATCCATGGCTGCGCATATCTTCATCTGGTCGATCTTCTGGTCTTTCCCCTTATCCCATCCTTCCAGGAATCATGGTAGAAGGACAAAAAGCTGGAAGCCTACTTCTGGTGCTCTGCCCTCATTATGTGGACCCCTTCGTCCGTGCGTACCTTTAGCTTCACTATTTAGATCAAAGGCAGTCTGTAGTGTTGAAAGTGATTTAATTTCCAGTCTTTATATTGACATTTTAATTTGTGTTTTAATAATTGTTTTTTGATATTAACCACATATTGTTGCAAAGTTAAATATCGAAAGTATTTCAGATAATCTTGAAGGTATACTGTCCATAGACACACACAGACAGACAAAAAGACAGACTCGGAAGGTTTCTAAAAATGCTTTTAAAATATTTGACTATCGCTTTAGCCTAGTGTATTTCCTTGTTTCCTCCTACTTTTAAGGAAGCAACTTATAAGACCATTTCAATTGATGTTTATCTCGATTAGCATGAATTAGAGAAAGAATAATCTTTTGTTATGCATAGTTTTGTGTGGAACAGCTAGAGAAGGTTATGTGAATGGAACACATCAGATTATTGTTCCGATTTATTAATATTTTCTAATTAATGTTATAGCCCACTTTAGCATCTAAGGTCATATCGTAGGCTTTGCATTAGAAAGAACTCGTTATCCTTAGCTTGTTTAGGTTGGGTTTAAATCGTTTTTATTTTCTTTAAACACACAGATTGACTCTCATATACATACTGCCAATCTCTGTGGGATGGGGGTAGGGAATAATTCTGGTGAAAGAAAAATTCCCTCCCCCAGCTGGGAATTGAACCGGAGACCTCCGGTTGAGGTCCACTAGCTGACCACTCGACCACGGAGGCAGTTTCGAGTTAGTATTGCTTTGTATTTAAAATTAATCTTAATAAAATACACACCTCTTTATTACATGCGAAAAAAAAAACTTCATATTTGTGGATACTGAAGTATCAAATACGTATAATAAAATGTTTGCTGCACTTTCAATGACCAGGGGAAAGTATACGCTTGCACATGAATCCTGGCACTAGTGATAACAATAAAACCCAACAGTCTCGTAACACAATCCATCATAAATCCTACAAATGAGCAGGTATTTCCAAGAATGGATTCCGTGATGGGATTTTTTCCGGAAAGCAATGCTTTAACTTTGGTGGAGAATTTTTGTTCAGGAATTTAGAACCATTCCAAAAAATGTGATCATTGCCGTATACCAGTGCATGCGGGAAGCGGTTTGCCCATATGAACGTGGTTGCAGCAAAAGATAGCAACCGAGGTTAACCGCACAAACTACCATGACTATAAAACTGCGTTTAGTGGTGGGGTTCCACAGAGGCGGGGAAAAAACGCTAATGTTGTAATCGTTGTCCACCTTATTAATTTTTCACCTCAATTGTGCGGGTAAATGAGCCATGAGGATGCAATGCATGTTATGGCAGCTTTTTAGCACTTAGGCAAATTTAAGTGAATTAATATTAAGCAGGTGGCTTTAATGTTGCAAATTAATTACAGAGTAAACAGCTACAAGGGGCGTTATTCCCCTTGTTTATGCTATAATCTTAGTCAAAGCAAACATATAAACTCAAAATGACTTACCTCGATCAGGGAATGATTTATCAAAACTGTATACGATTAGTATTGGAGGTTCGAGTCAATGAGCAAAGCACCACACTTAGTCCATTTAAGATCTTGAGCTTCTGAGAAAAGAGAGCGACCACAACTGGACGACGATGTGCCCTAGCAAGAAAGGGGTCCCTAACAATTCCAGAATAAGAACAGGACTATGGAGAAATCTTTGAGCGTAAATTACACCGTAACTTCGCCTTGGACCAATCGCTATGGTTTGGGTATAACCCTGAAACAGATGACGAATGAAAATAATAGAGAAGGAAATGGAGGATAGGTAATTCATGACAGAAGAGAAACCACCCTAGGTAAATTTGATTATTTAGGGAGGACCTCTTATATGCCGATCTCAGGAAACCATGAAAGACACCTAACTTCAGCGTGGACGATCAGATGAGAATCGTACGGAAACTCCTGAATAAAAGGACTTTTAGACTTCAAAAATTCACCCTGTGTTGCCTGAAATTCTAACGATTTTAGTGCAGGTGCAAATATTTTCTTAAAAACAATCAGATTTAGGTATTTTTGGACAAAATCTGTATTTCTATTTTCTTTATTATTTACCTATATTGAATAGAGGAAGTGTTGTATTCCACCAAAAATTCGATCTCGAGATTTTACCAGAATTACTCGTGTTGATGTCCCCTGAATCCAAAGGAGGCATTTCCATTTAAAGATCCGTGTATATCTTCAACAACATAACTCAAAAACGAAAAGTCTGTTGAATAACAAATTTGGTACTTAAGTTCAGTATCCTCTAAGGATGCAACACGAGGATTTTCAAGAAAATCCCAAACCAAGCTACCCTTTACTTAGGAAATGTATAAACTCTGAGGTTTCTGAAGACTGATTCTAATGAGTTTAATTAAAATATTGTATATTAAATATATTTATACGACAAAATGTACAAAAAAAATTTGCTATAAATATGTCTGTGAATATGTTTTCATCCAGAAGGAATTTGATATAATCTTACATAACTAGTAAGCTTTAAGCAATAGACAAAAAATGTAATTTCTTGAAAACAACCATTTATTTCAAACATTTTTGTGACATATATCATTTTCGAGATATCCGTTAATAATAGTCGGATTTTTTTCAATATTTTGTCATTTTTTTGAAGTCCTGACTATTTTCAATTGTTTCTCGCGAAAGCATGGAAACACATGGAATTTA
Organism: Hymenopus coronatus; assembly: GCA_030762935.1. Lineage (NCBI taxonomy): Eukaryota > Metazoa > Arthropoda > Insecta > Mantodea > Hymenopodidae > Hymenopus > Hymenopus coronatus. The sequence continues at coordinate 47,062,604 of CM060896.1, forward strand.
TAGGCAGCACATAGTGTCCAGTTATTAAACATTTGACCATCGCTATTCCTTTTCTATCCAAACGAAAAGTGTAATATATCTATTTCTGCAAATATTTATCTAGATTTTGAATGAAGAAATGTAAAAATAAATTTTCTTAAGAATACTGTTAATTAATTGTTTTTTCCACACAAGGTGTAAGACAGGAATTGGAAAGACTGAAAAATTCAATGCCATAGCCGAAATTTGAACCACGGATTGCTCTAACCACTGAGCCACCGTGGCAACATGTCGACACGGCTCTAAATTCCCAACTGACTCGCATGTTTCCGGTAAACCTTAAGATCTCAATTATTTTGAGACGACAGATCTCAATGGCAACTTACAATGTCCTAAGTACTTTAAGGACCGGGCTTCATAGTTTGACCAACTATCAGGTTAATTGCCTTTAATTAAACAACAAAACAATTCACACTCCTCCCCTTTGACCGTTCACCTATGCCTCACCTTTTTCACAGGCTAATGCGTGTATGTGGCACTTGACTTCAAACCAATAAGAGATTAGTATACTCAGAGTTGGTGTGGAACCAGATATTCTACCAATATTAAATACCAGTAGGAAGCCAGAAGTATCGGCCTCATTAACCACGAATCTCACCGCCGGCGGTGTCGTATATAGCAAGAGGCAGGGTTAAAATTAACTGTATATGCTATTAAAGTAATTGGGATGTTAGATAGTACTGCGGATTGGTTATTATTTTTCTTCAGTTGGTTTAAGTTTTGTAAACTTCGGAACTAAAAGAAAGTTCTAAGTATCTAACTCTTGCGATCTATGTTTGCTGTGGAGACTCATAAAATAACGAGGTAATGTGAGTGAAATAGTGGGTTGTGTTATTTATAAAGAAAAATAATAAGTAGAAAAAAGTGCAAATCATGAAAAGTCTTTCCCAAAAGCTAAAAACGATAGAACAACGAATAAAAATTAAACAGCATTCACACATAAGCTGCTAGGTTATCTTTAAAAGGAGAACCGAACCTTATTGGCAACTATGATACACTTTGGGATGGTCCATACCACGAAGAATCCATATAAAAGATATTCTTGAAGAGCAGCTTCATCAAGATTCCAATATAAATGCAAAATAACCATTATCCATTTACATTTTGGCACCTGTTTCATTAAAGAAATATGAACGTCCAGCCAAAATGGTGAGCTACAAAAAAGGATCGGCATTTTTAAGCACGCCTTTTATTCTTGGAAATGAAAAGAAAGATGATGGAAAATATTTTCAGTTATTCGGCACGTGCAACAAGAATTAATATACACATCTTTTCTTTTCCTTTTAGGAATATTTTTCTGGAAGTATAACAGCGCCTAACCGCGGAGCCACTCCCAAAAGAGAGGTAAGAAAGAAAAAAAGAGGAATCAATCAAAAGACATGTGTATTAGTGCTGAACCACAGCAGCAGATGGCTCTCCTTAGACGTTAACATTGTGCTACATCCTCCGTACCGCCCGCCGTGCGGCTGCCCTAATGATGGAAGTCCGAGCCTGCGCTCCCGGATATATATTTATACAGAAGATATACCTTCCAGCCTGACCGTAACGTCTCCATCTCTGTCTCGTACTTCGTACATTCGACGTGGACGCCCGAACGGCCATATCCCCTCTCCCCCCGCCTCCCACCGCCACTGTGCAATAATGATGATTTATTTTATGGCTAAAAATTATAGAGGCCGCCATTGCATGAATAATGTTGCTACTCGGTACGAGTTTACAGTAACGAGAGGGGAAGGGGTGAGGTGATGGTTGTGGTGGGGGTTGGTGGATGTGAGTGTGGTGAAGGGGGGTATCGGAACGGGGAGAAAAAAAAGAGAGGGATGAGAAAGCTTGGAAAACCGTGGCGATAAAAAATGACGTTGCAAGCGGGTGGTCGAGCGGACTGAGAGAGGGAGAGAGAGAACAGAACAGGGCAAGTGCTAAATCATATTTTCACATGCTGGAAAATATAGCTGGGAGGCTACCGGGTTTGGTAGTGGTGCTACCACTCTTGCTTCGCGTTTATATATATAGATATAGACGTGTACACGCAGGCAAAAACGTTAACATTTCCATTCTCTTGTCTGTCGATGTAGCACTCATGTGAAAGATGACGCGTATCACACTTGATAAATAGCGACTCAACACCAACAACAATTCTTTGAGACCAGAGCATCGCAGATTCCACAAGACAACCATCTGCTGTAAGCAGAATCAATTTTGTCCAAGAGGTTGTAGCGCAATTAGCAAAGAGAGTTTTTGCCACCTAGCTGCTTCGATGGTATACTGTGCCTTTCTATTCTCAGGGTATGGGTGGGTGAGATGAGAATGGACAACACCAGTTAAATATGCTGAGAATATTTAATGAACGCTAATATCTGATCGATTCGGAAGGGGTTGTCGATTGTTTTAAGACGAATGGTCCATTGTTCCTGAATCTAAGTATAATGAATTGTAGCTGCATTTAATAAATATGCTAACTTTCAGGGTGTTAAGAGCTGCGTTACCGATCGCTGTAACAGGTCCTTAACTTGCAATGAATTTCAGCGCAAGAAACTGATTTAAGTTTTCGAAAAAGGACTTTTTATTATAAAACATCCCGCCTACTACTGATTAACCACCATAGTTTCATATTCTATGTTGCAAAATTTTGTACTTCATTCCATCATGAGACACACACTTCATCTTTTTGACTACTGCATTCTATGGATCTTTTCTCTTTGTTATATCTCAGAAACCGTTTATTTGATGTCTCCATATGTGTCCCTTAGATTTTAGGGCATATCAAATACCCGCGACTTGCCTACTGATTTTCCCGGAAAAAAATCACCTTTACTACTCTGAATTCGAGCTAATTGCTTTCTCCAACGTAGTCATTTTTGATCATCCTTTATACATAGGTTTTATTTTTATTCCTTAAGGTAATAAGTATATGTTTAATTAGAAGGTATATATCTCTAAGATTTTGATTCTCTCATGTTTTACTCTTAATTTATTCAGGAGGTATATTAGTTCTATTGGTATATGTAACTAGATTGCCTTAGCTAATGACTTGTGTAATGCCTCTTGTCTAGCAACAGAGTTCTAACTTGTGCTGTTTCGACATTATGCCTCACTAATGACTTGCCTAAAATAGAATTATAGCATATTCACCTATATTATTATTCGTTCATTTTAAAAATGAAATTATATCGCAACAATTTCTCTATTTTCCCACTATTTCTTTAGAAAATAATTATTAATTTAAAACGATTGTAAATGTGGTATAAGTTTGTAGGCAAATTTTCTTTCTAAAGTGAAAATTCTATCAACTACATTTCGCATTTACTCATTCCTTTGAAGGTATAGACTAAAAAGATACTCGGTTATATTTTAAAGTGTTGCTACGTGATGGCTTTGAAATTCTGTGTTGTTTGCATGACCACGAGGGAAAAAATAAATAAAAATAAAAGAATAAATAAAAAAAACAATAAATTAGAACTTATTACTTGAATATGCACAAGTATTTGAACATTTTAAAATGTAACAAGATATATCTCGCTAATGATTATCTGGCACAACATTTTTATTCATATTAAGTATGCGCTTTAGAGATTTAGTTTTAATGCAGTGTACTTTTGTCTATCTCTTAGGGTTTACCGACTATACAAAAGTGATTCACATTGAAGAGGACTTCTGAGGCTATTCCCAGAAAACTCAAGATATAGGTTTAGACATGCAAATATCTGAAACATGTGTTAATAAATTATCCCATGTAATGGAAAGGTTGGTTTGGTAAGATTTCCTTTATATCTTTGGAAGATACTACTGAACTTGAATAACAACTTTGGTAAACGGCTATTTGTCCTTTAGATATTTTGTTTACATGCACATAACCACATATATACACACAAACACTTTTAATACAGGTGTGTGTTTTGTGTATGTGTTTGTGTGTGTGTGGGTGTGTGTTAGGTTTCTACCAGTGAGTCCCAAATCTACTTCGGCCGGACTCTTCAGCAAGTCTAGCAGCTGGGTCCTGCACAGCTGGTGGGATCCATGCAAGGCAATGCACTAGTGAGCAGACACACTTTCTGAACTCTGTTCCATCCTGGATGTCCTGATCGGTGCGCAATGGATTCAGCAGTGTGAATTTCGATGGAATTTCATATACTCCTCTACTTACTATAGGAAAGGGGAAGAAAAATACAAAAATAATGATTTCCTTTTAGGTTAAGATTTCACATTGAACCCTGTATTGCCTCGCAAGTAATTAAATGCAATATAGAAACGAGTGTTTTTACTTCCTCCAAGTTGCGCTTAACATTCTTTCTTCGTCCCTAAATCCAAAACAAGGGAGTGAAGGACATTGTATCTCAAGCACAACTTTCTTGACACCGCGTGACCTCCACTCCACCCCTTCATTTGTTGTTTGCAACACACAAACAAACATCCCACCGAGTGCCGGAACAGTGCTGTACGCAATTACGAGATGCTTTCCACAATACTTGATCAGACATTCAGAGAAGAATGTCCTTTCATATTTTGCAGCATACAACGACGCTGCAATGAATATTTACACACGTAATATTACTAAATTCAGATTCGCTCAATTGGAGTTTGCTATCAACAAAGCAAACTAAAAAATCTGATGTGTTCCATTCACATGACTTTCTCTAGTTGATCCACGAACAAATTTTGCTTACAAAAGAAAATCATCAAGATAAACATTGCCAGAAGAGAAATAAGGGAATACACTAAGCTAAAGCGATAGTCAGATCTTTTAAAAGCATGTCGCTAAGTGAAACAATTGAAATTCATCTCTCTTTGCTTGCTTGGAGTAAACAAAAGAAAGAGGAAAATAAAGATGTCTTCCGTTTGAGAAAAATGTAAGTACCTTGAAACTAAAGCCAGTAACTCGCAATATCTCTAAAACGCTTTACTCTATAACAAAAATGTATAGATAAAACATAGGTTGTGCGTTTTAATGAGTTCTGTATATTTTGTTTGCTATGTTTTTGTCTATGTCTTACGGTTTACTAATTATACAAATGTTACTACAAATTACCCAGAATGAAGACGTTTTCAGAGGCTATTTTTAGAAAATTCCAGATACACATTTCGTTTGTCGTGAAAATATCTTAAATATATGATAGTTCAATAAAACTCGTAAGAGCTATTTCTGAGAAAATCAACATTTTCGAAAAATGGTTCGTGTAAACAGTAGTTGGGGCGAGTGGAATTTTCTTGAAAATCTTCACGTCACATACAATGAACTTAAATAACGCATTTGGTGTATAACCGACTTTTCGTTTTTGAGTTATGCTGCCATCAGTCACAGGAACCCACGTACGCGCGCGCGTACGCTTGTTTTGGTCTCAAAGCATATATTCACAGTGAAATCTCGATATCCAATTTTTGGGTAGATTACAATACCTTCTCTATCCACTATAAGCATTGTACATACGGACTAGACAAAGTAAAAATTAAAGGGTATAAATATAGAATTGAAATTTACACAATAAAGATAACTTTTAATATAATTATAATATAAAATATATAATGGCAATGACCCTTACCTAAAATCTCGAAATTTGTATATAAGAAAATTTAAGTTTACATATACTATACAAATAATTTTTCAATGTAGCTAATGGCAAATAACATTGAATATCATTCCTTAATAAATGAGTTCTTTATCTGTATTATCTGACAAAGTATACAAAAATCATGGAATGTTAACCCTGGTTTCAATTAGTAATTTATCACTGTTAGTTGAAGCAGAAAGTTATTTATTTCATGTAAAATCTTTACACATTGAGTATTTTTATGCACGTTTTCTGCAAGTTTTTAAGCGATATTGTGTTTAATTCTTCAATTTGATAAGAGGCATAGTATAAGAAGTATTTATTGTATAAATAGTAATGAATTAAGCCCTTTGGTTTGTCATATAATGCATCTCTTGCATTTTATTAAGTAATAATTGACGGCTTTTCAGAACTAAGAATGGCATTACGCCACTGTTCCGATAGAAGGGTAGCAACGTTCCACACACAACCCTCTCTCTTCGAATTGACCTGCTCTCGCCCATAGCTGTTGTATCCAAATGGGAAGATGGAGGAAACGTCTAATGGAGCTAGGGCTGCTAGAGGATTTTATGATGAGGGACACTACACCTAAACAGTCCTCTTTGATCAGAATTGGCATGAGAGAAAATGTTCAACGTTTTCAGAATGCTACCGAGGTTGGCAGCAATGCGGCTAGAGAACTAGTTTGAAAACAGTTTCGCTCTGTTACTGATTTACGATAAAAAAATATCTGATGTGTTCCATTCACATGACTTTCTTTATATCTCTGCAACAAATTATTGTTAGAAGGCTTATGCTTGAATTTACTTCATGCTAATCGAGAAAAAATTAGCAGAAGTAGACTTATTTCTTGCTCCCTTGTAAGTAGAACGGAAATAAGGGAGTACCATAGGTTAAAGTGATAGCCAAAAGCTGGTTTCTATGTGACTGCAGTTCCTTTGTTTGTATGCGCAGGAGTTGACAAGGTTTTTTAAAGCTGAAACCAAAAAAACAAGGAATATCTAAAAAGCGATCAACTCCATGAAAAAATGTATATAACATAAATTGTGTGTTTTAACGTGCTCTACATTTTTTGTGTAGTAAGTTTTTATCTATCTCTTACAGTTTAGCACTTATGCAAAATTCCGTAAATTTCATTCAGAATAAAGTAAGCTTCAGAGGCTATTTCCAAAACATTGAAGATATACATTTTATTTCTTTTTAATATATAATATTTTAATCAAAATCGTTAGAGCCATTTTCAAGAAAATCAAAATTTTCGAAAAAAGTTCCATGTAAAGGGTAGTTTGGGATGGGGGGATTTTTTTCAAAATCTTCTTGCCACATCCCTGGAAGATACTAAACTTAAGTACCAAGTTTGGTATTTTACCGACTTTTCGTTTTTCAGTTATTGTGTTCACAGACACACGGACACATACACACACACGCACGGACCTTTTTCTGAAAATGCTTTTTTTGGATACAGGGGACCCTAAGACATATATTTCCGGTGAAATCTCGGTATCGAATTTTAGGGTGGAGTACAATACCTTCTCTATACACTATCTACATAGTACGTATAGAGAAAGTAATAAGTCCAAGAGCTCCAAGAACATTCCTTTGCAGCTCGTATGCTTCTTCCGTGTGGGGTTCAGCTAGTAAAACACCTGTTCATAAACTTCAGGTTATTCAAAATAAATTTCTTCGAGTTATAACTAATTCCCGTTGGTTCATCAGAAACATTAAACTGCATCAAGAGTTTGGCATCCTGTCCATCAAACAATACATTAGACCTCTCTTAAAGATCTACTCTAAGTTACCTACCGTTTCATGAGCTCTGGTGTACAAATAGGGAGAAAGAAGCCGTCAACAGCCAAGACTGAAGAGAAAGTTACCTCAAGACATCTTTTTATCGACACCGAAATTGAATAAAACTAATTCAACCTAATTTGTAATAATTATGCCTTCTTTCTGCATGTTAATATTGTTAGTAATACAGATTCATTTTCAATTCCTATTTTACAAACTTGTTAATATTATCTTTTATTTTATTTTTGAGTTTACCTGAAATGTTTAATCTTGTTATAAACTTCATCGTAGCCATCGCATTTTTTTTTAACCTCTATACTTTTCAGACAGTGTACATATGTTAATGGTGTCATATGACCTTATGAATGTTATTCACTTGTTATTTTATGTTAAATTATTATAAATGGCCTCTATAGCTTTTAGCTGGTCGGTCAAAATAAATAATTACAAAAAAATGCTACCATATTGTCACCCCTGTTCCTAGGGAACAAAGAGGAGTGAAAGTGAGTGTAAGAAACATGCATTAGTTACTATAACCATGCGACAAAATCACTAATTTGTCTTTTTTGTCTATTGTTTAACTCTGTTTGGAAATGAATTCCTAAGACATGATATTCCTTCAGTTTCTTGCTTCTGCAGATCCTGTTGTTATCTTTAATCACTTAAAAGAAACTCTCTGTAGAGATAAAAAAGTTAATCAAAAGATAATTACATTATTTCATTAATAATTTGTAACAAATACTATCCAAACGGTTTTATTATTTAGTAAAGCACAACCTCTAAGCAGAGCCTCGCTCAACTGCTGCATATTCAATCTATTCTCGAAAAATTAAACGTAATTACTAAATATATATTCACAGCAATAGACAGGTATGTCTAGTTTAAGCTCAAGAGAAATAAAGGAATATAATAGGCTAAAGCGATAGTCATATCTTTTAATAACTATCGCTATGCCATTGCCATCAATCTATCTTTGGCCAGGAGTAAAATGAAGGAGATATGAAACAAATTCTTGTTTGGCAAAATGTTAATTATTTTGAAATTCAAACTACTAAGAGGAAATATCTCGAAATCATTAACTCTATAAAAATAATAATGTATATAACATAATTTGTGTTTTAACGAAATAACATTTTTTGTGTAGTAAGTTTTACCTTACAGTTTACCAGAATGAAGAGATACTGTAGCATTTCTGAAGATGCTGAACTTAATTATCAAGTTTGATATTTAACTCATTTTTTGTTTTTGTATTAGTTGTTCAGATCCACATGGACACCATACGGACCTTTTTCAAAACGTTTAGGATACAGGAGACCCCAAATAGCTTCTATAGCTTCTCTACCTATGTAATAAGTAGAAAAAGTAACAATCGAGCGACAATCACAAAATAAGATATTAATAGGAATAGACAGTTCTGACTGGTCAAAGTTTTTGTTTCGTCTTATTAAGTCGAAGTAGCAGGATGTAACAGAATTGAAACAGTCACAATAATTCACCGCTTATTTTTCGGGTGACTTAAGGAAAATGATAATTTTTTAAACTCACAAAGAATATAAATACTTCAGAAATTAAACGTGAAATAGTTAAATATTTTATAAGCACGTCTAGATTTTTCTTAGAAAGAATCTCAGTCTGTGCTTTTGTACATCGGCTCTGGACATAAGACGCCAAAACACTAGAAACGTGATTTGTTATTCCACTTTCTGAAAATTACCCCTAAAAGTAAAATATGTGCATACGAAATGGCTATCCATTCTTAAATATAGGACATAATATCCCCTGCTTCGATCCTATTTAGGATGCAATATCTGTTGTACTAACTTTGACTTTGTGATTAACACCTATAACTTATGCAAATTAAAAAACATTAATTTTGCCATAATCGTTAACGATGTGATTTTTAATTAAGGATCGAATCCAGATAAACAACACGGCTTTTTATGAACCAGAAACTCGTTCAAAGCTTGACAGTTGATGCCAAGAAATCAGCCACGTGGTTAACGGAGTATGAAAGTGGTATAGCAGCTTAAATGTGGTCCTGAGCCTGGCAGTTCCCTGCCCTAGAGATTAGGTTTTCCGAAGTGGTGGTTTAAGAGCAGTATCCAATTAGCCTCGTGATGGCTTTGTGGAAACCGTTGGTCACAGAGAACAAAAGTCATTGCATCTTCTCAAACACTCAAACTTTGAGAAATCTTCCTGTATGATTACCTAGGTCAAGATGTCCTGGTTTCTTAAACTTTCAAAAAAATAAAAATGCTAAAAACGTTGCAATTTTACGTTCTATTCTGTGCTAGCACCCGCACTTATAAAGCAAAGTCAAATGAACGTTGTTCAAGAGATGACTATGCAAATAATTTTTGCATATTTCCAAATAATATAAATCAACCTTTACGAGTACATGACATCTGCAGGAACTATTTTCTATAACTTTAAATCACAGTAAAACCTTATAGTGTATTAATGGTTTGTTATAATAAAGATTTCTGAAAACTATTTGAAGTGTTAGAGTGTTACCAACTATTACCGATGGAGATGGTTCAGCACTAAGTGTGGAGCTCACATTTGGGATGTCCCAGTTCGATTCCTATCAGCCCGGTCACTTGGACCATTTTTTTTTTTTTTTTTTTTTTTTGCGGTTTCTCCAGATCAGAAGGCGAATACTGGGCTGGCTCCTCTTTTACCACAAATTTCCTGTCCCCACCTTCCACTGTCGTTCATTTTCTTGTGACCTCAAACAAGAATTATCCCTTTTAATGCTCTTCAAGTTCCTCTACTTAATACTGCCGTTTTGCTAGCTTCCAGAATTACAATTACATGAAGTCATCATGGATTATTAGAAAATAATAAGCAAGTCATTCTGAATGAAAGGGCCATGGATGGAGCTCTGTGTTGTGACAGGGGTATTCTGCATTTTGAAAGCTTTTCTCCCTGGCGTTCGCTGAGAATCTCCTCCTGGGAACTCGAGACACAGGAACTTTTAGGAGGCATGGAGCTCAAGCCGGCGCCAGGATATGCTCCATTTGGAATCATTAGGGACCACGTCCATGCTAGCGCACATCGTCGTTCGGATCTTGTTGCTCTTCGGTTCTTCCCTCATTCCTCTTTCCCAGGGGTCAATTTAACAGCAAAAAGAACCGCTGTTGCTATTTCTGGTGCTGCGCTCTAGCTTATGAAGGCCTTCTTCGTCTTTCTCCTCCTAGTCCTATTCCATAGCGGTTAGTTATTTTTCTCCTATACATACTAAAAATAGAAAACTTTTGATATGCATTATTTTGAATTAAGATTGATTTTTACACATCTTCTACCTTAAAAGCCAAAATCGGCCAATATTATTAAAAGCCCTAATCTATAACTAATGTCATGCAGTCTTTTGCCCCTTCTATAAATTATACGTAATTTCATAAGATTAAGTACTAAAAATTGATTCAGTACATTCTGTGAATTAGGATAGAGGGGCATATAGAAGAGCCGGATAGTAAAATTGAATCACGTTACAATTATTAATCTTCAGAAATTTTATTTTAATTCCCAAGTAAGATATATTCTCACATTTTCTTTGGTTTCTTTTACTGGTTTTAACCTTTATGTCATATCACGAAGCTATAAGTAAGCAATTTTGATAGACATAATTCAGTGTGTGATGTGCATAAGACCTTATTGCATAGTCATTTTCCTGTGATTCTTGTGCGAAGTTTGTTTCTATTCGTTAAATAGGAAGGTGAATTTTTTATGATCTGTGATTGTCGTTATTTTGGTATCGCCTTAGTTGCATAATCGGTTTCTTAAGCACTCTGATTTATACTTATTCTGTTCTTTGGGTGGAACTTTGGTACTGAACATCCGGTCCGGTTTTAGCCTGTGGCTGTGGAAATTCTTCACGAAAAGAAAAGTTAATGCTAAAGTAAATAACTTAAAGATGGTTAGTAACAGATACTCTTTGCATAAGCTGGTGGGAAATAAAAAGTGATCAATTGACTTTTCACATTGAACTGTTTAAATTTGCCTAAAATAATCTAATATTTTAATTAATGCTTAGTGTCACATTTTTTTTATAAAACCAGTTTTTAGGGAGGTTTTTAAATAATTACTCAGACGGACTTTTAAATTGAAGAGTTTTACAGGAAATTGAAAATGTAAATTTTGATGTTGCCAATATTTCATAATTTTTAGATTTTTGTCAAGAACCGTTGTACACGTTTTTGGTAAAAATAAAAGTATGTCACAAAATCTAGTTAAACATTGCTTTAGAGTGGGAGAATTACTTGGAAGTTGTCACACTGTATCTTAAAATAGAGGGCTAACTTTATGCGAAATTTGTCTTTTAATTCGAATTCTCGCTTGTGATTTCTGTTCAGACAGAGAGAGAGAGAGAGAGAGAGAGAGAGAGAGAGAGAGAGAGAGACAGACAGACAGGTTGACGTGTGCTTTCAGTGAATACACAATTTCGCAGTTTTGGGATCGAAAACAATACTTCCGCTACATTAGGTAACTCGTAAACAAAATGAGGCGGATTCTTTTGGAAACATGTAAACAAACATGTGTTTTAACACATTTCTCGTTTACTAATTTTATTGTATACAGTTTAATAGCAGTCGCGTTTAGAAAACGTTCAGATATTATGATATCTTTCAATGAAATTAAACTGTTAAACAATATTTCAATATTCCATACCTCCAAACGTCAACAGATCACTCACATCATTAGTGGGTAAAAATGTAGGTAAGAAACTATATGGTCTAACTTATCCAGAATTCATCAGGATTTAGAAACTGAGAGAATTAAGCAAAATATAAGACGAAGAAACCAACAGAACTAAAGCCAAGAATAAATCAGCAAGTAATAAAGTTGAATTACAAGAAGTATGTCTTTAAACAGTGACATCAGCACTCAATGACACTATGTTCTTTAAGAAGAATTCATACATACTCTTTGGATTTTATTATTGTGAATTCAAATCTGATGTAAATATTGCATGTCAGTTATCTCTTTCTGAGACTATGTCTGTTGCTAATGTATTATCTTACAAAGTGTATATAGATGTTAATGCCAGTTATTTTTTGAAAAAAAAATCAAATTTAGAACTTGCTTTTACCGAGAAAACGGAGGCTTTCAATCTTTTGCAATATTCGCTGGTATATTCACCAGGCTAACCTTAATTCTTATTTGAATTGGAATCTTTAATGTGACTTTTGATTCTTAATTACTTAGTTCTGGTGGCGTATAACGTGAATTCAAAATTAAACATTTATATTACGAAATTTCCAAGCTGTAGAGATTTTAAGATTGTTTGCCAAAAATAAATAGAACACAAAATGAACGCAACTAAAGCTTCATACTCTGCGTATACACACAGCTTTGTTGCATATTTATGTATATTAGCACATGCGCATTATTTTTATGATTGACATTTGAAAATATGCGGATTCTCATACAATGCGTGCTTTGCGTGTGTTTTATTTTGAAAAACGTTCTTAGCAGTCCCTCTGCTTCTCTGTCTCCCATCATGTAATGAGATGCTATTCCCTTTCTGGTCCCACTTAAATTACAAAAATATGCCTCCCGCAAACTCGAACATTCGCATGCATATTTCGTACCTAAAAACCCATACATTAATTCCATTCCGGAGATAAGGATGGCGACGAAAGCTTGAGGTCCCGCAGTTTCGATGTATCGATATGCAATTGCGAGGCCAGAGAGCAAGTAATAAACGCCACTAATTAATGGGCTCTAAAATGCGAAACCAGATTTCGATCATTCACCCTTCGATATCGGCATCCGTTTGATTGATGGTAATATCTGACGATAAGCAAAACTCCTAATGTCTTCTTTATTCCTCTCTCATCAGTATGGAATCCATTAACAAGCCTCGATTGCGATAAATTACCAGCATATGCTTAAACGTCCAAAGTAAATTATGACACATTACAGATGCTTTTCTTATATGAGGAAAAATATTTGATCTGCTATATTTACATCACTTTCTCTTCGCACTCTAGATTATTCTTTAAAATATGATATGTTACATTCACATGACTTCCTCTACATCTCTGTAACAAAGTATTGTTACACCTATTCTATCTGTTTCATGATAATCGAAATAAATATTAACAGAAATTGTCTTATTACTTACTTACAAGTGGAAAGCAATAGTCAGGTATCTTAAATTCTGTCTGCTCTGTGATAGAAAATTGTTTCTTTGCCTGGTCCGACGTTAACAAATTCCCAAAACCAATAACAACAAATATCTCCGGCACGGCTAGCTCCCGGAAAACTGTATATGAAATAGATTGTTATTTTAATGAGACCTGCATTTTACTATCTCGTATGGTTTATCAGTTTTATGCAAAAGTCACCCAGAATGAAGGGTTCTTCAGATGCAATTTCTAGAACATTCAAGGTATACATTTTAGTGGTCATGTAAATATCTTTAATATACATATTTTAATCAAAATTGTTAGTGCCATTTTGAGAAAAACCAACAAGGTTGGTACTTTGGGTTGGGGGAATTTTTTTTTTCAAAACCTTCGTGTTGCATCCTCAGAAGATACTAAACTCAAACACCAACTTTGATATTTTACCGAGTTGTCATTTTTAAATTACTGTGTTCACAGACACACACAATCATACAGACCTTCTTCTAAAGTTTTTTTTTTTTTGGTACAGTGTATTTACGGTGAAATCTCGGTATCGAATTTTTGGGTGGAGTGTCATATCTTCTTTACCTACCCTACTAAGTAGAGAAAGTAAACAGGATTATTTGTTATTGAATATATTTCTTTTAACCGAGATAAATCATAATTGCTCATTTATCCATTTAGTTGTAGGTATGGAAAGAATACAGTTAGCTAAAGCGGAGTCAGATTTTTAAAAAATAGATTGCTATTTCATGTGTCCTTTTACTTCATGCTCCTTGTATGTTCACTACAAAAATAAGTTTCATTCCCATGATTTTTTTTATCTGCTCAGTAAGCAAAATTTCTTACAAAAGTTTACTCTTATATTTACATCATGCTAATCAAGATAAACATGTTTTGTTTGTTTGTTTGTTTTTGCTTGTTCCTTATAAGTAGAAGGGAACTAAAGGAACTCACTAATTTAAAACGACAGACAAATTTTTAAAAATTGTTGCTATGGGATTATTAATGAAATTTGGCTCTCTTTCTATGGCCAAGAGTAAAACAAAAGAGATATGAAAGGGATAAGGAGTTCCGATTTGAGAAGAGTTTAGTTATTTTAAAATTGAAACTAATAACAGGAAATATCTCGAAAATGGTTGACTCTACTAAAAAATCCCTGTACGTATATGACACAAATTGTGCGTTTTAATGAGATCATTTTGTGTTATAAGTTCTTGGTTAACTCTTGGTTTACCGCTTTGTAAAAACCATCCAGAATCAGAGGACTTTAAGGGCTATCCCAAAGAAATTCATAAATATAATTTTACCTTCAATGTAAATATCTTTAATATACTTCATTTTAATCAAAATCGTTAGACCTATTTTTTAGAAAATTAAACATTTTGAAAGAATTTACACATAAAGGATAGCTTGAGAAAGAGGCTGTACTTTGTTAGCGAAGTATTTACCGAACTTTTGTTCTCGAGTTATGCTGTCCACAGACACACACACACACACACACATACACACATACACACATACACACACACGCCTGGATCTTTCTCTAAAATGCTTTTTATTCAGGGTTCTGCAAGAGATGTACTTCTGAAGAAATCTCAGTATCGAATTTATTCCGTTTAACTCCTCACAATGAGTGGAACCTACTAAGCAAGAGGAAGATAATAGTAACGTAGTGTAACAAGGAACTTTAAAATGACCTATGAACAGTAATTCTGTGGTGCATTATTTACTTTAGTCTCATGCAGAAACTCTCTCCAAAACCATGCATTTTCTGATAGTTTTCTTCTATTCTACTGAAACACATAATTGCGAAATATACTCTTGAAGCGTTAAAAATTCCTTATACGAAAATTATTCTTCAGAATAAAACCCGTGCGTGTTCAACTGTTTTCCCTAATAAATGATGCTTTCATCTATTAAGCTCCAAATTTGGTTTCTATTAAGACTGGAATGACAGACAGAGCGAGATGGCTCCATGTGAGGGTCAGGGTCATATAGCTAGATCCCGGGTTCGATTCCCGCTGGGATGGCCAGTGTAACCATATGTAACCAATCATTAGTAGTGGTTTTCTTTCTACCATACACTTTCCGTCCACATTTATTTTCTTTCACCTGTTTCACCTCTTGTTTGTTTTGTTTTTTTTTTTTGTTTTTTTTTTCTTTTTGAAATACGGTACCGGAGTCTGATCGGGACTCCGGCACTGTATACCCTACTTTTATTTTCATTTTTACCTTGTTTTTCTGTATTATTACTGGATTGCTGTTTTCATACTTTTTACAACACACACATAAACACAAATATATAACACCCATGCCCAAGGCGGGACTCGAACCCACGATCCCCAGCGTTACTAAGCACCAAAGCGAGACGCCTTGGCGAGCGCGGCCATGGGGACCGGCTTGTTCAGGTGATGGTGCTTGATGCGCTGTGGTGGTACGGTAAAGTTTGCGCTGTGTAATGATCTCTCCCAGGTGGTAGCGAACTTGCTGGTCCCTCTCCTAGGCGGCCGTTTCTGGGACCTCCGGGTTGAGGGCTTCAACATTGGGGTGATTCTGGAATCGTTAATGATCCTTTCATTGCGAGGATCATCCGCCTCTGGCCGCCTTCAGTAGCCCTCTTCATCCCTTCCTGCAGCGAGGTCACGAAGTCACAAAGGGCCTACTAGTGGTATACATTAGTACTAATGTTCAGTGGGCGGCCTCTCATTCTAACTATCCGCAAGTGGTGTCTTTCATTTGGCTATTATCAAAATGTGCTATAGCCGGGAGTACACATCCTAGCCGCATGTTACTGGAGATAGGCTTGTCCAGGGGCGTAACCAGAATGCATTTTGGGAGAAGCAACACGAAGTCAGCATATCTTATTTCTTTGATCATTCTACTTTCTCTACATAGTACGTGGTAGATAGGAAGAGAAGGTATTGCACTCCACCCTAAAATACACATTTTAGTGGATCCAATGTAAAAAGTATTTTTAGAAAAAAGATGCTTGTATGTTTATTCGTATGTGATAGTATTTAAGTTAGTATTTTCCAAGGAGGCGGTACGAAGATTTTCAACAAAATCGCCCCACCGCAAACTACCCTTTACATGGGAACAATTTCTAAAATTTTGATTTTCTCAAAAAAAACTCTAACGATTTTATTAAAGTACCATATATTAAAGATATTTAGATGACAAATAAAATGTATATCTTTAATTTGCTAGGATAAAGCTCTGAGGATCTCTCTCTTTATTCTGAATCAATTTTGCACAACTGGTTAGAGGTAGAACAAACTTGCTGCATAAAAATGTAGAACTCGTTAAAATACACAATTTATAATCTATACATTTATTCGTTGGCTGACCATTTCAGAGATATTGCTTGTTATTGGCTTCAGTTTTAAAGTATGTATCTACTTTTCTCAAATAGAATTTGACAACACCTGGTCATGCAAAGAAACGGATTTCAACACTTGGCAACCAGCTTTTAAAAGGTTTGACTATCGCCTTAACCTCATTAGGAATGAAGCAAAAAGTCTATTTCTACTAATGTTTATCTTGGCTAGCTTGATGTAGATAAAAGAGTAATCCTTTATAAGACTTGTTTGTTTGCAGAACAGATAGAGAAAGTGATGTGACTGTAACACATCCGATTTTATAAGAAGGTTTAATTTCCATGTTTTATAGGAGTGTATGCTGATGTTCGTCAGCCCCTCAATTGATGAGACATTTTCGCGATTCATTATTATCATCATCATTATCATTATCATCATCATCCAAACAAATGTCGTATCCTATAACCAGTTTCGATCTCAAAAGAGAAGACTTTTCTTCCCAACGTTTCTTGAGGCGCTCCAGAGGTCTCTTTCCACGTAGTTGACAGTGAAGCTTAGCTTTAGGTATTCTATGGCAGCTCATCCGCTGTAAATGACTCATCCAGTTGTTCTGGTATGTGTATATAAACTGGAGAACAGGTTCCAAACCATGTTCCGTCATTACATCTTCATTCTTTTTATGGTTCCATTTTGTATATCCTGCTGTTCGTCACATAAACCGCATTTCATTAGCTGCATTTTGTTTTCATCCCCTCATCTAAGAGTCCATGCTTCACTTCGCTACATAGTATTGGTCTTGAAAATGTTTTATAAAGGCGCACTCTGGTACTCTTTTTTTGAACTATGTAAGGTTGTGAATAAAACAATGTAGATTTCATTAAAACACTACATACATTTGTGTAAAGTTAACCATTTTGAGATATTCCTTGTAATTGGTTTCAATTTTGAAATACGCAAATTTTTCTCAAACGGGAATTTGTCATTTCTGTTTCTTTTGTGTTACTCCTCGCCACGCAGAGAAAACCGAATTTCAATCACATGGCAACCAGCTTTCAAAAGATTTGACTATCGCTTCAGCTTAGTGTATTTCCTTATTTCCCTTCTATTTTTAAGGAACTAAGTAATTACGGAAGTTCTGTTTATGTTTTCCTCAGCATGAATTAGATAGAAGAATAAGCCTTGATAAGAATACGAGTCATCGTACGGAACAGGTACTTTTGTGATTGTTACACATAAATGTTTATATGTTATAGCGAATTAAAATTTATTTTGTTAATTTAATTGATTTTTCACACAAGCCAAGTGTAGGACAGGAATTGGATATGTAGAGTTACTCTGAAAAATTCAATGGCATGCCGGATTTGATTTAACAATAACTGATCACAATAGTTGGCTAAACTAAAGTCCGCGACTTAAAGGACGACATTGTAAGGCGCCATTGGGGTATGTCATTCCAAAATAATTTGAGTGGTGTACCGTGAAACATGCGAGTAAGTTGAGGAATTTAAATCTAGTAGCTCAGTGGTAGAGCAACTGGCTAGACACCGGGAGATCCGTGGTTCAAATCCAGGCTAATGCATTGCATTTTTCAGTCTGACTCTACCTATCCAACTCTTCTTTAATTATATAGGAAGGCCATCCAGAAAGTAACAGAAAAATAACTAAATAATAACGAAAGACAACACAAAACTTTATTTACAAAATTACAGAACCTTACTCTATTTTTCAACTTAATCGTCATTGGCATCAACGTATTTATTGTCACGTGGTACCGATTTTTCAATGCAGATGTACTCTTTCACCGCCAAAGATCTGAGCGAAGGTGTCACTGCCACTTTGAGGTCTTCATCAGCTGGGAAATCTTTTCCATCCAAGAAGTCATATACGGTGCCCAAAGTAAAGCACCGGTTTTTTAAATTCTTTTATCAACATTTCCTTTCAACTCCTTCATTACGATTGATGAACTTCCACTCTGGTCTTTGTCATGCACACTGACTCCGCCTTGATTACTCCTAAATTATGCGCCATTCCCTCACTGAAGACTCGTTCATTGCATTATCACTTGTGCTATCTGACGATAAAATTCGATCGGCGCCTAACATTGTGTGCCCTTTGGCGGAATAAAAGTATAACATCGCTATTGAAAAACTGGTACCATGTGAGAACAACTATTTTGACAGAATGGAGATTACACTGAAAAATAGAGTAACGTACTGTAGCTTTGTAAAACAGTTTTGTGTTGATATCTTTCGTTATTATTTAGTAATGCCAAATCGTTCTTTACTTTCTGGATGCCCCAATTATTTGAACCCCGGTAAACAGTAATATGAAACAATAATAATACGGAACATTTCGGAACGCCTACTAATCGTCTTACCAGCAAAATAGTGGCTCTATTTGCCGGCGTGTCAGCT
Organism: Hymenopus coronatus; assembly: GCA_030762935.1. Lineage (NCBI taxonomy): Eukaryota > Metazoa > Arthropoda > Insecta > Mantodea > Hymenopodidae > Hymenopus > Hymenopus coronatus. The sequence continues at coordinate 47,081,845 of CM060896.1, forward strand.
TTGAATCCTGTCTGCAGCCAGGGAGAAACAAAACGTAGAGCAGATAAATATCACGAGAAATATACTCGTAAAATATCTGTCCTACATTTTTGCTTCTTTGTATATTCTTAGTTTATTTCTTGGTTTATTTTTATCTGCCTATTTCTACCGTTGATTTTACCCTTTATTTTCTTAGACACTTTCCAACACAATTTTTGAAATTTCCAATTTAATTCTATTTTTAGCATTTTAAATTTAATTTGAGGAACTGAATTGTTTCTCTACCTTGATTATGGCATTAAATGTTTCTTGCAGTCACGAAAATAAACTCCAGGTATAGCTAATTCATTTTCCTACAGTGCTCTATTTATAAATTGCATTTGCTCTTTCAAAATATGCATTTTCTTTAGTGAAAACTTAAGATGCCTCCAAATTATTGTGCTTCTAATGAGAAATCTTATTTCTGTCATCACTTTATAGATGATTAATCTGTAACAAAATTGCTTATCCTATATTACTTCAGTAACGAAAGGTAGAATTAATAGTTTAACCTCATTATATATTTAAAATGTTTGGACAGCTAACGCACCCTTGTCAGGTTAGACCTACATAATTTATAGCCAATGTTATTCATAAGCTTTTGCATGCATTCACGTCTAACACGCGTTTACTGCCATTATGTGTTGCTTAATAGCCAAAGTAGTTTTAAACATGGCAGATGTGTTTTCTTATCTTATGTAAATTAACTGCTTTAAACAAATACGTGTTCTTACGCTGTAACTCGAGATTGCATTAATAATAAGCAGCTAAGCACATCAATGTTGCTAGCATGCGAACCGTTTGTAACTTAACTACAGTATTTATTTAATATAGCTTTTATACTTTTATTTATTTTAATACATGGTTTAATTTTCCTGTTGTTCCTCTATTTTTTTTTTTTTTTTTTTTTTTTTTTTTTTTTTTTTTTCCGTATACTGCTTGTGTTTTAGTTTTCATCTGCCTATTTCTATCTCTGTTTTCACCTTTAACTTTTACTTTAACGCGTATGTACATACAATGTATATTGTAGCTATAGAGGGTGTTTCAAAACGACACCAAACAAAGATGTGGTGGACCTTGTTGGTCATACCGTATGTGATACGGGAATATAATTTTCAGCTCTAAATTCGTCACATACAAAAACTGTCATAAAATTACTATGGATTAGGCAGTCATACATAACCAAATGAGAGATGCCAGTTAGTAGCAAAAGTCTCAGTCGGGTGATGTAGGCGTGGTTTGATAGACACGCCGACGCGGCACAGGTCACCGTAGTTATGGAAAACGTAGCATGTTTTTTTTTTTTTTTTTATGTGTTTCGTATAACACGTTCTGAGGTTGTTTACGTGGCGTATGACAGCCGTTGTTCCTTCGCTGCCTAAACCCGAATGTGTGCGATTTTTAAATACACATAAAACATTCAATAGAGGAGTTTGAAAGCTGCGACATCAAATTTCGAACAAGTCAAAGTGAAAACTAATCGACTGCTATCTTCGTTTGGTGTCGTTTTGAAACAGCATATATATATGTATATATATGCGAGTGGAGCATTCAGATTTGAAAATGCAGAAGGATATCTAAAATCTAACTTCTCTCTAAGCTTTGTAATTCTAGCAACGCCTATACACAGAAACTTGCTGATGCTGCATACCTTTCAGCAAAGGTCCGCTTCCCAGTTCTTCAAATACTTTTGCATATATTTATTTTTATCTTAAGTAGCCATTGAAACTCGTCAGTAATGTTCTTTACGTTAGATCACACCAACACAATTATTCTAGGCCACTAGAAATGTCATATTGAATTGATTATCGTTTTCCCCCTACACATGTATCGCTATCCTATACTTGCCGTTGATTCGCTTTACTTCCCATTTGCTAATCGCAGCATCTTAAGTAATTTAAGATCCTGAGTACGGGGAATTACCGCTTGGTTGTGAATTTTTTATTCCAATTTCTGTATTAAAGACCCTACAAACATTTAACACGAATTTCCTAAAAAGACCTCCAATATTTAGCATTTCCCCTAAAAATCCCCCAGACCCTTTTTAATTTCTCTACACGTATTATGTACATAGTGTATAGAGAAGGTATTGTATTGGACCCAAAAATTCGATACTGAGATTTCACCGGAAATACATGCTTTGAGATTCCCTAAATAAAACAAAGCAGTTTTATAAAAATACCCGTGTTTTATGTGTGTGGATTTGTGGGAGCATGGCTCAAAAAGGAAATGCCAAACTTGGTATTTAAGTTTGGTATCTTCCAAGGATCCGACACTGAGATTTAAAAAAAGATCCCCCCAGCCCAACTACCTTTTACATGGAAAAAATTCGAAAATCTTAATTTTCTCATTTACTAACGATTTTGATTAAAATCTCTTATATTTAAGATATTTACATAACAAATAAAAGGTATATCCTCAATTTTCTGGGAATAGCCTCTGAAGACATGTTTATTCTGGGTGAATTTTGTTGGATTTTGCACAACTGGTAAACCGTAATATATAGACAAAAACTAACCACTCAAAAATGTAGATCTCGTTAAAACACATAATTTATGTTATACACATTTTTTGTGAGGTTAACCGTTTTTGAGATACTCCTTGTTATTAGTTTCAGCTTTAAAACACTTATACTTTTCTCATATAGAGTTTGTCAACTCCTGTCCATACAAACAAAAGTACTTCAACCACATAGCAACCAGGTTTTAAAAGATTTGACTATCGATTTATCCTATGGTACGTCCTTATTTCCCTTCTACTTACAAGGAAGCAAGTAATAAGATCCATTCTGCTAATTTTTTCTCGATTAGCATTCAGTAAATAATAGAATAAGCTTTTTAACAATAATTTATTGTAGAAATGTAGAGAAAGTCATGTGAATGGAATACATAAGATTTTCCCCCCTACATTCGCCCCTGAAAGACAAATATCCCCTTAAATTTGGGGGAAAACCCCCCAAGTTGGCAACCCTGTTGGTGATGGTAGCAGTGAGGTGACGTTGGTGCAGTTGACGTTGCTTAGAGTACTTATAACAGTGTTTGGTTGTATTGGTGTTTCAGCGATAGTGGTGACTATAATATTCTTCAGTAATGAAATAATAGCTTAAACTGTCCGGGATGCTTCACATGTTTCTATGCCTCTTTCTTACCTCCTCAGAAAATCTCATTCCAAATCACAGTTACTGGGAAAAATTCGCAGAATCCTGCACAATAATTACCTGCAAAAACTTTCTCTACATCTCTGCAACAAATTACTGCCAAAAAGCTAAGGGAGTACCATAGGTTAAAGTGATAGTCAAAAGCTTTGTTTGTATGGACAGAAGTTGACAAAGTCCTGTGTGAGAAAAGTATAATTTTTTAAAGCTGAAACCAAAAACAAGGAATATCTTAAAAACAATCAACTCCATGAAAAACATGCATATGACATAACTTGTGTGTTTAAAGTGCTCTACAGTTTTTGTGTATTAAGTTTTTTCCATCTCTTATGGTTTAGCAGTTATGCTAAACTCCGTAAAATTCACCCAGAATAAAGTACTCTTCAGAGGCTATGCCCAGAAAATTCAAAATATATACTTTATTTGTCACGTAAATGTTTTTAATATATTCTAATTAAAATCGTTAGAGCTATTTTTGAAAAAATCGAAATTTTCGAAAAAATTTCCATGTAAAGGGTAGTTTGGGGTTGGGGAATTTTTCTCAAAATCTTCGTGTCGCATCCCTGGAAGATACTAAACTTAAATATCAAGGTTTGGTATTTTACCGACTTTTGGTTTTTGAGTTATCGTGTTCACAGACACACGGACATACGGACACACACACACTGACATTTTTGAAAATGCTTTTTTTGTATGTAGGGGACCCTAAAACATATATGGAATCGAATTTTTGGGTGGAGTGCAATACCTTCTCCATACACTATGTACATAGTGCGTGTAGAGAAAGTAAAAAGCTTTAGAAACACCAAACCACTTCAAACTACTGCAGTTTTGAATACATTAACGAATGTTTTACATCTATTTAATCTTATATAAATGAAAAAATCTTATGTGTTCCCTTATAAGACTTTCTCTACAAATTGTTGTTACGAAATATTATTCCTTTATCTATATCGTGGTAATCGGTGTAAATATTAGCAAAATTTTTTTTGTTTCCTTCTAAATAAAAGGGAAATAAGGTAATGCATTAGGCTAAACCGATAGTCAAATATTTTTAAAAGCCGCTCGCTATGTAAAACAATTTAAATTCGATTCCGTTTTCCCAGCCAGTATTGCTCCGAGAGGTGAAACTAGAGATGTATTCAGGCTTGAGGAAAGTTTAAGTAGCTTAAAATATCTCAGGAATATCTCGGAAATGGCTAACTCTATTAAAACTATGTATATAGTATAAAATGTTTTGTGGTGTAAATATTTGTCTATCTATTACAGTTTACAAGTTATACAAAAAGTCTTCAGAGGCTATCCTGAGAAAATTTAAGATATATATTTTATTTTTCATGAAAATGTCTTTTATGTGTGGTATTTTAATTCAAAATGTTAGAGCCATTTTTGAGAAAATCAAAATGTTTGAACATTTTTCTCTGTTAAGTAAAGCTTTGCGTAGGGGCATTTTCTTGAAAATCTTCTGTGGCATCCTTGGAGACTAAACTTAAATACCGAGTTTGGTATTTAACGGACTTCTCACACACTCGCTCACACACCTTTATCTAAAACTGTTTTTTTCAATTCAGGGGGTCTCAAAACATATATTTCCGGTGAAGTATCGTTATCAAATTCTTGGGTGGAATACAATACCTTCTCTATACACGTGTCTGTAGTAGGTGTATAGAAAATAATATCACAACTAAATAAAACTAGAATTAAATTGGAAGTATGTAACCTTTTAAATTGAACTGCTGCCTTATCCTTAGATCTGCAGTTGCGGGTTTCAGGTTTTCAGTTACTCACCTGAAACAAAGAAAGAAAGATATTTTAAAACTGAATATGAATTCACTGTATTTTATTAGTTACAGTTAACGCTGACTACACACATTAAAATGAAAAAGATCTAAAATATACATTGAGGTTAGCGTTAGCTAAATGTACGAATGTTCCAACTGTTTGCCAACTACAGTACCGTCGCTGTATCTCTGGCTGTGGCGGGATCGTGATGACAGCTCATGTCACTGCTGTATATACAGGTGCTTTCTCTCCGTACAAACAATGAAACCTATAACATTAACTATACAATAACTACATAAGAATAGCGATTCCAAGGAGGACGCATTGTTTAACGGAAGCAATTTTAGAAAAAGATCCGGTTTTGTGTCCATATATGTGTGCCTGTGAGCTTAATACAAAGCGCCGGTTAAAAACTAAACTTGATATTTAAGTTCAGCATTTTACGAGGATACGACACAAAGATTTTTAGAAAATCTATCACTCTGAACTACTATTTGCAAGGAAAACTTTTATAAAATTTTGATTCCCTCCAAAATGTCTCTATTTTGACTAAAATATATTTAAGATATTTTATGTTAAATGAAATGTATATGATACATTTTCTGGCAATAGCTCTAAAGTCCTGTTCATTGTGGATGATTTTTCTAACTGATAAACCACAAGAGATAGGGAAAATCTTACTGTGCACAAAAGTAGATCTCGTCAAAACACACAATTTGTGGGAAATATTCTCTTTGTGGAACAAATTTTTTAATAGCAATATATTTCTAAGCTATTGTCTGGTCAAGTAAAGGGAATGAAATGTCACTGCCTGACATAGCGACTAGTTTTTGAAGAGTTTGACTATCGCTTTAGCCTAAGTTTTCTCTTACTCCCGTATATCTACAAGAAAGTATGTAAATAATGTATTGATGTAATGTATGTATGTGATATATTTCTGCAAATATTTATTTGAATATGCTGAAGCAGATAGAAAACTATGGTTTTGTAAGAATAGTCTGTTGCAGAATAGTTGGAAAATATCAAGTGTTTGTAATACATTAAGAGTTTTAGAAATTGCTATCCAGATTTTATATTCAATTGTTGTCGTGATTCATTTTTTCTAACAATGTCTGGAAAGATTATAGGATTTCTGAACAAGTATATAAACAGTTCAGGTTTTTGAACTTCTATCAATCCGGTTTCCTCTATTCTCTTGTGTTTTCTACAAAAATTAAATGAAACTGTTTCTGCAAAGTTTTATCTAGATTACCATGAAATTCAAAGAAAAATAGGCTTTTGAGAAAATGGTGGGTAGAAGTTGTATACAAATAAGCTATGGTAGAGAAAGTTACATGAATATAAAACATTAGATTTTTATCTAGACTATATCATACTTTGTGGCAAATTTTCAAACAATCAAAATCGGTTATGCTGAAACCAACGGAAATTGATGTAAATATAAATAAAAAGTGGCTAAAACTATGTGATAAATAAACATCTAGCCTAAAAACATGGAAGATATTAATTCCGCACTTCAAACCCCTTAAGAAGCCAACTAGAGCCTGAAACTTCTTTGGCAACCGGAAGCTGATCTTGTTTGATGAACTCGAAGCGGAAGTAAGCGATGTAATGTATTCCAAGGATTTAGCTATATAACACGGGCAAGGATGTTAAGGAAGACGCATATTTAAAGGACATCAACTGTTCTCTACAGCAACAATGTCATGCTTTACAATTATTAAGAATTGATGGAGACAAAGGATTTTTCCGCTGGTACAGGTCAATGACCACCACATTGTTACATACGATAAATGACACTCAGCTTAGTCAGAGTGATAAAAGTCAACTTAATTGTATCGCTGATTGCTTTTTAACGCACGTTCAACGTAGCACAAAACCAACAACCAATAGTTCCGCTGCAGAAAACTAAAACCTCATCCAGTACCGCCAACTATGTCAATACCAATATGAAACTCTTCCTATTCACATGCAGCATCTAACAGCACCGGGATGGGACATCAAAAGCTCAACAAAAAAAAACGAAAGCAAACGAAAAAAGTGTCCAATTTCGCATAGCAATGGGTGTCGGACGCAGTTGGTTCTGCTGTTTTGTGTAAAGAACGCACAAAAACAGCTGAAAACAGGCAGTAAAATGAGGTACACGTGTTGTCTATCGTCCTGTAACCCTCACCACTGCGACTGATGATGAATTTGGTAGGGATGGGAGGGGGTGCCGATGTCAATCACTGCCACCTCCCACCCCCGACACATCAGTCAGGTGAGTTGGTGTGTGTGTGTGTGTGTGCATGTTGTGATGGAACATGTGGTCGAGTGCCTGCCTTCCTCCGGTACACACTGTGTTAGGGCGGTACAAGGGCCTTGTTTATATGGGCGACACTGCACTACTGTTTGGACTGAAGCAATGCCACTCTGGCCCAATGCCTGAAAGGGATATTCTCTGCTGACGGAATGTTTCTCGCATTCCTTTCCCATAGATGCATTAGCGTGAAATGCCTCTGATCACAGTAATCCCTTCTGCTGTACAATTCTGGAACCCGAACACTCATAAGCTTTAATACAACATATCTTTAATACAAATAAATGCGATGCATTCATGTGACGTTTTCTACCCATTTTCGAAGAAATATTCTTACAAAAGCGTATTCTTCTGTCTATAACTTCCTTTAACCTTAAGGGACACTGATAGTGAAATGCTAAGTTTCTATATTACGTTCTCTACACGTATTATGCACATAGTAGGTAGAGAAACTATTGTAGTGCACTAAAAAATTCTATACCGAGATTCCATCGAAAACATATGTTTCAAGGTCCCCTAAATACAAAAAAAAAATTAGAAAAATGTTCGCGTATATATCCGCATAGCTGGAAAACGAAAATACCGTTAAATACCAAACTTGGTATTTAAGTTTAGTATCTTACAAAACACGACACGAAATTTTTCAATATAATTCCCTCTCCCCAAACTATCCTTTACATGAAACAATGTTTGAACATTTTGATTTTCTCAAAAGAGCCTACAACAATTTGACATATTAAAGATATTTATATGGTGAATAAAATGAGTATCTTAATTTTCTGGGGATAGCCGCTGAAGATCTCTTCATTCTGGGTGACTTTTGCATAACTGGTAAACCGGAGAACTTACTACACAAAACTGTAGATCTCGTAAAACAAAACACAATTTATGGCATTTACATTTGTTGTAGAGTTATCTGCTATCGAGAAATCCCTTATTATTGGTTGCAATTTTAAATTGCTTAGACTTTTCTCGAACGGGAAGTCATCTTTTGTTTCATCTTTCTTGTATCTTTCTCCTAGCCATACAAAGAGAACCAAACTTCAAGTGTTTACATAGTGAAAGCTTATAAAAGATTTGACTACCGCTTTAGCTAGTGTATTCCCGTATTACCTTTATACTTAAAAGGAAGCGCCATCTCCGAGATATCCCTTGTTATTGGTTTCAATTTTAAACTATTTATTTTTTTCTCAAACGTAAAGTCACCTTTCGTTTAAAATCTTTTTTTATTTCACTGCTGGCCATACAAAGCGAACCGAACTTGAATATTTCACATAGCGGCCAGCTTTCAAAAATGTTTATTTCCCATCTGCTTAGAAGGAAGAAAGTAATAAGACAACTTCTTCTAATGTTTATCTCGATTAGCATGATATAGATTAAGGGATAAGTTTTTTTAATAATAGTTTGCTTGCAAAACAGGTAGAGAAAGTTATGTAAGTGGAACACATAAACTGTTTTGTGTTAAGTTTTTGATAATTTTAGTCATTACATTGTTGTTATAATACAAAATTACTTTACCTTTCAATAAATACAAAGGGTGCCATAAAAGTATACACACTTTGACAGAATGTATCTATTTAATATATTTCAAAGTTGGGCCAAAAACAGTAATGTGTAGTATGTTCTCCTGTAAACAGACGAGACTCACATACGTTATGCTAGAGTTGGATCACACAGATAAATCAACAATGAACAAATGAAGCCAAGATTATAGTATATGTTCTGTAAACAGATGTCATTCACATTATGTTATACTAGCGTTGTTACAACAAAATGGAGCCAAGATTATCATTTGCACAGCGGAAAGCAATTTTGAGGTGACATTGGAAAACCAAGAATGCTATAGCAACGTCAATGGAGCCCTGTGTAAAGAACAAAACTGCCAACGCGAGTAACAATTGAAGCAATCGAGACAAATTTGAGAAAAACTCCAAAGTGGAAACATATTTTATTCATGGTATTATATGAGATGTTCAAAGGGACAGATTTGGGAGAACTCGCAGAGGAATAAATCCCGCGTCTTCGTATATGGTTTTGGAAAATTTGGAACTCTCACCGCAGAAATCTACAAAGAAATGTGCAAACTGTGATTAGATGAACCAGCATTCGTCGTTTTATTAAAAGAGCAGAGTTGAAAGTTTCCATCCCAAGACTTTTCCATGTATTAAATTAAGATGAACCTGATCGGAGAATGCCGTTCTGTAGGTGGTTTAAAAACATGGTGCAAGAGGATGAGGCCTTCGTAGGGATAGCTCTTTGGTCCGATTAAGCACAGTTTAAGGTGCTTGGACCTTGCGATAGTATTTTAGTACCACGCATATATTATTAGTTTCATCATTAGTTTATAATATTTAACATAAGAAATATATGCTCTATGGAAAGCATCACTGTGGAGGGTAGAAAATAGCTTTTGTATTCGTCAAGATTACGGGCTTTGTTGAAAATAGCAAACATTTTAATGCATTAGGGTCATAAGTAACAGCCCTTAAGAGGAAGCTAGGTTATTTCCCTTTTGAAATTGGAGAAAGGGAACTTCGCATTGTAGAACAAGGTCATGAGGGTGTAAAATAAAGAAAAATCCCCGATAGTCGCGTGAGAACGCCACTTTACGCGCTCTTTTTCAGCCAATCAAAAAGGAGGGCAAAACTCGGACCCTTTTGTGTATAAGTGTTGTGAGGATAAGAAGTCGGGACTGGAGTGAACAGTGGCGGATGGCCATCAGCCCGCAGAAGAGCTCGACTCTACTGCTGGCTAAAGTCCGTGGCTGGCGGCCGGAGAGGTCCCTGAGGTTGTGGCGGCGGCGGATCCCCTGGGTCCGCACCGCCAAATACCTCGGAGTTCTCCTCGGCCGCGGCCTTACTTTCACTCCACATGTCAGGGAGAAGGTCGGTATGGGACATGCTGCGGCAGTTGTTTCCCATCTTCCGCTCCACCATGCCTACACACCTAAAACTACGGCTGTACCGCGCGGTCATCCCGCCCCTGATGCTGTACGGCTGCGAGGTCTGGGGTTCGGTGGCTCGTTCCACCATCCGCAGACTGCAGACCGTGCAGAACAGGGCACTGAGGATGATATATGGTACAGAAAGTAGATTCCCGTCCCACATTCTCCATTCCCATTCCGGAATCCCTTAGATAGTGGACGTTGTGCGAGAAAGAGCTCGCACAATATACACTAAACTTGTTCCTCACCCAAATCCTCAGGTGAACATCTCGGTCTTTACGACCACACGCTGCCTAGGAGACGCGTAAGCTACCGCCTTCCCAAGGACGCCTTGGGATGGTAGTTTTCGGCCGCCTCTCCCTTCCTTACAGTATTACCCGCCAAGTTAAGCAGCATCGGACCCGGTCACAACTCGGATGGGTGACCGTCCAGTTGTACTCCGACCAGATTCTGCAACACTGGTTTTCCCCCACCCCGTACCTACATCCTTTCAGTTCTCCCCGCTAGCTGGCAATGCTTTCCTTGACAGCCCGCAAGCGGCTGGCCAAGTTAAGCAGCAACGGGCCTGGTCCCTCTCTGGGTGGGTGACCACTCCGGTAGGTAAGCCGGCCCGCGCCGGCTGCACGAAGGGAAACACTCTGCCCACATTACTTTGACACAGACATAAACGCTTGCACAAGACTACATCTTTTATATCAGACGGGTAAATCCGCGAGAAAAGCGAATAGGTACCGTGGTGATTTGCCCCCGCCCCAGTACACTCGGGAGACTAGTTCATGCTCCTGGCTCCTGGCTCCTGAAGTCGGGACACACACAAGGCTCATAAAAAACGACACATCATGTAGGACATCGTGCGCTGTATATTGCAGAAAATCAGTATTTTACAAATTAATCTGACGGGCATTCATCGTGAATATCATACTAACCGAGAAACTCCAGAATACAGCGACTAATGTAAAGTTATAATAACTCCGTAAAGGTGGAAGTAGCACGTATTGAAAACGGCTTCATCAAGTTCGCGATCAGCTACATATCGGGAGTCTCTCGTAGGGTTAGTGCCTCAAATGAACAATAGTTCACCAATAAAGGAAGTCTACAGTGAATTAAGTGAAATTTCTATGTTATTTGAGTCTACCAACAGTGTTACATACCCTTTTCATTTTGCCTCCCTGAGTAAGAGACAACTCATGGTCTACTAGAACAAGCTTAGCCGGTGCAACCAAGGGAATCTGCAAGGTATGTACACCTAATGTAGAGAAATTCACTAGCATTAACCCGCGACCAACTCCAGGTAGACTCACCTGACAGCGTCATACTGACAACCCAAAAATAATACGACACATTGGCACCCGAACGTTGACGCTACTAAAACAAACTACGACAACCAGTTAACCGGCATAACTCTTGATGTCCAAACAATCCACTTTTTTATGAAATGGCTGTAATTTACCTGGATTAATGCTTGGTGTAGATTGTTATCTAGGGGTCTAATTGGACCATTCTGTAACTGGCCAAATATACCTAAACTTGCGACGCACAACCGTCATACCACCATGTTGACACTATGAAAACGAGGAATGTTACTTCCAAAAGGATGGTACCAACACATTACCATTAAGAAGTATGTGCGTACTTTGATGACAAGATGAAGAGGTGAGACTGAGCTTCCACCGCGTTCTTCGGGTCCGTTGGACTTTCACCTGATGGGAACTCTTAAGAATGTTGTATTCTGTAGAAAACCAGTTACATTGGCAGCACTTCGGGAAGAAATTGAATCAAAAAATGCTTCTCTCTAATAAATAAAATAATTTACGGAGATATTTCTTTTCATTTCTGTTGTGTTACTGTGCTAACTTTGTGTCCAATTCCAGAAATAGATGGTCCATTTAAGCATATATGTTCCCAAATAGGACAATTGCTGTACAGCACAATGTGTTTATTTTCCAATATAGTAAGTTTTATTTTGTAAATTTAACTCCTCTGTAAGTTCATAGTGGTGTTATTATTACAAATGTTGTTTGCTGTATATTTTATTAAAATGATGTGTGAAAGTTAACGGTCCCACATAGGGGGGTGTTCCCCTATCTGAGTTTCATTTATTTTCAACCTCAGATGTCATAGTACGCAGTGATCTCATTAGGACGAAGGAAACCATTTTTAATTTATCTACCAAATACTACTACGTACATAGTAAGGTAGAGGACGTATTGTATACCACCCAAACATCCTATACCGAGAATTTCATCGGAAATTTATGTTTTGAGGAGCACTGAATCCAAAAAAGAAAGAAATTAAAAAAAAAGCACGCTCATGTATGTGTGTGTGCAGACAGATTAACTCAAAAACGAAAAACCCGTTAAATACCAAACTGGTATTTAAGATTGTCTTTTTAAAAGTTAAAATGATAATATAAACCAAATTATTAATAGCACTGTGTGAATTTAGAATGTTGTTATTAGTTTAAGGATGTTGAGGTTTAATTCTTGTTTTTTTTTAATTTTAATTCTTTTTTAATTTGTATACTCGTGTTAAAATTTAAATTTATTCTCTGTGGATGCGATATTTTCAGGAAAATCTTACACCTGAAACTATCCTTTACTTGTGAAAATTTGCAAAAATATTAATGTTTTCAAAACTGGTTCTAATGATTTTGATTAAAATACTGTAAATTAAATATATTTATAAAACAAACCAAATACACATCTTGAATTTTCTAGGAATAGCCTGTGAATGCTTTTTCATTCTGTATGAATTTTACATAATTGCTAAATCATAAATAGACAAAAATTTTGTGCACAAAAATGTAGATCATGTTAAAACATACATTTATGTCATTTACATTTTTTGTAGAGCTGATCATTTCCGAGATATTCCTTCGTATTGGTTTCAATTTTAAAGTACTTAAAATGTTCTCAAATGGGAATTTGTCAATCCAGTTTCCTTTGTTTTACCCCTGGCCATCCAAAGAGAACCGAATTTCAATCACACAGTAATCAGTTTTTAGACGATTTAACTGTGGCCTAACGTATTCTCCTTATTTCCCTTTTATTCATAAGGAACTAACAATAAAATTCTGCTAATTTTCATCTTGATTATCATGACGTAGGTAGAATAAGTTGTGAAAAGAGTTTGCAAAACAGATAGAGAAGGGCATGTGAATGGAACACACCAGTTTATTTATACCGCAATGATACTACAGTTGATGTAAAAAGGCTTGTAAATAATATTTTTAATATGGCATCTTGCATATTTTCGCACAGCTATTAGCATACTGCATGAGGTGCACTTAAGTTGTACATCGGATTTGAAAGTGTGCTTCGAAAAGGAGAAATAAGTCTGATTTTAGAAGGGGGAAAATATTAAAATATTCTATCTTATCTGACTTAAATCTAGTGGTAACAAATGTTGCTAATTAGTCGACCACATAATAAATTAGTCATTAAATTACTTTGTATCTTTAAACTTTTAAGGTTCAGTGTTTTCACGTCCATGCTGATGCAATTTGCTTAACAGTAGTGAAAGTCATGACATTAAAACTCTTATAATGTTCACGACTTTGCGATGAAATATGAACAAAACTTAAATGCCACCTAGGCAGTTTTATAACTGCAAGCATAAAATAATAATTAATTTCCAGTCACTAACTAACTGGATCAAACACCTGCAAGTTTGTATCAAAGGGTATTTTTTGTGCATAAATCGCCACATAATCAAAATAGAAAATAAGCTAGCACGATAAAACGTAAAAGGAAAATTAGCAGGTGGTGCAGCATTCGGTGATAAAGAATCCTGTGCAAAGACCGTGAATAAAAAGAATTTAAAAGAATGTCTCAACAAGGGGAACTGCTTTCATTTGCACAACATACTAGAAGAAAGGCTCGGAATGACTGTTTGATATTAGGATTACATAAAGTTACTTCATGCCTCATTGATTTCTGCACGGTCAGATGAGTCATCACAAATTATTTATGTTGCTAATGAAAGTAAGAGAAACCATACTAGTTACGCTACCATACTAGTTATGCATATTATACATGTTTAAATAATAATAATAATAAACAAAGTTGCACGAACAATATGCATTTCAAAATAAAACTAATGCAATTTTTACTTTCTCTACCATGTACAAAATTCCTGACAAATGAAGAGTATTTCATAGGCTGTTTCTAGAAATTATATATATATATATATATTATTTGTAATGAAATATTTGTAGACCAAGTGGTCTAACCATTCGGCCACGGCGTGGCGAAGCGTCTAACGGAGAATTAACTTATACTTACCATCTAATATCACTTGTTAAATAATATATATTGGCAAGGAAAATAAACTTTATGAAACTAAATAGTTCTAATTGATTTTCCAAAGGTTTCGTTGTTGCCACTTATTGGGTTTTAAAAATAAAGGATTCAGTTTGTATAAACTATGATAGAGGATAGATTGTCAAAAAAAGTTAATATAAATGTAATACCTTGGATTTTTTTTATTCGAGGTTACACATTACATGAAAATATAAGCTCAATGCTATGGTACAGATATTAAACGTTTGATCCACTGCGATTATCTAAATAGTTACTGGATCATTCCGATAAATATTTCACCAACAAACAGTTCTTAGCAGGCTCTACATGATTTCAAAAATTGGTAATACTGTTGGGGGAGATTAAGGAAGCCAGAAATACAACATGCGCAGATATCTAATGCCCATTGCAGTAAACAAGGGTTTTCTTTCATCCGTTATTAGGAAAATTCAACAAACGTTGACATTTTATTTTATAGTAGGTAAAGAGGGGGATTTTCAATAAAAATCTTATGTGCTAAATCATATGACATCCTCTATCCATTCTTCAACAAACTACTCTTAATGAAAACTACTCTTACATATATTTACTTCATTTTATTTCAGATAAAACATTTGCTTAATCTTTTATTACATATTTCCTTGTAGATAAAAATGAATAAGAGAATGCACTAGGCTAAGCGACTGTCAAATCTTTTAAGAGCTGGATGCTATGTGAGGGTTAACATTCTGTTTGCTTTGCTTGACCAAGTGAAAATAAAATGAATATTCAATGACATACCATTTGAGGAAACTAATATCAAGGAATATCTAGAAAATGGTTAACACCAGAAACATGTTTTTTATATAAATTATGTGTGAAACCAGTTTTACACTTTTAATAGAAATTGTTCGTGTAGTCTCTTCCGGTTTGCTAGTTATGTAAAAGTCACTTAGATGAGGATCTCAAATATTATTGCCAATAAATTCAAGATATTCGTACGTGTCATCATTAAAATATCACAATCATATGGTTCACATCCAAGAGGTTTTGAGTTCGAATCTCGATTATACGTTGAGTTACCCGGATAAGGTTTTGCAGTGAACACGTGTTTTTAATCGATGATTAAGAAAATTCTGAGGAATTAGGTGATTTTAATTTATACTAGGTAAAGGGAAGGATTTGCAACACAAATCTAATGTGTGTTAAATCACACACTTTCTCTATCCATTCTTCAACAAACTACTTTTAATAACGCTTATTCTTACATATATTTACTTCATGTTAATCCAGATAAACATTTGTATAAATGCCTTTTTTATTACATATTTTCCTGTAGATAAAATTTGGGTGGAATACTAGAATAATATATATGTTGTTTGAGATCACCTTGAAGTTTACTTGAAAACATGGGAGACAGTTGAGAAATTTAATGACGTGCCGGCATGTTGTCATAGTAGCTCAGTGATAGAGCAACCTGCTAGAGACCGGGAGATCCGTGTTTCAGATCCCGGCTATGGCATTGCATTTTTTAGTTTGGCTCTACCTATCCAATATTATAATATATTATTTAATATAAATAGTGGAGAAAGTAAAACTAAACCTCAGTTGGAATCGACTCGGTGTGTTGATCGGTACAGCACGCTGATGTTTCATCATGGACATAATCATAGCACGTGTGCGGCATAAGTAAATGTTATCTTTATCAGAAGATGCTGTATTGAATGACAACCTGGTTCCGTTAATTACAATGTAACAGCATGATAGGGCTACTACATTACTTCATTACTCCACCTTAGTAAGCAATGATAATATTATTTACAGCATTTCTTGGATGATCCAACATGGTGGGACACGAACCAGTGCTAATCCACTCCATAGCTGCATTCACAGGGTCGATGTTGTTCAACCAGTACATAAAACTGTTATTGTGTAAGACATTTACACCAGTTTGTATCGACTGATCAAATGTATACGGCTTTTACTGACACAGAATTTGAAAGGATGATGTAAGTTCTAGAGAGACGGAGTCTGACTGAAAAATGTAAGCCGGGATTTGAACCACGAATCCGCTGGTATCCGTTCAGTCGCTCTTATTACGGACCTACCATGACAACATACCGACATGGTAGTAAATTCTCCAACTGGGTCGCGTTTTTCCCGATAAATTACGAAGAGCTTATTTTGAAATGTCTACCTCAATGATGACTCCAAAGCATTTAAGTACTTTAGTTAATCAATAATTAGGTCAATTAATGCGCGCCAAGCCTGTGTAGGAAGAATTTAAAGAGCTAGAGCCAGACTGAAAAATGCAATGCCATAACCGGGATGTGAACCACGGATCTCCTGGTTTCTGTCCTGTTACTCTAACCACTGAGCTACCATGGCAACCTGCCGGCACTGCACCAAATTCTCCAACTGACTCAAAAATTTTCCGATAAATCACAAGAAGTTCTCAAATTTATTTGAAATGTCTACCTCAATAGCAACTTACAAACTCCTTAGCTTCATGGTAGCTCAGGGGTAAGAGCAACTGGACGGAAACCACGAGATCCGCGGTTCAAATCCCGGCTACGTCATTGAATTTTTCAGTCTGTCTCTACCTCTGTCCTACACACGGCGGTGTGGAAGAAATAATTCATACCTAAGTGCTAGTCAGCGGGCCTTTCTAGGATTCAATCTAGTAGCCAACAGTAACAAAAAGAATGCCTAACACAAAACTACACACATACACACACACAACAAAGCATAGCATTATCTAACGGACATTAAAGTACTAATAGGCCACGTAAGGGTTAGCGGACCCTTCCAGGGCTTGATCTAGCGGCCAAAACCAACTAATGCCTACCAGAGCATTACCAAGCGCAAGCTAAAAGCATACCACGATTCGCAGATTTCACATGCCAGGGAACCACATCCATTGCAATGGAAAAGAGTGCTTCATCAAACATCGTCTAAGCTAACTTCTTGAATTATTCAAGGAACACTTCATTACGATACTGTCCGCTGTACATGCATTTCTTTTTGTGTGAACAGTACAGAAATGTTATTAGAGCAACAGAAAAATTGCTCCGCAAGTAGCATTTTACAAGAAGAAAATTGCTGAAAATATCAATAGCCAGAAAACAAGGACAGATTAGAATGCATGGCTCTTATTAAACTCCACCAGGTTGGTATGTCGGACTTTTAGCGTTCCTTTTCCTGTCTTCTGTTGCTGTCTTTTCTGTCCTTTTCTTCTTGTGTTGCTGCTTTTCTTTTGCACAACTTCGTTTGTTACTTTGCATGATGCAAATGAGATCTTGTCGAACTGAAGTTCTTATTGCAGAATCCAGTAAAGTTTTACCTCTACTGCTTTGCTGTAGCTCCAGTTAAGGCGTTTAAAATGGTGGATGTGGCCAATTATACCTTTTTATATTCAAGACTGTTTAAATTATTTTATCACGGAAATAAAATCAAAAGTAAATTTGTTGTGATTTTTCATGAAATTTCAGTCATACATACCCTTAAGGTAGAAAAAAGATCGCGGTTTAAGTAAACAAAATATTGGAAAGATGTCCGACCTTCTCTTGTCCTCTGTCTATGGCACCATGCACAGTATTTTGCAGATGTCTTGAAATATTGGCAATTTCTTACTTGATGGCATTTCTTAGTTGCTATGGGGTTGTTGCAATTCTCATAAAATCCGTTCTTTATATATAATTTTAGGCTGGCATCTAAATTAAAAGAAGTTTTGGCTCGTCGTACCTCGGCATTCCAGCTCTGATCAACATAGATATGGATCACTTCACTCGGAAGATACTAAACGCGGTTCTTGTCGAAAAGTCGGTATTTTCAATACCTTCTAGGTCACGGACTACAAGCCTGGAAACAAAACTTCTTCTACATTTGTTCTTTAAGGTTATCCCAAAACCAAAACTCAGCCGAATTCAGATCTCGAGATTACGGGGGCGACATTGTTGTGAGGCGACTGCTAATGAAATGATCGCCAACAACTGCGCAATCAATCGTTTTGCAGGAACGTAGATGTGAGTGAAGCGCCATCTTGCATGAGGATTTTGTTTTCCGTATTAATCTACTAACAATATTCATATTTTATTTTGAAGCTTATTAAGCCGGAAATTACTTTAATCAACATATATGACCTTAACCTAAATTAGACAAATTCTGTAGGCATTTTAACTCAAAATCCAAGTTAGAGTACAATTATTTAAAATCGGTTGTGTTCCATTCTCATGACTTTCCCTGCATGGTCTGTAAACAAACATACTTACAATAGATTATTCTATGAACAATTGAAATTCTGTTGTTTTCATGACCAGAAGTAAAACAAGAGATATGAAACGAAAAACGATTTTTCGTTTGAGAAGCGTTTAAATAATTTAAAATTGAAACCAACAACAAAGATATCTCAGTAACTGTTAACTCTACAAAAATGTATATGATATACAATGTGTTTTAATGAGATCTATACCTATTTTTTCTGTTGTAGATTTTGTCTTTCCTGTACGGTTTACCAGTTATACAAAAGTCATCCAAAATGAAGAGATCTTCAGAGGTAATCCCCAAATAGTTCAAGATATACCTTTGGTTTGTAATGGAAATAACAAACATACATTGCAGTTTAATAAAAATCCTTAAAGCCAGTTTTGTTAATATTAACATTTTCAAAAAATGTTCCATATAAAGGATAGTTAGGGGTAGGGAATTTTTCTGAAAATCTTGGTGGCACATGCTTGAAAGATATTGGACTTAAAATTAGCAAGTTTGGTGAGTAACGACTTTTCATTGTTCAGTTAGGCTGTTCATAGACACACGGAGCCATTTCTAAACTTTTTACTTTCTCTACACGTACTATGTACCTACATAGTGTATAGAAAAGTATTGTAATGCACCCAAAAATTCGTTACCGAGATTTCACCGGAAATACATGTTTTGTGTCCCCTTGAATCCATAAAAAGCATTTTTAGAAAAAGGCCGGTGTGTGTGCACGCGTGCTCGCGTGCGTGCGTGCGTGCGTGTGTGTGTGTGTGTGTGTGTGTTCTGTGGACAGCATAACTCAAAAGATAAAAGACCATTAAATACGAAACTTGGTATTTAAGTTTGATATTTTCCAAGGTTGCGACACGAAGATTTTCAAGAAAATTCCCCACCCCCAACTGCCTTTACATGGAGTTTATTTCGAAAATTTTGATTTTATAAAAACTTCCAACTGCCTAATTGCATTCTACTGTCCCGGTCTTATGATAAGCGCAAATCATTTGCGCCTATGAGAAAGCATTTTGTAGTGGTTGAAAATGTTGCAAGGCACGAGTTGGCACCAGTAAGGTACTCCACATAATTTTACATGTGTTTTATGCTAAAACGAACAAGATCCTTTATTAAGTACGAAGCACTATGTTCATCCCATATGCACGGTGTAATTACAGGTTATGTCTCCACAGCTCTCTGTTGCGTAGCCAGCAGCATTTGCTCGTACTTTTAATTTCATATTGTGGCTGCAATACGTGGCTCATATTTTAATAACCGTATGTAAAGTGGTACTTGTGTGACTGAATATATCATTATCTCGTTCATGCCTATTTGTTGTTGCTCGTAACTTATCCTTTCTACAGAACGTGTTTCAGAGACTGGCTTCAGGATATTGCAATACATACATACAAAAAACAAAAAACGTAACTCTGATTTTATCTGATGTATATTACATTTACATTACTTTTTCTACTTATTCTTCAACAAAATGTTATTAAAAAGGGTCGTTCTTCTATCTGCTTCACGTTAATCAGGTAAATATTTGTAAAATTAGTTTTACTATTATTATATATATCCTTACAGAAAAAAGTGAATATGGCAATACAATGTGCTTAGACGAAGGTAAACATTTTTCGAACCTGGTCGCAGTTCACTATACACGGCTAGGAGAAAAAGGGAATTAAAGAACAGAAGAATGAAAAATAAAGAAAAGAATATAATTGTTATACTCGCATGACTTTCCCAGCTGCTACAAAAGATTATTCTTCTTTGTACACAATGCTAATCGAGTTAAATATTAGCAGAATGTTCTTATTATTTAGTTCCTTATAAGGGAATACGCTATGCTAAAGTGATTGTCAAATGCTTAAAAAGCTATCGTTATGTGACTGTCATTGCAAATCACTTCTTTGCTTGGCCTGGAGTAGAACAAAAGAAAAACGGACACTTCCAGTCTTGAGAAAAGTTTAGGTAGATACTTCACAATTGAAACTAATAACGAGGAATATCTCGGAAACGGTTACCTCCACAACAAAAACGTAAAGGACATAAATTGTGTGTTTTATCGTGATAAACTTTTTTCTGCAGTGAGTTTTTTTTCTATCTCTTACGGTTCAGCAGTTAAGCTAAGTTCGGTAAAATTCATCCATAATAAAGAGGTCTTCAGAGGCTATTTGCAAAAAATTCGAAACATACATTTTATTTGGTACAAAAATAGCGGGATTTAATCAAAATTGTTAGTCATTTTTAAGAAAATCAAAAATTTCGAAATTTTTTCCATTTAAAGTGTAGTTTGTGGTGGGGGGATGTTTCTCGAAATCTTCGTGTCGCATCCTTGGAAGATACTAAACCTAAATACCAAATTTGGTATTTAACGTATTTTTCTTTTGGGGATATGCTATCCACACACACACACACACACACACACACACACACACACACACACACACACACAGATAGACACACAAACGGACCTTTTTTTAAAAATGCTTTTTTCGGACACAGGGGAACCCCAAATATATATTTCCGGTGAAATCTCGGTATCGAATTTTTGGATGCATTACAATACCTTCTCTATCCCTTTGTACATTGTACATATGGGGATAGAGATAGTAAACAGATATTAACTTCCTATTGAGGAAAACAAGTAAAAATAATGCGGCGACGCAGTCGAGTGGTTAGACTACTCGCCACCATCTGGGCGGCCCGAGTTCAATCCCAAATGCACGCATGCGGGATTTGTGGAGGACGAAACGGTGTTTGGGTGGGTTTTCATAGAGTTCTTCGGTTTCCCCCGCCAATTGCTCTATCATCACCTTTTCTATTATTTTTCCTTGCATTTCATATCATCCACTTCCTCACGCTCATGTCTGGCCACGGGCAGATCACTCGATCCAGGTTCTCCATTCTGAGGTTTCGTGCCGTTCTCTCCCCGATAGGCTTCTGACCGCTAATCAGTCCTATGGGGTGAATGTCAGTCCTAAATATCCGGAGGGTAAGCCAACTACGGAAAAACAAAACAATGAACATCTCAGAAATGTTCAATCCACTAAAAATGTATTTGACATAAATTAACCTGTGTACTATAACGAGATCTATATTTCTTTGCAGTAATATGTAGTGCACCCTTACAGTTTAGCTGATTTGCAAACGTCATTCTAAATACCAGAACTTCTGAAATTTAAGATACACGTTTTATTTATTATGAAAATATCTTAAACATTGGCATTTCCATAAAAGTCGTTAGAGCTAATTTTGGAACAGTAAAAAAATAAAGTAATCAAAACTTTTCCATGTACAAGGGAGTTTGAGATGGGGAATTTACAATCAAATTTCAGTCATATCCTTAAAATATGTTGAAGATAAATACTAGGTTTAAAATTTAACCAATCTGTTATTTTTAAATTAAGTTGATCATAAGCACACGCATCTTTTATGTCTTTTTCTACCCTCCATCGTTTATTTGGATATAAAATCTATTCTTAAGAAAGCTTAAATTCCTATTTTGTTCATTTCAACTCAAACACAGGAATAGATACTGCACATATTTCGTAATAGATGCAAAGGGAATAGTAATAACCAAATGTTGAATAACTGGACGCAATATGCTGCTCTTAAAATGCCATACTTTTTCCATGAAATTGGGGGAAAGAATTGAAAATCGGTAGGAGTTTCAAAATCTCAATTCAAACAAATAATAATGTATATCTTAGAAATGACTCACTACACAAAACCTCCTATTTGGAATAAAATGTGCGTTTTCAGGAGACCTGCACTTTTTGTGTTTTCCTTAATGTTTGCCAGTTATACAAGATTATATAAAATGCCTTCCTTCACAGGCTTTTCCCATAAAATTTAAGATAAACCTTTATTTGTTATGTATATATTCTTAATGTGTATTTTAATCAAAAACCATTTTTGAGAAAATCAAAAACTTCGAAAAACTTTCCATGTAAAAGGTAGTTTGGTGTGGAGTTTGATAATTACACAATTCAAACAACAGTTTGGTATTTATCCAACTTTTCCATTTTTACTTACATATAGTAGAAAGAGAAGATATTGTATTCAAAAAATCGATGTTCAGATTTCACAGAAAATATATGTTTGTAGACCTCCTGAATAAAAATAGCGTTTTTAGAAAAAGTTCGGAGTGCACGTGTGTGTGTATGTGTGTGTGTGTGTGAACAGCAAGTCTCAAAAACGAAACGACCGTTAAATTGATGTTTAAGTTTAGTATCTTCCAAAAATATGACAATAAATTTTCAAGAGAATCCCTCCACCACAAACTACTCTTCATTTAGAAAATGTTTTGAAAGTTCTGTTTTTCTCAAAAATGGCTGTAACAAATTTCATTAAAATACCACACATTAAAGATATTTACATGAGAAATAAAAGTTATATCTTCAATTTTCTAGGAATACTTTCTAAGGCTTTTGCATTATGGGTGAACTTTACATAACGGTAAACCGTAATACATAAACAAAAGGTTATTACACGAAATATGCAGATCTCATTAGAACGATAATTTATATCACATATATCTTTTTTGTAGAGTTGACTGCTTATTAGATATTCTTTGTTATTAGTTTCTATTTTAGCTACTTTAACGTTTCTCAAAGGGAAAATCATCTTTCTTTTCGTCTCTCTTTTTTCACTTCTAGCCGTGCAATGTGAACCGAGTTTCAATTGAATCACATAACAACCTTTAAAATAGTAGACTTTACATTAATATTATTTTACTTAGAAAAAATTACTACAACCATTTCTGCTAATGTTTATTTCGATTACTACGATGTAGATAAAGGAACAATAGTTGTAAAAGAAGTCATGTGAATAAACACATCAGATTTTTGTTATACTGTTCACACACACACGGACCTTTGTCTTTTAGCGAGTCTCAAAACGTGCATTATCAGTGAAATTTAAGTATAGAATTTTTTGTTCGAATGCAATATCTTCTTCGCTTACTATACGCAGTAAATAAATCTGATATGTTTCATTCACATTTTTTTCTGCATCTCTGTAACAATTATTGTTGAGAAGCTTATCTTCCGTCTACGTTATGCTAGTCAAGAAAAATATTACAAGAAAGCAAGTAATAAGAACATTTCTGCTAAGTAGAAGGGAAATACGGGAGTACACTGGGCTAAAGCGATAGTCAAATCTTTTAAACGCTGGTTGCCATGTGGTTGAAATCCATTTCTTTGCACCGCCAGGAGTTGACAATTCCTGTATTATAAAAGTTAAAGATTTTAAACTGAAACAAGGAATGTTTAAAAATGGCCAGCTCTACGAAAGAAAAGCATATTAAATAAATTGTGTAGGAAGTCTAAATCTTATGGTTTGCCAGCTATGCAAAATTAAGCAAAATTAATCCAGAATATTCTGGAATATTATCTGAATATTCAAGATTTACAGTTTGTTTGTAATTTAAATATATTTAATGTACGGTATTTTAATCAAAGTCGTTTGAGCTATTTTCGAGAAAAACGAACTTTTAAATTTTGTTCATATAAAGGTTAGTTTGGGGTGGCATGATTTTCCTCAATGTTGCATTCTTGGAAGATACTAAATTTAAATATCATGTTTGGCATTTTTGTTTTTGAATTATCTTGTCCACAGACACACACATACCATATGCATTCTAAAAATTCTTTTTTTATGGATAGAGGGAACCCTAAAAAGTATATTTTCGGTGAAACCTTGGTATTGAATTTTTGGGCGGAGCGCAATAACTTCTCTACGTAATACCATGTTAAAAATAAACATTTTAATGAAGACACAGGTGTGTTAATGAAACGAAAATGAGAAGATGTTAAGTAAAATATTTCCAGGGTGAAAAGTGAAGTGAGAAAGAGAATAAACTTAAAAAAGGTCACCGAAAGGGCAATTTTAAAAGATATAATAATGTTATGTACATGTATTCTTCGGAATAACAAAAAGAAATACAAGAAAAAATGACAATGACAAAAGTGACAGTGAGGTGGGCAGAGAGGAAGTAAAGGTAATTACTGCACTTCGTGCACCGCCATGTGCATGTGGCATGCAGGTCGTATAGGCAACCCACATGTCGCACATCATACAGCAACAGTTATTTCACACGCTGCATGTAGTATTAAGAAGGGGCAAATCCACACGTCTGTCCAAGGCTAGCAGATGACGCTCGAGGACGCGCGCATGCGTGCAACATTTCATGCGTGTGCCACGAGGGCAGCCTGCTGGTGAAAAATAAGGGGGAAAATCGCCACAAGCGTCAGCAAAACAGGTTGCCTGAATGTTAATAGACCTTCCGAGGCAAAATCTCTTCAGCTCCCGCTACCACACTGATTACTGAAAATGCATAGAAAAGAGAATACCGATAAGTTCTCAATATAGGCAAGCAAATATATGAAGAAATATTTTCAAAACTTTGGAAATATGAAGAAAATCTATTGTGTTCCTTTCATATCACTTTCTCTTCCTATTCTGCAAACAAAATTTTATTACAAAAAGTATTTCCCTGAGCAGAAGGAAAATAAGCGAATACACTATACTAATGTGAGATCCAATATTTCTATGTGATCGAAACTCGGTTCTCTTTGCATGGCCAGAAGTAAAACAAAAGACATAGGAATGACACATTTCCGTTTGAGAAAATGCTTAAATATTTTAAAATTGAAATCAATAACAAGGAATATTTCGGAAAGGTTAACTCAGCAAAAAATTTGCAAATATAAGTTGAGTGATTTAAAGAGATTTATATTTTTATGTAATAAGTTTTTGTTCATCTCTTACGATTTGCCAGTTACAAAAAAGTCATACGGAATGAAAAGGTTTTCAGAGCCTTTCCCAGAAAAGTCAATATATACAGTTTATTTGTCATATCTTTAATATGAGGTATTCAAATTAAAATTTTTAGAGTCACTCTTGAGGAAATTAAACATTTTGAAAACGTTTCCTGCTAGAATAATTTGGGGTGGAGGATTTTCTTGAACATAGTAATGCTGTTACTCTAGAAACTGCTGTACTTTAATACCAAGTTTGGTAATTAAGGATTTTTTTAAGTTGTTGTGTTCTTAAAGAGACACACAGAGAAACCTACACAGGGACCACTTACCATTTATGCAATGAAATTTCGGTATAAAGTTTTTGTGTGGAATACAATATCTTATCTGCTCGCCATGCACATTGTAAATATATGCCAGAATAAGTAAAATGAATTTTTATTCAGGGAGCTAAAAAATTGTTAAACCAGTAAAATCTCAGTATTGAGTTTTTGAGTGGAATACAAGACTGTCCCTACTTACTGTACGCAGTAGTGAAAGCAATAATTCTTGATCCTATCGTGCAGGAATGATTTAGAATATAAAAGTCATATTTTGCCTGTCTCTCTAGCTATCAGTGCGTACAGTTTAAGTATAGCAGTGCATTATCGATTGACTATCTTGTAATATTTTCTAATAACGAACTGCTGAAGGGTACGTTTGAAAAGTAAATATGTATTTTATGATAGCTACACATAAAATGAATAACTTTAAATAACTGTTATAACGCTAACAAGGATTGCTAATATGTGTGTGCAATAAATAGTTATTCTGTCGAGACTGCATTCACTATTGTTATCGTTATTATGATCATATTCTGATTATGAAAGTATTTAGCACCACAATCTTCTTTTTTCAGCCGCATATTTATTGCAGCCTAGACTGTACTCTATCAAACGATCTATATAATAGAATCGCATTATAGCTTGAGGTAGTTTTTATCTGATCAACTTAGTTCGTACCATTATTTATTTTATTCTCGAACTCTGAATGAAATAGGTATGTAGCACTATAAAATAAAGCACATCTCTGTAACAAATTATTGGTAAAATACTTATTCTTCTATTTCATATTAATCGAGAAAAACATTTGCAGAAAGTCTTATTACTTACTGACTTATAAGTAAAATGGAAATAAATGAGTAAATCTATTATCAACAGTTTTAAAAGCTGGTTGCTATGTGATAGAAATCAATTTCATTGACAAGTTCTCGTATGAGAAAACTTTAAGTACTTTAAAATTGAAACCAAAAATAAGGAATGGTCAACTCAAGAAAAACTGTTCATGACATACATTGTGTGCTTTGACGTGATCTACATCCTTTGTGTAGTGAATCAAAAAAAGAGCATTTTTAGAAAACGGTCCTTGTGTGTGTGGGTGAACTACCGGACGTGTGCCTGTGAACTCAAAAACGAAAAGTCGGGAAAATACAAAACTTGGTATTAACTTTAATATCTTCCGAGAATGTGACACGAAGATTTTGAGGAAAAATTCCCCACCCCAAACTACTTTTACATGGAAGCAATTTCGAAAATGTTGTTTTTCTGAAAAATTGGTCTAAGGATTTTGATTAAATTATCGTATAGGTAGTAATGATATTTACATGCCCAATAGAATGTGCTCGTATATATTTATTTTTCTGAAGATCTCTTTATTTTGCTGAATTTTGCACAACTGGTAAACCGTAAGAGATTGAAAAAAAGCTTGCTACACAAAAAATGTAGATTTCCTTAAAACTACACTTGGTCGTACACTTTTTCGACAATTTCCGATATATTCCCTGTTATTTTGTTTCAGTTTTCTTATATTGAATTTGTAAATTCCAGGCAATGCCTAGAATTGGATTTCAACATATGGCAACAAACGTTTAAAATAATGGTCTATTGCTTTAGCCTAGTGTTCTCCCTTATTTTTCTTCTATTTACAAGGATGCAAGAAATAAAAACAACGATTAGCATGAAGTATATATATAAGAATAAGCATTTTAACAATTATTTGTTGATTGCCTCCATGGTAGAGGTGGTCAACGAGCTGGATTCCCGGCTGTGGCGAGGAATTCTTTTAACCAGAATTATTCTCTATCCCCACAGAGTCGCGAAGTATGTATGTGAGAGTGCTGTGTTTGAGAAAAATAAAATGGTTTAAATTCAACGTAAAGAACATCAGACAAATAGTTGTTTCTAATGCAAAGCCCCCCGATATGACCTTAAATGTTAAGGAGTCTATATAAATGAAACAATAAAAATAATAAATATTTTGTTGCAGAGGTGTAGAGAAAGTCAGGTGAATGATACCTCCTTGAAGTACCTTTAACTCTATAACCTATTCAACTATTTTATATGTTTTTGGAGGTGTACGAAGGCTCAGAATTTGCATATTGTGGAATGGTGAAGAAATAAAAGCCATACTGCATGGATTATGAATCCCGGGAAAACTTCTGCTGAAAGAGGACTGCGAGGGGAAAATAAAACGCAATTACACACAGGAGGGCCAAGTTAGAAGACACGAAACAGTACAATGGAGCTTTTGAAGTCCAGAATGTACACGCACGACCAAGAGCAGGCATCGATATTTGGAACGTGCAGAGATTCCTGTATCGCAGGGGCGGGGGTGTGTGCAGCGGGTAATGCCATCAAAATTTCATGCTTCTCCTCACCTGGGAGGGCCATCATTCCCTCTTTCTGTCCGCCGCTTATACAGAATCGGCATCATAATGGAGGCCCGATGATTGGCGATCAATTTAATTTGTTAAACAAGTTAAACCGCGCTGTCCACGTGCTAATGGGCGAGATAATTGAGCGAAGTTGGAACAATTGACCGGCAGCGCAGAGGGCAAAGGAAGAATTTAAATGCGGCTCTACCGTGTAATGGGTTAAGGGGCCAATCTTCACATGCACGCATTACAACCACTGACCACGTAACAGCAAGTCCCGCCAAACGTTATCCAACATAT
Source organism: Hymenopus coronatus (assembly GCA_030762935.1). Taxonomy (NCBI): domain Eukaryota; kingdom Metazoa; phylum Arthropoda; class Insecta; order Mantodea; family Hymenopodidae; genus Hymenopus; species Hymenopus coronatus. Next base: position 47,110,326 of record CM060896.1, read on the forward strand.
TATAGTAAAACAAGTTCATTCTCATGTGTTCCATTCACATGACTTTCTCTACATCTCTAAATTATTCTATTTACTTAATGCTAATCCAAAAAAAATAGCAGTAAGGGTCTAATTACTTGCTTCCTTGTAAATAAAAGAGGAATAAGGGAGTATCATAGGCTAAATCGATGTTAAATATTTTATAAGCTGGTTACTATGTGATTCAAGTACCTTTGTTTGTATAGATAGAAGTTGACAAATTCCCTTATGAGAAATGTATAAGTATTTTAAAGCTGAAGCTGATAACTGGAAATAAACCAAAAACGGTCAAACTCGCGAAAAAATACAATACTTGATACTTAAATTGAGCATCTTCCAAAGATGCGTACACGAAGAATTTCAAAAGCTTTTTACATGGAAAAAAATCTCGAAAACATTGGTTTACTCAAAAATGGCTCAAACGATTTTGATTAAAATCTCCTATATTTCTGACATATACATGGCAATTACAATGTATACCTATCTTGAATTTTCTGGGAATATCCGTTGAAGACCTCTTTATTGTGGATGTATTTTTCTGAATTTTTCATAACTGTAAACCGCAAGAGATAGACAAAAACCTGCTGCACAAAAATGTAGAGCTCCTTAAAGCACACAATTTATGTTATATACATTATTAGTGGATAGGACCGTTTTCGATATGTTGATTGTTATTGGTTTCAGTTTTAAAATACTTAAAATTTTCCCTTAGAGGCACTTTTTTATTATTATTTCATTGATATAGCCCCCTGTAACTTGTATGGAGATAATGGAGGCTTTAACTTGAGAAACAACTGCTGGTGTTTTTCTCGCTGAACTGTAGGTTTCCTCATGTTGGTTTTCGGTGTTTATGCTATCAAACACACACTCATTCACATTCATGATTCCAGACTCTGTGGGGGATAAAGAATGATTCTGCTCTAGTCGGGAATAGAACCCGGGACCTCTGGATGAGAAGCCAGAACGCTGATCACTCGACCGCAGAAGTATTCTACGGGAACTTGTCACTCCTGGCCACGCAAAGAAATATATTTATATCGCATAGCAACCACATTTAACTGACGGTTTACCCTAGTGTATTCTCATATTTCTCTTCTACTGGTAAGGAGCTAAGTAGTTAAGACCGTCCTGTTTATGTTTATTTCGATTATCATGAAGTAGATAGAAGAATAAGCTTATTAACAATTTGTTACAGAGATGTCGAGAAAGTCATATGAATGGAAAACATCAGCTATTTTACTGTCTCCACATGTACTATGACATAGTGACCCAAAAATTCGATACCGAGATTTCATCGGAAATACATGTTTTGGGTCCTCCTGAATCCAAAACAAAATATTTTTTTGGAAAAGGGTCCATCTGTCTGTCTGTCTGTTTCTGTCTGTGGACAGCATGACTCTAAAACGAAAAGATATTTATATGATATCTTACAAGGATGCGACACGAAGATTTTCAAGAAAATCCCTCCACCCCAAACTACCCTTTACATGGAATTTTTTTCAAAAATTATAATTCTCTCAAAAATAGCTCTTACATTTTGAATAAAATGTCATATATTAAAGATATTTACCTGACAAATAAAATGCATGTCTTTAATTTCCTGGGAATAGCCTCTGAAGAATACTTACTCAGGATGAATTTTACGGAATGTTGCAAAGCTGCTAAACCGTAAGAGATGGACAAAACTTACCACACAAAAAATGTAGAGTACGTTAAAACACACAATTTATGTTGTACACATTTTTTTCGAGTAGTTGATCGTTTTTGAGATATTCCTTATTTTTGGTTTCAGCTTTGAAAAACGTATACTTAACTCCTATCCATCAAACAAAGGAACTTCAGTCACATAGCACCCTACTTTTGACTGTCACTTTAACCTATGGTACTCCCTTATTTTGCTTCTACTTACAAGAGGCAAGTAATAAGACTATTTCTGCTAATTTTTTCTTAATTAGCATGAAGTAAATAGAAGAATAAGCTTGCTAACAACAATTTCTTACAGAGATGTAGAGAAAGTCATGTGAATGTGACACATCAAGTTTTTTTTTTAACATCTTGAAAGAGAGACTGGTGCCTGTCCATGTGGGATGTACTGGTCAAGCAAGCGGCTCCACTATGTCTGCCGAACGTTAAAAACGGGTCTGTGCAATTATTGCCAAAGGCTGATTTAATAAACCTGTGCACGCCATGCCTCTGCGTGATTCAGCACTGTCTTACTTCTTCCCGAGGTGAGAATTTATATACCAAGGCAGGAGTTCCATTTAGCAGGAACGGGGGTTTATTGCTTCTTCTAACGGTATTGTCTTACAGCTCGGGCGTACATCGCCATCAAAACAGATTACTTTCACACAAAGATTGAAAACAGAAATAGGTAGAGATTGCTTTCAAGTGTATGAGAGTAATACGTTTGGCGTGTTTCTCAAATTATTGTTTTCTTCCCGTTCCTGGGTGAAAGTTACAACTAGATGTGTTAACTTGTTGAATCGAGCGAGGTGCGTCGTGGTAATGTGTGCGACTTATATTCGGGAGGTCCCGGCTTCGATCCATTGGTTTCTTCATGGTTTCTCTGGGGTTTCCAATCGATTGCTGGGATAGCTTCTCATCTATCAGATATTTTATCCAACTTTCCCCTTCATTCCAGTTTCCTCTTTCAGGCAAATTTCCAGATTCAGAGAAAGGTTGCCTGTCTGCCCATTCAATGGATACTAGCTGGCTGTCAGGTAGGCGGCTTACAGGATTTCTCTGGCAGCAATGGGATGGTCATTAGACTTGGAAATGTTAGTGACTTCTGCGCGTCTCTAGTGGTCTCTCTGCCTTAGGCATGTGACCTCCTGTGGTTCCTTTATTTATCTTATTTCATTTTGAGGAAGATATATTTACCTGTATGATAAAGATTTATACTTTTTGGATGGATTAGTAATACTATACCTATATTTATTCATTTAATTCCTCATGCAACTAGGAGGTGTAATAGATCCGTATAAGCTGCACTACGCAAAGGGTCCCTTTGCATTATGTACCAGTTACCTTTATTACCCGTTAATCAGTTGAAGTTTAAATACTTTCTTCATTTTAATATTTCTCTTACTTATTTTTATTCTTTCTTTTTCTATATATAATTTATTGAAAGACTAATTTAGAAGATTATATTCCTCAAACATTCTTTTATTATCAAAAAAACATTACTTGAATCGAAAATGCGATATTAGCAGAAACAAATTTAAGAAAAATGAGTGTCTTTCAAAAATTGCTTCAAACTTTAAAATATAAGTAAGGATCGGAATTTTTTGATGTCTCAAGGCGAGGCCCAACATTATGTCAGTTTCAAATTGCAGAATAATTTTATTTCTCTTTTCGTCTCTTAGCTGTACTGAACTGTCGACTACTTCCACTGTCTCTCGAATCATGTTGCATTCTCCGAAATTTTAGTTATAGCAAACCTTCTTAGTCCTGGCTGCTCATTTTTATAGCTCCCACATACGCAGAAGGGCAGTGTGACTATATAGAAGCTTGGCCCATTGAATATTTACGCATCTATTCGCACACCTAGTCACACAATCTTCGATTTGGTAGGACAATAAATTTGGGTTTTATTTATTCCTTTTGCTTATTACATCTTTATCTTCTAAGTCTACCCTTAATTAATTCAAATAGACAACTACTTGTACAGGTTAGAATAACAACAAAACATTAGGTTGAAAGAAGAAACATTTCATCCAAAAAAAAATTCACACATGATGTTTCTTACCAACAGGATTTGCTATTTTTTAAGAAAAACGTCAAACTATTTCAATAATAGCATTGGTTGTTGCGTAATACATTGAATACAACAGTCTTTCTCTGCTATATTTATGTATTAATGCATAAGGGACCTATAAATAGCACACATTGGGGGACAATGACACTGATATCCTTTTATCAACGGCAGATGTGTTTATATTAATGCCAAATATCAGTAACTATATTAGTTTGTAAATATATAAATACAATTATTAAAAGTATAATTTTAATGTCTTTTTACGTCCTTTTTTCCGTTTGTTGGGTCTTATTTAAACATTTTAGTTCTTTTATAGATCTTCGTACCTGACTATACGCATTGTAATACTGTAATTCAAAGAAACACACAACGGAGTTTGACTTTCCGCTCTTTTTACAGCACCATGGATGCATTAATTTTAAATAAATTAATAATACTGAACATACATTTGTTTGGTTATATACCCATAATTGTATGAAAATATTTATTGTCAATTATTAGCTATTTTCTTATCAAATAAATATTAAAGATCTAGAAAAACGTTGAATGTTAATATTTTAACAGTTAAAATTCTAGTATATTAGCAATTTTTTCTCGAGATAACATTATTCACTTGTAGTGAATTTGTTGATTCTGTTAGGAAACGTATGCTTATCGCAATTCTACAACGAGGGGTTGGCCGGATTAAGATCTGGAGATATTGGAGGTCATATTGTTGGAAATTGCCTACTGATTATTCGACCTATTTCTCTACTGCCTCCATTAAATTTCCATAGATAGCTGCATTTTAAGGTTAGGTTCTTAGTCTTCTAAAATGCTGAAAAATACTCCTATTGCTTTCATTTTGAACGGCCCCAGCGAGTTCTAACATAGTGTTAAATTATTGCTTGCAATTCAATATAAGGCTAAGGAATAAGGGGAGGTATGCAGGGCAATTGGCACCAAACCGATGTAGATATTTTACCAGTGCCTCACAGGGGGTAGGGGCGCCCGGTGAAGTAAGAGGAGTCCTCGTGCGGCCGAAACCAAAGCAACGGCACAACAAAAACGGATGCGAGATTGTAGATTCTAGTTCAGCTTTAGACTAAGGCTCTTTGCTATTCCTATTGGTTACGGAGACAACATGGCTACGTGACAGGTGAACGACAGGTTTCGAGATTTCGTCGAGTTTAGGCTACGTTAGATGTATGTAGATGAACTGGATCGAAATAAGGGGTAAAAATAGACTTTCTGAAAATCGATTCTTCTTTCGTTCGCCTTGTCTGCTTATGCATGGGCAGTCATGTTGGTCAATCGACCAATGGCAGAGTCAAATCTAAAACTGAACTAGAATCTGCAATGTCGCAAAACGGATCCCGAGACTCTGTGACAATTGGACAAACAAAATTTCCCCAACGTCCCCAAGGGGCGCTCCGTATACCCCGGCGGACAGTCAAAGGTCGCAGGGGATCGTGGGTTCGAGTCCCACCTTTGGCATGAGGGTTTTTGTGTTTGTAAATGTGTATATGTGTGTGTCTTAGAGGCAAAAGACAAAAACGGCAACAAATAGAAAAACAAAGGACATGTTGAGAAAATAGAAAAAAGGGGGTAAAAAGAGGAAAAGAAATACAGCGCTGGAGTCCGGACAAGACTCGAGTTGGGGCGGGGGGGGGGGGTCGAGAAAGGCCGAAGACAGTGCGAGCAACACGGAGCATCCTTTTCTCCTGCTACGCTGCATTTACTACCTAACAGACCCCAAACAGTTGCAACCCTGAAACAGACCAACAGGTGAAGGCTGAATGGAATGAGGTATAAAAGGATGTGGAAAGACAGGAATTGGGAAGGGGGATAAAAACAACATAGTATCTAGGAAATTCCTCGCAAACACCATAGGTAGGGTGGGCCAAAACACGGACCTCCCGAATGTGCCTCCCGCTACCGCGGATCGCCTCGCTGAATCCAAAAAAAAATTCTCTCTCTCTCTCTCTCTCTCTTTTTAACAAGACAGTACGTGTGTCTAAGAACAGCAAAATTCAAAAACCAAAATTCATTTAATAACCAATTTTTCAGGAAAATCCTCCTACTCAAACAGCCCTTTACATGGAACTTAGTTGGAAATTTTCGATTTTCTCAAAAACGGTTCTAATGATTTGGATTAGCATACTATATCTTCATAAGAAATGCAATATATATTTTGCATTTTCTAGAAATGACCTCTAAATTCCTCTCCATTCTAGGTGAGTTGTGCATAACTGTTAAACAGTAAAAGATAACAAAATGCTATTACACAAAAATATAGATCTCTTTAAAACACAAAATTTATGTCACATACATTTTGTGCAGTTAAGCATTCAGATATATTTCTTTTTCTTTTATTTAAATTTTTGCAATACTTAAAATACGTACTCGAATTGGAAATCGGTACTATTATTTCATCCTAGTCATGCAACGAAAAGGCAATTACAATTATTTCATACAGCAACCACTTTATAAGGGTTTGACTATGGAGTTAGTCTAATGTGTTGCACTATTTATTTGTATTTACACGGAAATTGAAATAAACCCATTTCTGAATGTTTATCTCGATTAGCATGAAGTAGATAGAAGAATAAGCTTTTGTAAGAATAGTTTGTTGCAGAAACACATGAGTGTAACACACTAGATACAAAATACAATTCTTGATCATATACTTATAATACTTACCATAAGTAAGTAATAGGGAAAGTAAAAATTAAGGTTTGAATTTCAGAAGTTGTCGTAATTTCGGTTTAACGTTTCACTTTCCGTGATAATCAACTTTGTCAGTAAAACAACTGCCTAACTTCAATGATTTTATCTGTATCAAAGGCTAGGCAAGGCTTTTTTTTTTTTTTCGTTTGTTTCCCGACTACAAACAAAGCGTTACCAAACGTGAAAAATTCGCGATGCAGCAGGTGAGTTCAACTTATGGGCGCAGGCAGCTCTCTGCATTTTCCACAATGAAAGCGCTAAAAACAAACAAAGGAGTAGACTGTGTGTGGCGATTGACTAATAGATTGAGCGTGGCCCGGCAAATCACAAGCTTTTGAAGTTGCGCGCGCACGGCAAAACCGAATTGGAGGAAACGGGTGCACTCATCGGAATAGATTTAAGCATAAATGCTTAATGAGACTGTACTCAATTCCACTCATCAGTTCTCGGTTCCTGCCATGCCTTCTACTGCTACATACGCCCCCTCTGCCCCCCGCGAGAGCCACTACAAGCCCTGGTGGACGTGCTCGCTTGAAAATTCATTATCATAATTATAATCCTGACTCATTACTCTCCTCCTCTACTGTTGTTCGCTCCTAATCAACGGTTGCAGCGTTCCCTCCCCACCGCCCTTCCGATACAAACCCCCACTCTTCACCACTTTCCATCGAACTAAACAAAAAACCTCGTTTTTTTCAATACAGTGCAAAGCGAACGAAATGAAAACGAAGGACCGCATCGCCGCCCCATTGTATGTGAAAGGTTTTTTTTAACCCTCTCCTCCTACCCTCTCTCCCTCTCCTGATGTGTGTGTGCTCGAAAAATCAGTTACGAGAGAACAAAACGAATCAACCCCCATCACAATTCTCTCGCCTTGCATGCCTCCCTCGACAACCCCCACTGCTGCCACCACTTCGCACCATGCTATAGTAACCGGATAGCAAAGATAAGTTCTTTTTCCCCCACTCCAATGCCAGCAGTGGAAAACTAACGTTTCCACAGCTTCATAAAATGCCACTCTATCCTCTGCTAATCTCTGACAATGCGCTCTGTTTCTTATACTGCCGCATCTTTTTTAGTAAGTAGAGCCGCTTGAAAGATAGTTTTACTTTCTCTGTATCTGGCAGGTGCATGAAGAATTCGAAGTGGGAAGCATCCATAAACAAGTCTTGAAGCTTTTGAACCTAAAACGTATTTTTAGAAAAAAGTATCCATGTACGATTAATAACATAACTCAAAAATAAAGAGTTAATAAATGACAAACTTGGTATTTAAGTTCAGTAATCTTCCAAAGATATAACCCAGAGGTTTTTCAGAAAATCTACATATACCAAACAACCCTTTCTTATAAAAGGTATCCGATACTTTTTATTTTCTCAAAAGTGCCTCCAACGCCTTAAAGACGTTTTTTTAAAGATATTTTACATATTTTAATTTTATGGAAACAGCCCTCAAAGTTATTTTCATTCTGATTAACCTAGATCTGATTAAAGCTCACAGTTTATTTCAAACAAGCTTCTTTTTATACAGATAACCACTACCAAGATGTTCCTTTTTATTAGTTTTAATTTTGAAATAATTATAGTTTCTCAACTGGAAATTCGATGTTGTTGTTGCTTCTCTATCTCTCTCTCTCTCTCTCTCTCTCTCTCTCTGTGATCTAGAATGAGTATGAGATTTCAAAGCCATTAACAAAGCAAAACTTCTACTTTCCCTGTTTGCCCTCTTTATATGGCAAACTAAGGAATTATAAGCCAATGGTCAGTTAGTTGCCTGTTGAGGAGCAGACCGACTCTGGATGGGAGAAAGTAGCCAGGATGAATGATCTGCCCGATATCGGTATCAGAATAAGGAATGTATTATCAAATGATAGGCTTGTGAATGAAACCAAAGGTGTCATGAAACAGATAGCGGAAGATACGACCAAGGAAACAGGAAAACCCGAAGAAAACCAGTCCAGACGCCGCTTTATCCACCGAAAATCACACGAGGGGGGGGGGGATAACTTGTTGAGAAGGGAGAGGTCTACCCCTCGCCCACGTAGCAAAGCAGTCTTTAAATATCTTACTAATTCATTACCTACTGTATCCAATTCGAAATGTGAATTGGAAGGCCATCGGGATTAAGAGGAATGAGTTACAATAATAACTTCTATAAGATAAGTTTGTAGAAAAGTGAGCAGAGCAAGTCATGTGAATCTGTTACATATGCTTTTAAAAGTTCCACGTACGATTTTTTTGAACAGCATTACAAGTAAACGAAAAGTCGTTAAAATACTCTACTTGATATTTAGTCCAGTTCCTCCATGAATGTGAGACAAGATTTTTAGAAAATTACTCACCCCCCCCCAAAAAAGCAATCTTTACCTATTTACATACAACAATTTTATAAACTTTGAATTTCTAAACCGCTCTAATTATTTTGGTTAAAATGCGAGTACTACATGAATTTTCATAAAAATGAAATGTATACCTTAAATTTTGTTCTTTCTTTGTATATGGTGTTTAACGTCCACTTTTACTACATATGGCACCGCAGGTGATGACACTGATGGTGCATGGAATGAAAATAGAGCATTCATCGAATGCGATAGTGGAGGAAACCGGAGAACCTGCGCGGCTTTGTCCACTACAAATCCCAAATTCGTTTGGGATCGAGATGAAAGGCAAATGGTGCAACCACTCGGCTCTGGCGAGGCCTTCTCTTTGTTTTGGACGAGAATTTGCATGAATTTTGTGAACTCGCCGTAAGAAATAAACATGTATGTACAATGCACATATTGGATAGAAAAGTATATGTTTTGAGATTCACCGAATCAAAAAAGCTAAGAAGAAAAAGTATTTTTATAAACAAATCAGTGTGTGCGTCTGCCACAGTGTATTTGTAGGCAGCATAACTCAAAAACGAAAAGTCTAGGTTAAACATTTTACAGAATGCGACACAGATTTTCAGAAAAATCCACCCAACCCAAAACGACCCTTCACTCTTCTACTTACAAGGAAGCAAGCAATAAGACTATTTCTGCTAATATTTAATCTCGACTATTATATAGAGCTGTAGATAAAATAATACTCCTTTATTTTTGTTTATTTTCAAAACTAGTAGAGAAAGGTACGTCAATAGAACACATCAGATTTTCAATTCCATTTTTTATATTTTTCCGAGATTATCCTTGTTAAAGGTATACCTTTCTCAAGCCAGAAGTCATTTATTTTTACTTTCTCTGCATGGCCAGGATAGTATTAGGCAGAAAAGCTAAAGCATTCCGCCCAAAATACCGAGATTTCACCGGAAATACACGTTTTAGAGTCCCTGTATAAACATAAGTTTTATAAAAATAGCCGTGTGTATATTCATGTGTCTGTGAACAAGATAGCTCAAACCCGAAAAGTCGGTAAAATACTAAACTTAATGTACTTAATAACTAAATACATACATTTTATTCATCATGTAAGTATATTTAATATACGTTATTTTAATAAAATCGTTAGAACCATTTTTGAGAAATCATGTAAAGAATATTTTGGGGAATTTTCCTCAACATCTTTGTATTGCATCTCTGAAAGGTACTAAACTTAAATACTAAGTTTGGTAGTTCAACGAATTTTCATTTTTGTGTTATCTTGTTCACAAGACATCTCACACATATACATGGATCTTTTTCTAAAAGTGCTTTATTTAGATACATGAGACCCTAAAACATGTATTTCCGGTGAAATCTCGGGATCAAATTTTCGGAAAGATCTATGTACTATGTACTAAGTAAAGAGAGTAAAATTGTAGATCTCGTTAAAACAATCGATTTATGTAGTTTAACATTTTTTTCCTGTGGTTGACCATTTCCGAGATATTCCTGGCCATGCAAGGAAACGGACTTCAACCACTGACCAATCAGCTTTTAAAGATTTGGCTGTCGCTTTTGCCTAGTAAATTCCCTTATTTCCCTCCTACTTATAAGGAAGCAAGTAATAAGACCAGTTCTGCTAATGTTTATCTCGATTAGTATAAAGTAGATAAAAGAATACGATTTTTAACAACAATTTGTTTAGAAAACCATGTGAATGGAACACAAAGTTTTCTGAAGCAACCAGAAGAGTGAAATAGTTCTATTCGCCAGTTTTGGGTATTGTTGTTTGAATAGCTATTTATTCAATGTTGCATTTCTGCAACGTGTGCAGCACCTCATAAATTAGCATAATAAAATTGTAATAACATTTATTTTTAAAACCCATTAATCATATCTACATTAAATGTAAAGTACATTTTTGTGAATGGCAACTTATGAAAACATCCGGGTCTAAAAATTTCACTTATGGGCACCCTTAAGAGATTAGATAAAAATATGAATTTTGGGATGCCTCTGTGGTCGAGTTGTCATCGTTCTAGCTTCTCAACACAGAGGTCCTGATGCGATTCTCTGCTGAGGCGGGGATTAGCCTTTAATTAGAATTGTTTCCTACCCTCCGCAGAGTCTAGAAGCATGTATGCGGGAGTGAATGTGAGTATGTTTAAAATTAGAAACGATTATAAAATAAGACGAGCAAACATTGTCTACAGTCAAAGAGTTGTTTCTCAATTTAAAGCCCCCGATATGACCGCAGAGTTCACTAGTCTTAAGATCTCTTCCCCCAGCACACTGACTTCGCTACGCGCCAAGCAGATGCTGCCAAAGCTACTCCTCCATTTAGCTACTCTACCATCCGTTGTCAGATTCCTAAGTGCAGATAGCATTTCGAGGTCTCCTTATACCATTTATCTCCGCGGCAAGCAGATAGAGTTAGGGTGCCGTCCAGCCTACTGCTTTCACTATCTGTGAATAGATGACAGCGGAATTGCAATACCATATATTTTTTGGTTTACTATTGTTTTAGATTGAAGCTGGAATTTGGGGCCGTAGAATTAAATATCGGATCCGGTATTGACGATGGTGGCGAGGAAAAACATGAAAACAAACAGCTAGATAGTTTGTCCCACGAGAGTTGAAGCCGTAATCTCCCGAATGCGGGGCTCAGACGCAACTGCCTGAGGATTCCTACTTGGTAAACTTTTCTAAGTTTTTTTGTTTGTTTTTTTTTTCTTTGCTTTTTTTTTAATTTTAAAATTTCGTAAGATAATATGCAACACAATACCCGATAAGTTTTCATTGAACTAGGCGTGTAATGCAATTTCTGTCACTTTCTGGTTTGTTCATCGTTTCAACGTTCGGATCTTCTATTGAGTTTCCTCTGCACAAATTTGGGAATGGAAGATGCAGTCTGGTTGAGATTCACGGTCTGGCGCTAAATTTAGCTCCTTAAAACCCTGTCCTACAGCCCCCTCTTTGTCTTCTTTCACAAGCTTTCAAACGAGACACTCGTGATCCATAATCTTCAGCACTCCACAGCTGTGGTCGTGACGGGAATGTAATTGAGTTGTAAGACAGTTTCATTACCAAAACAAATACGAAACGCTATGGCTATCGTTCTAACAATAACAATAGTAGAATTATTGTAGCTGCTCGCTTGGTTTACCTAGCAGTACAACTTACATCTTTGATAAAGGTCTCCCGCGTTCTTCTGCTTTAAAACCGAGCAGGATAACTCAGTGACCTTCACTCCGAAGGTCCTAGGTTCGATCACTGGTGAGCACCCATCGGATCCATGGGTTTTTCGGTTTCTCCGCGTTGGCAAATTTACGCTGGGGTATTTCATCTTCTAATTCAACGTTTCTATCCATCATTTTCATATTTCCATCACTTTTTTTTCATCTTTTTCAGGGTGAAGGACCAGGCGACAATTTTGAGCGAGTTGCGGCAGGACGGCGAATGTGTACTCTGTAAAGGTTTCTTTCTTCCTAAGGTCGTTGCTGGGCCTAAATTCAAGGACTCGCCTCCAGATGCTGTCGAGTGGGCGCGAATAATTTTAATTATAAAGGGTGCTTTGGAGGGGAGATTTTATTGCAAATCTACATCTCGTATCTCTGGAAGATGCCACAGTTATATCAAACTATCCGAGGTTTTCCTTACAAATGATGTTGTTCATAGGCGCGCGCACACATTCATACCTACATGCACATTATGCGCATATCTTTGCTTGGGCGGCGTTTGATGAAACAGCGGGGACCAGGGGAAGAAGAGATTTCTCTCCCATTTGTCTTTCCGCAGCGCTGTCACCAAAGAAAGTTTGTATCTTTCTTTGAGACCCTCGACGACTATGATAAAAAACTGTCTAAATTACCGTGAACTTGTTATTATTGTTATTATTATTATTATTATTATTATTATTATTATTATGCCTCCATGAGTAACCTGTTTGACCATCAGGTGAGAGAGAAGACTTACATACAACACAAGCACAGAAAAACACATCACTAAACATCCAATAACTCGCGGTCTTTTCAAGGTAACTTGCTGAATTATTAAACGACACGCAGCGATGGTGCATATTTGTGTATTTTGGAATCTACAGAAAGAATGAAATCTTTCCTTTGAATGATTAAAACCACTAAATGTAGGAAACAGTACTTTGTGTCTCAATGTTTTCGCTATGCTCTGCTACCAAAATTGCACGAAACCTACCGAAAGGAGACTAGGGTACCGAGCGCCCGAGAAAAAGTGCGCACATAGTACACACATATACACGGTGACTCACTTACTTTTCTTTTTCTTTTTGTTTTTAATGTACAGTTTCAGAGTCTTGTCGGGACTACGGCGCTATATTCTTTTTCTCTATTTCCTCTTTTTTCCATTGTCCCTACATTTCCTTTGATTTCCTATTTTTTTTTACCGTTTTTACTTAAAAATGTACATACGTATACACATTTACAAACACAAAAGCACCCGTGCTCAAGGCGGGACTGGAACCCATGATCCCCTGCGCCACAAAGCACCAACGCCAGGCCTTTAGCGAGTGCGGCCAAGGGGGAAAATGAGAGAACCCGTGACGGTACGGGATTCGATCCACCTATCAATTTCTCTATTATTCAGCAGAAGCACGCTTTAACTACTTCAGATGTTCTAGTCGCAATAGAAGAGTGTCCGTGTAGCTCACCCTAAGCGAGATTCGACTCACGACCTGTTGAATGTGAGGCAGACACGCTACCCGCACACTGCCCAGGACGAATTCACTGACTCTCATAAACTTCGCGCGCGGAACCAGATATTCAAGTGTATAAAAAACATTACATGATAACCTTGTGCATACGCAGAAACTCCTTAAAACGTGACTATGTGATGTGCTATACTGTATCCGCTGTAGGATACGTACCAATTATGTATATACACCCAAAATTTCGATAGAGATTTCATCGGAAATGCATCCATTGAGAAACCCTGAAATAAGAGAGAAATAAAAGAAGAAAAACATTTTTTTCAGATTAAAGGTCCGCGAGTGTGCGCGCGCGCGTTTGTGTGTGTGTGTGAGTGTTTGTTGCACAGCAAAACGGATAAACGGATAAACTGAAACACGGTTAAATACCAAATTTGTTATTTAAGTATAGCATTTCCCAAGGGTGTGACAAAGATTTTCAGGAAAATTTTTCGGAGTCTTCTAGTTTCTCTAAAATGGCTCTATCGATTTTGACTAAAGATGTATAGATGGCAAATAAGCGTATATCCTGAATATGTTAAGGAATAGCCTCAAAGAGCTCCTCAATTTAAATAGCTTTGCATATGTTAAACCGTAAGAAATAGACAAAAACCACTACACAAACATTTAGATCTCGTTAAAACACATCATTTATATTATATATGTATATTTCTCAAATCTGTCCAGATTACCGACACGTGCTCCACTTATGTGTAGATGATGTTACACTGTACAAGAACAAGATGATAGCTTCACTGTATGTAATGGCTTTTTAAAAAGTTTAAAAATATATGTATATAAATAAAAGCCTTTATTTCAGAGCTAACCATTTCCGAAATATTACTTATTAATTTAATTTAATTTTAATATATTATTCATATTTGCTTGGGCTAGTTGGGTTCTACTCTCGATCAAGTATTTCTTAACAGCTAAAAGGAAATATGTCAGAAATAACATATTTGTAAATTTTAGTTTGAGTATTTTACTTAAACTATCACCAATAATGTTCACAACTTATCTACAACTTATACATCTGTGATTTATTGGCTGAACTGTATTATACGCGTTCACTTACAAATGAAACTTAGATGTCGCATATCACATTTCTTACGCAAATACTTACAATACTAAGTTAAGACGAACTGAATTGTATAGTAAATAATTACAAACTGTTTGAAAACTTGCGTCTCTATCAAATAGACATCAAATCCTTGTTCTGCCTAAGCATTAAAATTGGGCTCTAATTGGCTTGTTTTCCCCCCTTCCAGTAGCGCCTGTTTGCATGAGCCAATAGAAACTATGTTATTATTTTACTTAGGCTCCCAGTAACTTTCACAATCTCACCACCTCATCAAGCTTACGGTATGACTTTTAGCTCAAGAACATTCTTTTATACGTGTCACCCCAGCTTCTTATCTGTTGACCACAAAAGCCTTGCAAAAGATTTCTCTTTTATAAACCATTTACAGCTTCAGCTATCTTGGCTCTCTTATAACTAATCTCACACTAACATCCTCTAATAATATAATCATATTTTATATTACATAATATATTTATTTACATTATCTTCATTATTTAATTATTTATCGCTTCTTTTATTCATTAATCCTTAAAATCGTTAGAGCCATTTTTGAGAAAATAAAAAATGTTGAACATTTTTTATTGTAATGGTTAGTTTTTAGGAGGGGGAGGTTTTTTTTTTTTTTTAAATCTTCTTGTCGCATGTTGAAAGATGCAGAACTTTGTATCTAGCCGAAGTTTCGTTTTTGAGCTATGCTGTTACAGCACATAGACACATACACTGATCTCTTTCTAAAATTTATTTTGGGGAGTTACAGGGGACACTAAAACGTATATTTTGGTATCGAATTTCTGGGTGGAATAAAATACCTTCTCTACCTATTATGTCCAATATGCATAAATGCTATAGAAAGTAATAAACGGGTAAAACGTTGCGGTGTTTACGTTCTTTTGCTCTTCTGCAACATCCTGATAGGTAGCATACTTGTAATGCATTTCACTGCTGCATCTAGATTCATGCTACATTCACCATTAGATGCAAGCGCTGACGTAACATAGCATACGCGCAAACGCAAGGAAACACCATTCACAATGCAAGAAGTTGGCACGGGTTTCTAGATTCGCAAACTACATGCGAATATCTTCCAAGTGCTCCGCAAGTTACAAACTGAATAACATAACCATAACATTAGAAAATTCACTACTCACGGCAGTGACGTCACAATAATTGCTCATTAAAAATTATTGAAAATAGTACAAGCATAGAGACTTCAGAAAGTGATAAAGCTGCATATTTAATGAACTGAGAATTATCTCTCTGCGTCTTCGATTTATGAGAACTAAGATATCTAGACATAAATGATAGTTACATCCATTAAATCAAAGAAGGATTGCCAAGGAGTTTGTCATAACTTCTTGAGGGAAATTACAGATGGCGCGGCCCTGCATTCATGAACAGAAGACCCTGTAAAATCTTGTAGAGCGATCGTTTGTTATTGAATTCATACACAATGTATAGAGAAAAGAAGCAGAATCCCTTCTCTTTGCTTGCAACGCAAGGAATAAGTTTGGAGTTTGCAAACTCTTGGGTTACATTGCATTGCGTTGCGTGTTGCATGTTTCTATGTGAATGCTTACATTAAATAATATGAGTCCAAACTCTTGCGCTTGCATTTCATTGTGAATGTAACATTATACTCATGACGCGTTCGCCATAAGAAGGTAAGCAATGTCCTCTATACATACGATGACGTTTTGTAGTTTAGAAGTCTTCCGTGTTTTTGTGTTTGCTCCAAAATGCACTCTGCTCCATCACGAACAACAGAAGAGTAAAATGGCCGAGGGTTTCGAAAGCTGATAAGCGTACACAGCAGAGCCATTAGGTTGCACTCGTATATCTGTTTTTTATGTTTTTTTGTTTTTTTTTTTTAAAGAGAGAGGGCTAAAATAAGACGCTTGTTGATAAGTAAAATGAAAGGGATTATGCATGGTTCCCAAGCTACGCATCAGAACTGCGAAATAAACACGAAGAAAGCCACACCTTCACGCTCTCCTGCGTGATCACATTCGTTTTTATATGTGTTCTGTACACGGAAACATAGCCTTTCGTGTTCCTTTCACCTCGAGCTGAAATCGCTATGTTTGTGGCATTAAGCACTCTTCACGGTTTGCCTCATTGGCTATCTTAATGACCCACAATAACATCTCACATGCAGTCTATCCATTATTCAGTTTCAATGCTGCCTTTTAATAGAGCAGCGGCATTTAATATTTCTCGTTCGCACTCGCCAAGCAATAGTTTATTTTTTGAGCACTCAGATGTTTCAGCGGTTCGGTTTATATCTGAGGCACATCACTCATTTCTAGAGATATTAAAGGCAGAATTTCCTGGGACGAGGGACGACTGGAATGTTGGGAGAGCTGAAGAGAAATAAACTGACGCCATGATATGATTATTTGTGGTCGAACTAGAGAGAACCTACTGAGCATTGTGAGAAAGAGATTTTACTTCTCTTGTTCTTTCTTCATAATCAGTTTTTTACTTTCTCTACTTAGTACGTATTACAAGGACTCAAAATTCGATAGTCAGAATTTACTTGAAATTCAGTGTGTGTGTGTGTGTGTGTGTGTGTGTGAACAGCCTTACTCAAAAACGAAAAGTAAGTTGAATACCAAACTTGAAATTAAGTTCAGCATCCTTCCATCACAGGAAGATTTTCAAGAAAATCTCCATACCCAAACTACTCATATATATATATATATAATTTGTATTTTCTCAAAAATAGTTTTGAATAAAATACCATATACTAAAGATACATGATAAAGTACATGCTTATCTTAAATGTTCTAGGAATAGCCTTTTTTTTTCCCCTTCTTTTTTTGGTAGTGTTTAACGCCCGTGTTTACTACTTATGGCACCGCAGGCGATGACATTGGTGACATATGAATGAAGATGGAGCACCGGTGGAATGCGTAGGCGGAGAAAACCGGAGAACCCGGAGAAAACCCGCCCCTGCGCCGCTTTGACCACCACAAATCTCAAATGTGGTCGCTTGGGATCGAACCCGGGCCGTCTAGGTTAGAGGCGAGTTGTCTAACCACTCGGCCTCGGCGCGGCCTGAATAGCCCTCTGCAGTCCATAACTGGTAAACTGAGACAAAAGCACTACACAAAAATGTATATCTCGTTACATAATTTATGTCATACTTTTTTTTTTTTTTTTTTGTAGAGTTAATCATTTCTAAGATATTCCTTGTTATTGGTTTTAGTTTCAAAATACATATACTTTTATCAAACAGGAAGTCGTTATCGGATTTTCATTACTTTTACTCCTGCAAAGGGAACCGTATTTCAATGAGAAACGCATAGGAAAAGCTTTTAAAAGATTTGATTATCCTTTTTGCCAAGTGTATTTGTTTATTTCCCTTCTACTTATAAGAAACTAAGCAATAAGCGCATTTCTGTTGTTTATTTCGATTAATATGACGTAGATAGAAGAATAGGTAGAGAAAATCATGTAAATGGAACACGTCACATTTTTACTTTTTACGCCATGTGCATACAATATACATACATAATTGTGGAGACGGTATTATATTCCACCCAAAAATGTGATAGCGAGGTTTAACAGGAATACTTATATTGATGTCCCCTGCCATAAAGTGTGTTTAGAAAAAGGTCAGTTCATGTTCTGTTTGTGAACAGCATGGCTCAAAAGCGAAAAGTTGGTTGAATACAAAACTGGTTATTTAAATTTAGCATTTTCCAGGGTTACAACAAAGAAAAGCTCACCCCCCGCCCATTCCAAACTGCCCTTTACGTGGAACATTTTGGAAAATTTTTGTTTTCTCAAAAAAAAAAAACAAGGCTTTAATGAGTTGTATTAAAATTCCAATGTCTGCGATATTTTCATGACAAACGAAATTTAAGTATATCTTGAATTTTCGGGTAGTATTTTCAGAAGATCTCTTTGTTCTGGAAGATCTTGTATATTCTGGATGGATCTTGTAAAACTATTAAACCATAAGAGATAGACATAAACATACTACACAAAAATATGGGTCTCGTTAATCTGCAGAAAGATGAAGTGACGAGAAGTTTTCCTCAGAATAACAACAGACTGCCTCCGTGGTCGAGTGGTAAGCGACCGGACTTCTCACCTGGAGGTTACGGGTTCGATTCCCGGATGAGGTGGGGAATTTTTCTTTAACCAGATTGATTCCCTATCCCCTACAGAGTCTGGAAAAATGAATGTGCGTGTGTTTGAGGAAAATAAAACGATTTAAACCCAACGTAAAGAACCTATAGACAACGAGTTGTTTCTAATGCAGAGCCCCCGAAATGATCTTAGATGTTAAAGGGGGCTATATAAATGAAACAATTAAAAAAAAAATAATGCCTCTTACGAAATATCGTAGAATCTAATCTTAAAATTTCTCAAAGTATGCTTTATACATTGCATTGTGAAAGAGACTAAAGTAGTACCATGTAGAATATCTACAAAACACAAGAATCCGTACAAATATAGTAATGCTGTAACAGCAGGCTCCATGAATTATAAATAAATGTATAAATAGATTCCCATGCTTATGTGTAAATGTTTACTATAATACAAATTGGAATTGTAAAACATTTTATTCTGCAATTTCGGTATTTACGTGCCCCAAATACACTTTGTATTCATTAGTGCTATTATTTTATAGTGTTTAACGCCCGCGCCTTGTAGGCCGTAGGAATGAAGATGGAGCACTAGTGAAATGCGATGGCAGGGGAAACTGGAGAATCCGGAGAAAATCCACCCCAGGCGCCGCTTTGTCCACCACAATTCCCATATTGGGTCGCATCGAACCCGGGTCGCTTCAGTCCACCACTCGGCCACAGCGCGGCCATTAGTTCTATTCGTATGCATGCTGGCCAGAGACATGATTTTGGATATTTTACTTTAATTTTCTGGTTAGCGCAAGAAACAAGTCGGTTTCTTTCGGGTAAAGAGAATAAGGAGTAGTTAAAGGTTTGCATGCTAATAAAAGCCTTTCACTTATGTTTTAATTTGTATTAGAACCTAGCGTAAATTGGGGCTATTATCGGTTTCAAACCTTAACTTTGCACGCACAGAATAGGTAAAAAAGTGAGAGGTAATATCAGAGTGAGAGAAAGGGAGAGTGTGAGATAATAAGGAGAGTTACACAAAGGAGAAGGAATACTGAAATTGAAGAGAAAGAGAGAAAGAGAGTATCAATCTCTGCAGTTAATTCTCTTTTGCCAGAGAAGAGAGTATGCTTATTACGAAAATAAGCCACTACATTAAGAAACAGGACTGGAGCTAATCCAAGCCTTGGTCTTGCCAAATTACTTCCAATCTTTGAATCCGTCAATCAAGGGAACATGTACGTCAAACAGGCATTTGGTCATATTTGCAAGGGATTACATAAACTCATATTTGACAGGCAATATAAAAAATACCAAAAGGCAATTTTGAAAACATGTTGAAGAAAACTCTGTATATAGATTCTGTAGATTTTGTTATATTATTTTATTTATTTTAATTTATAAACATGTCTATTCATTTAATGACATTCTAATTTCTAGTAAAGGAAAATATTTCTCAAGAATGAGTAGCCATAGAACCTGGAGATTTTTATGAGACTTAAGCTCATCATAATCATTTCATCAAAATTCATAAATGTAAATTGGAAACTCAATGTTTAGGCAATGAATGTCAAAAAAAAATCTTCAGGTTTCTTCTGATTGTTTTTATTAATGTCTCTACACGTACTGTGTAGATAGTGTATAGAAAGGCTATTGTATTGCACTTAAAGCCGAGATTTCACCGGAAATATATGTTATGAAACCTCCTGAAAGCAAAAAAAAACCTATTTTGTTTTGCTCTAACGATTTTGATTAAAATATCATATATTAAAGACACTTTCGTGACAAATAATATGGATAAATTTTACGGAATTTTGCATAACTGCTAAACTGTAAGAGATGGACAAAAACTTACCGCACATTAAAACCAATAATTTATGTTGTATACATATTTTTCGTGGAGTTCATCGTTTTGAGATATTCCCTTTTATTGGTTTCAGCTTTAAAAAACGTATATGTTTCTCATACAGGAATTTGTCAACTCTCTGTCCATACAAACAAAGGAACTTCAGTCACATAGCAACCAAAATTTGACTATCACTTTAACTATGGCACTCCCTTATTTCGCTTCTACTTACACGGAGGCAAGTAATAAGACTATTTCTGCTATTATTTCTTTATTGGCATGAAGTAAATAGAAGCATAAGCTTTTTAACAATAGTTTGTTGCAGAGATGAAGAGAAAGTCATGTGAATGGAACACATCAGATTTTGTTGTTGTTGTATTGCAATAGCTTCTCTAAACTATGTACATGGTATGTGTAGAGAAAGTAAAATTTTGTTTGTGGAAGAGCTAGAGAAGGTTATGTGTGTAACACATCAGATATTTTATGCACGTAATTGTACACGTTCCCTTATGAGGAGCCCACATGACATTATTTTGAAATTGAAGCTACTAGGCCTCACAGTTACATTTTGGGTAATGCAGAGGGCGCATCTTTAGTTTCCAATGTGTATATATCAGCCCATCAGGTCTTTCTGAAGCCCGTCCCAATTGAATTTTCGGTGTAGTTCAGTAAAACACGGGGGTAGAACAAACTGGAACTTTTTATGCTTTCATAGAAAAGGGATTCGAGCATTAAAAAGGAAGTTAAAAAGGTTCTCTATTTTTTGCAGTGGTGGTAGATAGATAAAAGGAACTCGGGGAGACAAAGTGGCGGGAGGATTAGGGAAATGGGACAACGTATGGAAGAGACGGCAGCAAGAGAAGAGGGAGAGATTGGCACAGCCTGGAGTCGAGTAGGGGTGGTACTTTTCCCCTCCAATCCTCTTGATGAATCACCAAAACCTATCAGTCAATTAACGCTTGATTCAAAGACCAGCGTTGCATAAGCTCCCCCTGGATATTTCTAGCTGACAACTAGTTCATGCCTGCGCATGCGCCATCCCTCTTACTCTTCCGCACGTGCGAAATGGGGCTTCCCCGTGATCACAAATGCACATGACATCAGAATCACTAAAAAGAGTTCTGAGAATAAAATATAGCACGGGGTTAATAAGTAAGCCTTATCATTGTGTCCATTGTTAGAGACAACTTGATAAGCATTCATTTAATCCTTTAATTGTTACCGCTTCGTGCAGCCAGCAATCGTATGGCATTCCCCCTCTGTTGAAACGCATTACTCAAAGTTTGAGACTGCACTCTAAAACACTTGTCTCGTGATAATATTTAAATATTTTTACTCTGCATAGTACATATGAGCAAAACACATAGGAGATACAGAAGGCATTCTATTTCACCCAAAAATTCATTACCGAGACTTCATCGGAAACAAATGCTTTGAGGATCCCTGAATTGGAATGGGGAAAAAAATATTATTTAATTTTAGTATCTTCCAAAGATGCGACATGAAGAGTTAAAAAAAAAAAAAAAATCCCCACCCCAAACTATCCTTTATGTAGTGTATTTTTTCGAAAATTTGGTTTTTCTTAAAAAAGATCCTAACTATTTTGATTAAAATACTCTATTTTAAATATATTTACTTCACAAATAAAATGTATATTCTGAATTTTCTGGGATAATCTCTGAATACCACCTCATTCTGCATGACTTTGGTATAACTGGTGATATAACATCCTACCTACTGCACAAAAAATGGATATCCTTAAAAAACGCAATCTATCATATACACTTTTCCTGTAAAATCAACAGAGAATAGTTTTGTGTAAGGACAGTTTGTTTGTGAAGCAGCTAGGGAAAGTCATGTGAATGGAACACGTCATATTTTGTTATTGTGAGAGCAGCAGGGAAGTAAAACTATGCTGAGTCACGCGTTCTACACGAGACGAAACATTTTGGAACATATATAATACGAGGTACGTCCAGAAAGTAAGTTCCCTTAGGTAATAAAATTAAATTGTGTACATATACAGAATAATTATTTATTGCACAAAATTCTACAACTCTTAAACTACTTTTCCACATAACTGCCGAAATTTTGCAGGCATTTGTCATAGCGTGGCACAAGTTTTTGTATACTTTCTTCATAGAAGTTTGCCGTCTGTGTCTTCAAAAAGTTGGAAGCATTTTCTTTCAGCTCTTCGTCATTGTTGAAGTGTTGACCGCCAAGGAAAGACTTGAGATGTAAGAACAGATGAAAGTCGCTAGGAGCGAGGTCAGGGCTGTACGGAGAATGGTCAAACACGTCCCAGCCAAATCCCTGTAGGAGGTTTTTCGTCACATTTGCAGTATGTGGTTATGCGTTGTCGTGAAGAAAAACATCACCTTTTGACAGCAATCCTCAACGCTTATTCTGTATTGCGCGGCGCAATTTCCTAAGTGTCTCGCAAAAAACATCTGCTTTGATTGTTTGACCACGCGGTAAGAAATCAATGAGTAAGTTGCCTTTCCAGTCCCAGAACACTGTGCACATCATTTTTCGAGGTGTCAAGATTTGTTTCGGCTTAACCTTTCGGCTTAACCTTTGCTGGGGATGAAGTGTACCTCTATTCCATTGATTGCCGCTTACTTTCAGGGGTGTCGTAAGAAACCCAAGTCTCATCTCCTGTGACTATCTGTGTCAGAAATTCTTCGCCGTCTTCATCATAATGGGTTAAAAACTGAAGTGCACTACCCATCCGTTTTGTTTTGTGTTGCTCAGTAAGAATCTTTGGTACCCAGCGTGAGCAAAGTTTACGAAATTTCAGTTTTTCGGTAACAATTTCATGAATTAGTGATCGTGAGCTTTGGGGAAATTCCATAGCGAGAGCACTGATTGTAAACTTGCGGTTTTCCCGGATCTTGTCATCAATCAAGTGAACCAGTTTTTCTGTAACCAAAGATGGACGCCCACTTCGTTCTTAATCGTGTACTTCACTACGTCCTTCATTGAACTGTCGGACCCACCTTCTCACCATGAATCACTCATCGCCTTTTGTCCGTAAACTTTGCAAATTTGCAGATAAATTTAAATTGGTTTCACTTTCCTAGCATTCAGATTTCACAAGCGGTGGGATTTTCAATCAACACCGACATTGTAAACACGCACAACAAAGCGTATGTGGGTGACAGCGATCTCAAAATGGCGCACGTTTCTTCTTCATACAGAGTGTCTACCGCGCATGTATGGAACTGCGATCGCTGCGCTGCAGCGGAGGTAAATTGAAACGGAACTTACTTTCTGGACGTACCTCGTAGATTCGACTAGGAACTGCAGACAATTACAATTACAGGTAAAGATGAGGTGTTTGTGCGCGGCATGAGATACACGTTGACTCGACAGCGAATAAAGATGGACAGATAGATAAACAACAAAGGACAGTGCACCCAAAGTAAATGCAGCTAGGAACGTACAAGCTATCCATTTTCCTACATGCCGACCATAACAACAATACGTTTGAGCACAGACCTTCATAAACACATGCTTCAGGTTTGTAATACAATATTGCTTTGCTACACCTGGAGTGCTGCATTCTTTATTTTTAAAGTGCACGATTCTCACGGTTTGTTTACGGCAGAAGTCTACATAAAGCAACTGGGCATACAATGTAACGTCTATACATACGCAACTTGACAACAAGCCACACAAACCCGTAATACAATCTCCCGCTCTGTGTGCTGCATAGAGGGGGGGGAGTGAAGAAATCACAAGAGA
The DNA here is from genome assembly GCA_030762935.1 of Hymenopus coronatus. Lineage (NCBI taxonomy): Eukaryota > Metazoa > Arthropoda > Insecta > Mantodea > Hymenopodidae > Hymenopus > Hymenopus coronatus. The sequence goes on from CM060896.1 coordinate 47,134,636, forward strand.
CTATATGTGCAGGCACACAGTTCACCTAGAAGCGCGGAAGTCCATAATAGTTCCAGATTGGATGACCCGTCACTGCTGAAGCTGCCTAAAGAGATGACCAAGCAGCCCTCTAGTGTCCACTAGGAGTGCTCTCTCTTTTCAGAAAGCATCCGCGGCATCTATCCGGCCCCGCCATACGCCACGGAAACATGAAGCATGTCTCAAAAATGGGAAAGAACGTGATTTAAAGGAAATGAGCAAAAGGAAATCGTGGTGTATAAAAATGCTATGTATTTCATTAACATGTTTTCTCTGCATTTCTGTAAATAATTATTGTTAGTAAACTTATTCTTCTGTCTACATCTGCTAAACGAAATAAATATTAGCAAAAATGATTTTATTACTTAGTTCCTTATAAGTGGTAGGGAAATAAGGGAATACACTAGGTTAAACCGACAGTCAATGTTTTAAAATGAGGTTTCTATGGGATTCAATTCCATTTATTTGTGTGACCAGGAGTTGAGAAGTTCCCGTATGAGAAAAGTTTAAGTATTTTAAAACTGAAACCAATAACAAGGAATATCTCGAAAATGGCCATTTGCACGAAAAAGTGTATATACGACATAAATTGGGCATTTTAACGAGATCTACATATTTTGTGCAGCAAACTTTTGTCTATCTCTGTCTGTTACGGTATACCAGTAATCCAAAATTCAGAAAAATTCATCCAATATAGAGGTATTCAGAGACTATTCCTAGAAAATTAAAGCTATAGCTATTTTATTTGGCACGTAAATATCTTAAATATGAGAGATTTTATTCAAAATCTTTACAGGCATTTTTGAAAAAATCAAAATTTTCGAAACTTTTTCAATGTACTGATGCTGAACTTAAATATAGTTTGGTACTTAACGGATTTTTCGTTTTTGAGCTATGCTCCCACAGACACACTCAGATATTTCTCCAAAAATGAATTTTTCGGATTCAGGGGGTCCCATAATATATATTATGTATTATATGAAATTTCGGTATCGAAAGTTGGATGCAATACATTATATGCACAGTACACGTATAGAGAAAGTAAAAACCACCCGATGATTGCCTACCGCCTAGGGCAAACCATGAAAAAGGTAAGGTCAGGGTAGGGCATTCGACGGGAATTGAACCCAGGACCTCCAGATTGCAAGCTATACACAATATCGCGGAACTATATTACAATTATAATAACAGCGACATCGTCAACATTAATATCACCTCGTCGTTATTCATTACCGTCACCATGAAGTCGCCTTACAACCGGTGATTTTATGAGAATCTATGTATATGCTGGGTACTATTTTACTCTATTTTGAAAAGTAATGAACTATTTTCAGGAGCATGTTACGTGCAATGCATCCTTTCCTCACTGTCAGTGGTTTAGTGCAGAGCACATAAACTGCACTTATCAGCTAGACTTAATTCTGTGGAGTGGCGGTTTAATCCTGAGTTAACAGTAACCCTGGTTTAATGTGACTGTTATAACCAGCCGGCCGGTCCGCGCGGCGCCCCACGATACAGTTTATTTTGGTTGCGGCACATATTCTGTACGTTCTGCAACAACGCACGCGGAAGTTGAAATGGACCGGCATCTCCTGAACGGATTAGATACAACCATGCAAATGAGCGACCGTGCGTTGCGTGAGCAGGTAACTAACTGCCTGGAAAAAAGGCCAAAGGATAGCGATGAGTGCTTTGCCAAGACCTTTATCCTTTCTTCTGTACAGTAGTTTGAAAGGAACGTTTCTCTCGCCGGCATAAAATTAACTATAGCAAAGATGTTTTCTCTTCTCCTATTTATGATTACTATTTTCTTCTTTTACATTATACTGGAAAATATTTAAAGATATAACTCATTATAAAATGATAATATCTATTCCACATTAGCCGTGGTATGATGGCACGATAGCTTCTCATCTATCAATATTTCCTTTTCTTCACTTTCCTTACATTCCGTTTCCTACTCATCTCCAACGAGTGCTTCTAGGTTTCGAGAAATATTACAAAGCCGGACAGATGGCACAGATATTTAACGAAGGAAAACTCACCTGTGCACCAGAGGGCTGTTTGGTGGACGGGTCATAATTGTGTGTGTGTGTGTGTGTGTGTGTGTGTGTGTGTGTGTATTGGGTTTGATAAATTTAAATTTCATTACAATTCATTCATCTATTTTTCTGCATTATTGATTGCATATTAATGTCGCTGTGTGATATGACACAAGAAACGCCAAATAAAAATCCTAAAAATTAAAGCCAGCTTTACTATACGGAATGGAACTGGAATTAGATAAACAGAAAAAAGAAACAATTGAGTCTGGATAAAAGTAACTTTTAAGGCTATAGAATCAATATATAGAACACCAGAACAGAAATTAAGTGATCCTTTGCCAATATCTTGATGTTTCCTATTCGAAGATAATCTTTGGCAGAACCATAAACTTTATAGTAAGAAACATTACAATGAAGAGCAGTGGTGCACTACATGAGGTAAAGACATTCGATAACAATAAAGCATTAAAATGTTAATTTTTAAGTGATTATATTTGGGGAAGATTAAACGGATAAGATGATTCCAAGCTTATAATTACTAATTATTTTGCTTATCTTTATATTTGAGGAGAGAAAATCGTGATGGCTGCAAATTCAGTAAGAAAATACGCTCGTGAACTGCCAAAAGCATTTTACCCTACGAGCCAAAAGACCGCAGAAGGCCTAACAAAAGATGGTTCACTGTTTTCGAACTACTCCTAGTGACAGCAACTCTTTGTTGTTGATGATGAGTATGCCCATCGGTTATTGTAAGAACAACAGCTCCCTCTTACAATAAACTCCGAGTAAGTACAATTAATAAGAACAATTCCAGGTCATAGGAAACAGAAACAGTTAAAAAATAAATATATAGAAACAATTTGAGAATATTTAATTTAAACAATGACTATATAAGCAAACAAATATTCCGTTTGCAAAATAAAATTTGACATGTTCCATTCTGCAAACTATTGCTCTAAAATATTGTTCTCGTATTCATACTTATCGAGATAAAGATTATCAGAAATGGTTACTTCTTATGGTTTATCAGTTATACAGTCATTTCGTCACTTCGTTTTATGAAAATGTCATATACATATGGTATCTTAATAAAAATCTTTAGTCAATTTTGAGAAAACTTTGTTTCGCATCCTTGGAAGACACTGATCTTAAGACTAAGTTTGGTATCTAACCCACTTTCGTTTTTGAGTTATGCTGTTCACAGACACACACGGACCGTATTCTAAAACGTTTTTATAATCAGGGGAGTTCGAAATATTTATTTCCTGTGAAATCTTGGTACGAAATGTTGGATGGAATACAATATATTCTCTTTCTACTATGTATATAGCAGATGCATGCTAGAGAAAGTTAAATACAAAGCAACAGCATTGCATCTCCACAATTTTAACTACAAACTAAGGGGAAGGTAGCGCATGAGAAAACGTTGTAGGCAGCAAAATGTGTAAATTGCAAGAGGCAGCTGTGCCTAACGCTTGGAGGATGCCTGTCACAATATTAATTGTCAGTTGACACAATATGTACGAATCACAAACAGCACATGTGTCCAAACATCACTAAAGTGTGAATGACTAATAAAAGAATGAAAATAGAGCAAGAATGTGGGAATTTCTCAGACACCCACCAGTAGATGAGAAATGGGAAGAAGTGTCTCTAAAGCAGGCACATCCAAAGGTAACTCTTTTCAGGTCCTGAAGTCACAACGTCGTTTCACCCAACTTAAGTCAAGAAGGGGAACTATAGTGAGTCATACATACTGTCAAACATATGTACATGTATGTGTGTGTGTGTGTAAATTGTGAAAAGCATAATTCAAAAACAAGAAGTCCGCTAAATACCATACTTAGTATTTAAGTTCCGAATTTTCAAGGATTCGACATGAATATTTTCAGCATTATACCCACACCAAAGTATCTTTTACATAGAAAATGTTTCCGAAAAACTGTTATTTTATAAAAATTAACTGTGGGAATTTGATTAAAATGCAACATGTTTAAAACATTCCCTTCACAGATAGAATGTATACATAGACTTTTCTGGCAATCATCTCTGAAGCCTCTTAACCGTAAGAGACAATCAAAATATTACTGTACAAACAGAAGGTATAGTTAAAACACACCGCCTATATCCAATGCAATTGTTGTGGAGTTAATAATTTTAAAAAATGCATTGTTATGTGTTTAAATTTTCTATTATACTTTTCTCAGTTGAAAAGTTCTTTACTTTCTTTCTGTCAATACAACTACACTTGATGCAGACGAGGAAGGTCATATGTTTACAGGCATTCCATTACGTCGGATACCGGAATACACTAATGCTTCACACGGAGTGGAATGAATGCGCCTTCCGCTCTGCTCCTTCATTTGGACATGCCTGCTCTAAAGGAAACAGTGAGTGGATCTACTCGTGTTGGTTGCAAATGAAATTCTGCTGTATCAGTGTCTCACGAATTACCTAAGATATCCATCTCCTTCTGCACCAGTTGCTGAGTTACATCTTCACCGATCACCTCACACAATTCTGTCTTATTCAAAGACATTAACACTGTAATAAGTAAAACAAAAATTCTCTCAGTCTATAATAATGTACAGAAAATGTTTAAAATAGAAGATTTCAAAATAATAAACTACTATTGGGAAACTCGAAATACCATATTTTTAATAAATATTTTTTTTTTTTCTGAGAGAGTTAAGTTATGTATTTGGTTATCATCATTTATCATGCGGATTACTAATATAAATATCCTACATTCAAATGGTGTTAAATCAAAAGGTATTGAACATTTTCACTATTACTGTACTACCACTAAGTTAAAAAATGGAAATGGCGTGTTATTTATGGACGCTCTTTAACTGCTGAGGTTTTCAGCGTCCCATTCTATATTGGGTGTGAAAGACCGCTTAATTAGGCTCAGAGGCCTCTCTATCAGGCTTGAGGTTCTTTTACGTGCCGTAAATCTATGACACGGGACCAGCGGCTTTACTTCCCTTCCGAAGGAAACCATGCTAAGGAGTTTTACACCCAAAAAAATCCATCGTTCCTCCGCCAGGTTTGAACCCGCGACCTCGGGTATATGAAGTCAGCATGGTAACCATTACACCACGGAGGGTGACACACTACAGTTGGAACTTTGATCTGTTTGGACATAAATGAAATACAAATGTAATATTAATACTGTTTTAATGTCCCTTCACTAAAATGGCTTAGTTCAGTTTTTTCGGATACTTCTCATGAGCTATAATTTGGTTTTCATGGTTACTTCATTTTTGCTCGCCATGGACACAATGAAACCGCGCGATACGGCCTCTTATTTCTGATGGTTCGTTAACTGTAATTTCTAACTCAAGACCTTCCTAATCACTCGCAGTAGCAGCACTCACTAAATCACAACCGTCATCACCTCACTCGTAGAACGCGTTGAGCTACCAACAATTTATGTTGTATCAAAAAACACCTCGCTAGCCCACGAGTACGCTCGCTTAAATACGAGGAACATCCAGAAAGTTACGAAGGATTTGGTAAACTAATAGTAACAAGGATATCAACACAAACCTTTATTAAATAGTTACACAGCTTATTGTATATCTCAACTTAATCGCCATTCTGTGAAGACATTTATTGCCAAGTGGTACCAGTTTTTCACAGCCATTGTTATACTTTCCAACCGCCAAAAAACTTATTCGTTTTTGCACTAAAGCTCGGCCAATCCGAGTAACCAAGGAAGAACCAGTGAGGACGGCAGGAAGTTCATCAATCGTTATGGAGGAATTGAAAGCAAATTTTGATAAAATAATTCAGAAAATACGGTGTTTTACTTTGGACACCGAACATGAACTTTGGGTGGAAAAGATTCCCAAAACTTGCCTGATATCTTGGCTCAGACCTTTAATGGTGGAAGAGTATAACATTGAAAAACTGATACCACGTGACACTAAATACCTTGGTAGTAATGGGGATTACGTTAAGAAATAATGTAAGGTACTTTAACTTTGTAATAAAGTTTTGTGTTGATATCTTTCGTTATTATTTAGTTATGCCAAATCATTCGTTAGTTTCTCATGTAACTAGAGATGCCAATAATGTTCCGGGAGGTGGGAGGAAAAGAAGCTTCCAGAAAAATCCTTGTATCTCTCCATAGGGTTTTTGGAATTATGTCGGGAGGGAGCAGAGTGCCCCTCTGTTTCCTTATCTTTTTAACTGGCCAGTCGTTCGCAGTTACAAGCGAGTTTTAAAATCTCACATCTCTTTTCGCAGTGCTCTTTTTGCCTTCTGCTCAGCTCATTATAGAAGAGAGAAGAATAATAACCATGAGTGAAAGAGAAGCCTCCATTATGCGAATTCACAGCAGTGGCTTGTTCACAAGGAAATGAGGAGCTTGTAAAAGCTGCTGCTGGTATAGTCGTGTTTATTGTACGCGGTTAGGGCTGTGGTTGGCCATGATGACAGAAACAGGCACCCAAAGCAACAAAATAAACTGGCGCGAAAGATGAAAAGCGCGTGAGCCAGGACGGAATTTCACAGTTCGACAGAGACGAAGCGAGCTAAGCCGTAGATCCCCCCACCCCCTCACTCCCGGCGTGCGGCTGGTTACATAACTACTAGGGGACGTGTGAAAACCGCATTGTTTGTCCACCAAACTGGAGGGAGGGATCGTTTACTGAGGGAACGTGGCTTCGATTCTAGCATACTCGTGTCAGCGGTTGAAGTGAGTAGTGGGACAAAGATCGTGACATTTCACGTGTGAAACGGGGTTCAAAGGCGTGGAGAGCTATCTTTGTCACCAGATGGCTCTGACAACAGGAAACGGAAGGGGAAATGCGTAGCAAGGGGTGAGCTGCAATTGAAGGAGGGTGCCGGGGAAAAGAAGAAAAGTCTTGCTTTACAACAGATTTGAACAAAAACTCGATGAACGTTTCATTGTACCCTCAATTGGGGATATTGTGGTAGATTTATTGCGTATTTTGAGTTGTGTATACGGACGCTTTGCGATTAATAATCTATATAGACTCAACAAGTGATGTGGAGTACATTTTAGTATCTGAATTCACTTGAATACCCAAATAGAATGGTGTGCTCTTCAATATATAGCATTTTTGTGAGAGGGAAAAAGGGCTTATGTACGGGAAGCCGAATGTTACGTTTTAAAACTGCATTACATATAACGTGATATTTTAAGACTGTTTGGTCAAGTGGTCAGAACACCAACAGTTAAATCAGATATCCTGGTGCCAATAGAGTGAATGTAAGTGATTTTAAAATAAATTAATTTTTATACAACAATATGGCTAATTTAAAACCGCAGTCGTTTCCTATTGTTATATTATAAAGTTGTAACGAAGCTTGATAAAATTATTTAAGTACAAGAATTTAAATAGTTATGAAAAACAACTTATGGTAAAATATGATGACGATAGTTATAATAATAATAATAATAACAATAATAATAATAATAAAAACAACTATAATAATAAAAACAATAATAATAATAATAATAATATTCCTGCGAATTACCAAGCATTAACGCTGGAGAAAGGAAATGCAGTTGAACTGCTGTGGTACTTGTTTTTAGTTATAAACGACTCCTATCCTTCGTACAGTACGTGTATGTCAGACCGTGTTTACTTACCCGTCAGCGACTCCTGTACTCTGTTGTTAATTTTTGTTGTTGACAATGCCTTGAATGTTGACAACTTGACGACAACTGCTTAAGAATTAATAAATATTGTATTACACTAGAAAATGAAAGAATTGCATACTTTTCCTCATAAGCATAAGAATAAATGTTTGCATAGACGAAGCATATAAACTAAATACCAGATTGTAGAGTTCTGTTCTTTTCTCAATGAGCTTTGTCGTTCCTGACGAAGTAAGGGGTTAGACTTAAGTGCTTTTCATAGTCAGTGCACGCGATTAGCCAAAAAGTTTGAGCCTTAGAAATCCACGGACTCAGTGTGGAATTGATACCAGAATTATTATATAATTAAATTGATAATTACTTTATGGATGAGTATTAATTGGAGAAGTATATAAATAATTGTGATAAATGATTGTAAAAATACTGTCCTGCTAGTTAGAACAGATAATGCGGTTGCATCACCCACGGCTTCTTCAGAAATCAGAATTGCATTTTCAGAATTTGATTTAACAAGAAAGTCTGCTGATCGTCTTTCAGATTTGCTTTTCTTCCACAAACAGACAGACACAAATACGTCAGAAGATGTAATAGTTTGAATTAGAACGTGTATTAATGAGATTTCTGTAGAAAATATATTGTAGTTGGAAGAAAGCAAGAAAATAAAGAAGTGAAAATTAATTTCTAAAGCTATCCATGCTCCTGTTCATGAATTAGGACATAATGAAACTAATTACGCACGAATGCACGCCGGACATATTTCTATATTTGTGGGAATCGGGAGAGTTCAATGAATCTCGAATGCTGCATTTCTAGTAAAATATCAATATCCATTTTTGAGAGGGGTGTGTATTATATCAATCCTTTATTTAGAAATAACAGTAATATTAGCAATAATAATAATCAACGAAATTAAGGACAAAATGAGAATATTAACATTCAGAAGGCTTACTATCAAACTTATAAAAATATATATATAACTATACATATATATATTTTGTAGTAGTAGTAATAATAATAATAATAATCGAAATTAAGGGGGAAATGAGAAAATTAACATTCAGAAGGCTTACTATCAAGCTTTATATACATATAATAATAGTAATAATAATAATAATAATAATAATAAACAAAATTAAAGGGAAATGAGAATATTAACATTCATAAGGCTTACTATCAAATATATATATAAGCGGAGCTGTGGTTAGACCTCTCGCCTCCCACCTAGGGTTCGATCTCAAGCGCCCACATGTGGGATTTCTGATAGACGAAGCGACATCCAGGCAGGCTGTCTCCGGGTCTTCTGGTTTCCCCTACCATTCATTCCACCAAGTTATCCTTTTCTAATATCCGTTTCGCCTGTTTCATGATATTCACTTCCTCACGATCATGTCTGGCTACCACTCCATTTCGGGTTTTCTATTCTGTGGTTTGGTGCCGTTGACTCCCCGGCAGATTTCTGACCCCTAATCAGACGCTTGTAGGACCTAGGGTGCCATTCCACAAATACGAGGAGGTTAAACCGACTACGAAAAAAATATCTATAAATAGTGATGCAATATTCACAGAAACTATTGTAACAAATAACAACGATTGAAAATTTTAGATGAACCAAGCTAGCTTAAGCAGCCATAAATACATCTGAGTTACTCTTCAACAAACGAGAGAGGATTGTTTGGCAAACATAATTTGATAATGCCGAACAAAGCAAAGGGAATAAAAAAGAGAAATGTGGAATTTTTCCATATTAATGAGGTATTTAAAAATTTTTATTTGTTTTACCAATGTAGAATATAATTATTACGTAACTTAGTTAATTACTATGCTGATTTATAACGGTGCCCTTTTTTCATAGCTGTTCAGCTGTTTTCTATTTAATACAATGGCGTAATTACGCTATTTTCATGTACTCAAATATAAATTTGTTTTTATATGTTACCTAAAATATTCCACTCCCAACTGTATCAACTAAGATTATTATAGAATATTTAATTTCTCATTAAGTGCTAAACCTATTTCCAAATTGTTATTATTTTAACAATAAATATCGGCTTAAAATTGTTTCAATTGCATAATAAACACGTTTAGGTATTTTTATAAAAAGCTGAAATCACCTATTTCATATATCACGCTATGCACGGTTTGGCGAAAAATAAAAGAACGGCGGTTAGGATTTCAAGCATTTCCTTAATTTATAACAACTAGTTTATCTAACGACACTAGATGTCCCAACTAGCTTTTATCTCGGTTGCATGCACGAAAGTTAGTTGTGACACCAGCAAGTTTTCAACCTTTGACGAATCGAAATTAGTTTCAGCGCTTTATTACTTTCTCTATACGCACTATGTACATAATGTTTAGAGAAGGTATTGCACTTCACCAAAAAATTCGATACCGAGATTTCACCGGAAATATATGTTTTAGGGTCCCCTTTATCAAAAAAAAAAAAAAAAGGATTTTCAGAAAAAGATCCCTATGTGTGTGTGTCCGTGTGTCCGTGAGCACGATAACTCAAAAACGAAAAGTCGGTAAAATACCAAACTTGGTATTTAAGTTTAGTATTCTCCAGGGTTGCAACACGAAGATTTTGAGAAAAATCCCCCCACCTCCAACTACCTTTTACATGGAACATTTTTCGAAAATTTTTATTTTCTAGAAAATGGCTCTAACGATTTTGATTAAAATAACATATATTAAAGATATTTACCTGAGAAATAAAATGTATATCTTGAATTTTCTTGGAATAGCCTCTGAAGACTACTTTATTCTGGAGGAATTTTGCATAACTGCTAAACCGTAAGAAATGGACAAAAACTTACCACACAAAAAATGTAGAGCACTTTAAAACACACAACTTATGTTATATAATTATACATTTTCTATTTAGTAACTTTTTGTCTATATATTACGGTTTAACCGTTATGCAAAATTCTCAAACTCACGCAGATTAAAGAGAGATTTTCAGAGGCTATTCCCAAAATATTTAAAATATACATTTTATTTTTGATGTAAATATTTTTATTCAAAATCGCTAGAGTAATTTTTGAGAAAAAAAAATCAAAAATATTTTTTTCATGTAAAGGATGGTGTCGCATCATTGGGAAATCCAGATCTTAAATAATGTAACAAAAACTCTTATTGCTCAAACAAACAACACTTTATTTATTTTTATGTTTACAAATAAAAATCTGTTAACAAATAAATATATTTCTTCAACACTTCTGCAACAATTCTACTTTATATTATACTTTCGACGTTCGTTGTGGCGGCGGTTGCTACTGTACGCTACAATTCCCGTCCAAATTCGCTCAACAGCTGCACGCTACAATTTCCCAGTTGGGACTGAATTTATTGCTGGGCTCATTCCCTTTTTTATGTCTGTCATGGTAGGAAAGTTCCAGAAACAATCGCACGTGGAACACATCATCCGTCGGTGTCACAAACTCACTCAAGTGTAACAATGCGCATTTCTATGTCAAAGAACTTTCTGATAGTACACGTGTTCACTCTCACAGGTGTAACAATCGCAGCTTCCAAGTCAAAATTGCCGATCGCACAGTTTCCACTAACGCTGCTGTATCTATGCAAAAAATGAAGATCTCATTAAAACACAAGATTTATGTCAAATACATTTTTTTCATTCGAGTTAATAGTTTTCGAGATATTCCAAGTTATTGGATTCAATTTTAAGGTACTTAAACTTTTCTCAAACGGAAGTATCTTGTTTATATCTCTGTTTTGTTTACTCTTTGCAAGCATAGAAAACTGAATTTAAATTGTTTCACATAGCGACCTGCTTTTAAAAGTTTTGAATGGCGCGTTAGCCTGTGTATTTCCTTATGTCCCTACTTACAAAGAAACAATCAATAAAACAATTCTGCTAATGTTTATCATGCTGTAGATAAAAAAATAATCTTTTGTGAGAAAAGTTTGTTTTGGAGCAGCTAGAGAAAGTTATGTGAATGGAACACATCAACTTTTTCATGTTGGTATTCGCATTAGTAAATGTAAATAATATATGTCTAATTATATATCCAAATGCATTACTGATTTCCACTTTAAAATGGATAACATCTTGTGGGTTTCTTCAAAGTAATTAACTTTCTTTTTTTTTTCTGGAAAAACTGTCAACAAGGGCCAGTTACTTACCTCCACCTGTACATCCAGAACCATATGTATGAGAGAGGCAACAAACAAACAGCTGTAGTAGGAGCGCAATCATTAGCATGGTTGGCGGTCATTTTGACGCTGGGTTCAAATCCCGTATAAACACTTATTTTTTTGTTTACCAAACATATTACGTGTGACAGAAGCAGGCTTGTAATGAATCCAATTTAATTTCTCGCATTCCTTTGAAAGCATATCCACACGCTACGGAGGTATTGACATGGAAGGTTTGATCATAGCATGGCAGAAAAAGTTTTATCAGTGGAGTACTGGCTCGTTATTACTTTCTACACGTACTATGTACGTAGTGTACAAAGTATTGTGTTCCACCCAATAATTCTATACCGAAATTTCACCGGAAATATACAGGGTTACTACAAAAGAAATAGACAATTTCGACTGCCTGTAAAACAAAAACTATTAAAGATAGCAACCTAATTATTTTGGATGTATGTTGAGAAGCTCTCAAAGTTTTGTTTGTTACTATTGGTAACGCTGTAGTGCTTTGTTTGTTGTTGCAGAAGCTGAAATGGCGGAACATCCTGTGGAAAAGGCATATTGCGTGTTGGAATTTGCTAGAACGCAATCAGCAACTGTTGTCCAATGACATTTTAGAACACGTTACCACAAAACGCCACCGACTAGACAGTCAATCTACGACTGGTATAGAAAATTCGAGACAACGGGATGTTTGTGCAAAGGGAAGAGCTCGGGAAGACCAAGAGTTTCGGAAGAAAACGTTGGACGTGTTCGCTCTGCCTACATAAGAAGCCCACAGAAATCGACATCTAGGGCAAGCATGCAATTACAAATTCCACAGCAAACTGTATGGAAAATCTTGCAGAAGCGACTGCACATGATGCCTTACAGATTACAGATGTTGCAGATTCTGAGTGAAGAAGATAAGGTCATACGGCGTGACTTTTGCATCGACATGTTGCGACATGATGAAGACAATGCTGGTTTTTGTGAGCGCATCATTCCATTTTAATGGTAACGTGTTCTAAAATGTCGTTGGACAACAATTGCTGATTAAGTTCTAGCAAATTCCAACACGCAATATGCCTTTTCCACAGGATTTTCCGACATTTCAGCTTCTGCCACAACAAACAAACACTACAGCATTACCAAAAGCAACAAACGAAACTTTGAGAGTTTCTCAACATACCTCCAAAATAATTAGGTTGTTATCTCTAATAGTTTTTGTTTTACAGGCAGTTGAAGTTGTCTATTTCTTTTGTAGTAACCCTGTATATTGAGGTCCTCTGAGTCCGAAAAGAGCATTTTTGCTTTCTCTACACATACTATGTAGGTACATAGTATATAGAGAAGGTAGGTTTTGTATTGAACCCAAAAATTCCATACCGAGATTTCACCGGAAATATATGTTTTGAGACCCCCTGAATCCAAAAAGTTATTTTTAGAAAAATGTTCGTGTGTGTGGTCTATCAATGTGTGTGTGTGTGTGTGTGTGTGTGTGTGTGTGTGTGTGTGTGTGGTCTGTGGACAGCAGAGCTCAAAAACGAAAAGTTAAATACCCAACTTGGCATTTAAGTTCAGTATCTTCTAAGGATGTGACATGATTTTCAAGAAAATCCCCAACTATCCTTACATGGAACATTTTTTGAACATTTTGTATTTCTCAAAAATGGCTCTAACAATTTTGATTAAAATCTCTTATATTAAAGATATTTACATCACAAATAAAATGTATATCTTAATTTTTTGGGTATAGCTTCTGAAGACCTGTACATTCTGAATGAATTTTGCTGAATTTTGCATAACTGGTAAACCATAAGAGATAGATAAAAATGTACTACACAAAAAATGCAGTTCTCGTTAAAATACACAATTTATGTCGTATACATTTTTGTTTTGTAGAGTTGAGCGTTTTCGAGATATTTTTTGTCATTGATTTCAGTTTTAAAATACTTAAACTTTTCTCACGCAGGAACTTGTCAACATTTGGCCACGCAAAGACACAGACTCCAATCCTTTAGCTACCGTATTTTTAAAACATTATCCTACCGTATTCCTTTATTTCCCTAAAAAAATTGTTACAGAGATTTAGAGAAATTCATGTCAATGAAACACATCAGATTTTTTTAATTTATTTATTTTGTACCATTACAACCTTTAAGCTGGTTGGTCATATAGGACGATGAATGAAACCGGTCTTGCAAGTCCTATAGTAGGTTTAAGTATTTTATCTTATACCTTGCGGCTGTATGAAGAATTATAGGGTGGAGCGATCTTGGGGTCCATCGAGCTTAAAGTTATTTGATATTTGCCCTCTCAGGATAAGGGAAACCACGTAAAAAACCTTATCCGGGTAACTCACCCTATGAGAAATTCGAACTCCGACTACTTGAATGTGAATCAGATACCCTTACCCCCACTACCGAGGAGGACTTGCCTCGTTATTAATTTTGATCTATTGTTAAAAACAATGAACACAAAGGCCATAACTAACCTGCATCAAAGCACCTGCTACTTTTCTATATTCCCTGTAAGTGTATGGTTGAATTAGGTAACATTCAGTTGTTTTCATAAGGAAAGCAGAAAATCCAACTAATATAATGCTAACGAAGAAGGGAAGAAAATCTGATGTGTTACACTCACATGACTTCCTCTAACTGTTCTGCAAACAAACCTCTTACAGAATATTACTCTTCTTTCTAAACCATGCTAATAGAGCTGCATTAGCAGAACGTACTTATTACTTAGTTCCTTTTATGTAGAAGAGAACTAAATGAATGCACTAGGCTAAAGCGATAGGAAAATGTTTTAAAAGCTGTCGTTATGCGACTGCCATTGCAATTAAACTTTTTGCTTGACCAGGAGTAGAACAACAGAAAAATGGACACCTCCTGTCTGAAAAATGGTATAAGTATTTTAAAATTGAAAACAATAACAATGAATATTTTAGAAACGGTCAACTCTACAATAAAAGTGCATATGAAATAAATCGTGTGTTTTATTGAGATCTACATTTTTCGTGCAGTAGGTTATTGTCTATCTCTTACGGTTTACTAGTTATTCAAAATTCAGAAAAATTCAGGTCTTCAGAGACTATTCCAAAACATTCAAGATTCATTTTATTTGCCATGTAAATATTTTTAATGTACGGTATTTTAATCAAGATCGTTAAAGTCATTTTTGAGTAAACAAAATTTTCAAACATCTTTCCATGTAAAGTTTAGTTTGGGTGGGGGGCGGAACTTTTTGAAAGTTTTCGTGGAAGATAATAAACTTATGTACCAAGTTTGGAATTAGATGTTCTTTTAGTTTTGAGATATGCTCTCCACAGTCACACACATACACACACATGCATACTCACACGGACCTTTTTCTAAAAGTTTTTCCTTTGGACTCAGGGGTCTCAAAACATATATTTCCTGTGAAATCTGGGTATCGGATTTTTAGTTGGAATGTAATACATTTTCTATATACTATGTACATAGTACATGTAGAGAAAGTAAAACAGTTTTCAAGGAATGATTTCTAAGATTGGAATTAGTCTTTGTTTTCTGTTCACACAAGTATATCAAGTTTAAACTTCATATCTGATATTTTGTCAATTTGTCATTTACGAGATTTGTACAAAAGCTAATGAAAACGTGTTTTCTCTTTAGATTTAGGAAACGCACAGGTTTTGCTATATCAATATTTCAATAGTGTCCTCCCTAGCTGAGGGCAAATCAAAATAAAATTGTGTAATAGATAATATAAACTTAAAAGTAACACACAAAAACGCTGTCGTGTTAAACATTACTGCAAATAGCAACAGGTGCCAGGCTGAATGCTATTCAGTGTTTTTGCTGTCTTCCAAACTACTAACAGCCTAAACCTTGCATTGTTAACAAGGATTAATGTTAGGGTCATATAAACGTGTCTATGTTTGTAAATGATTTATGTGAATCCACAGGTATCACGAAGTTATGCTGAATGTGTATGAAGTTTGGAGATTTGGTGACGATCATAAAGTAATTTAATTCTTTATAGGTGTGTTACATTAGGGATGGGACACTATACCATTGATACCTCGATGGTAACTAAGTATTCCCTCCATTAATTTTTCGATGCTATTTAAATGTTAAGTTCTGTATTATTGAAAATTGTTCCCTTTAACTTTATGGTAGATAAAAAATGAAAGGAGTCAATCACTTTTTTTTTTTTTTTTTTTTTTGGTAGTTTAACGTCCTTTAACCAAGTTGGTCATATCGGACGATGAATGAAATTGGTGAAATGATACTCAAATGATCTCGGGGTCCAAGGAGCTTGAAGTTACTCGACATTCGTCTTCTCAGGATAAGGGAAAACTCCGAAAAGAACCTTATCCCGGTAACTCACCCTAAGCGAGATTCGAACTCACGACCTCTTGAATGTGAGGCAGACACGCTACCACCACACTTCCCAGGCGGGCTCAATCACTTATTGTCCCCAAAGATACCCCAAAGATTTGCTGGATAATACTTGATAGACATGGCTGGGTTTCTTTTACATGAATGAATGCATTATTCTAGAGATTCTTATTTCTAAATGAAAATAAGCAAACCAATAGGGGAAGAAGCAGAGGTACTCAAATAACATGCAGCGTTAACTGAGTTGTGAATAAAGCTTATTTAACTGACGTAATAATTCACGTTTCCGCAATTTCCTAGTGACGCAATATCAGCCACTAGATTATTTACTGTCCCGGTTATCAAATCTGTGTATCTAGAAGAAACAAATCAGAACTTAAAGCCGTGAAGTTATGCAGCACATAAAAATAAGTATATAGCCTCTAGGATTTTCAAAAAATCTGATGTGATCCAGTCACATAACTTTCTCTATATCTCTCCAACAGCTTATTGTTAAGAAGCTTATGCTTCTATTTACTTCATTCTAATTGAGAAAAAAAATTGGCACAAATAGTCTTTTTACTTCTTCCTTTTAAGTAGAAGCGAAATAAGGGAGTACCATAGGTTAAAGTGATTGTCAAAGGCTGGTTGCTATGTGACTGAAGTTCCTTTGTTTGTATGGACAGGGGTTGACAAATTCCTGTATGAGAAAATATAAGTTTTTTAAAGGTGAAATCAAAAACAACGAATAACTCAAAAGCATTCAACTCCACGAAAAAAAATTATATAACATAAATTGTGTGTTTTAACGTGCTCTAATTTTCTGTGTTGTAAGTTTTTGTCTATCTCTTACCGTTTAGCAGTTAAGCAAAACTCGGCAAAATTCATCCAGAATAAAGAGGTATTCAGATGCTATTCCCAGAAAATTTAAGATGTACAGTTTATTTGGTATATAAATATCTGTAATATACGGGATTTTAATCAAAATCGTTAGTCATTTTTTAGAAAATCAAAATTATCGAAAAAAGTTCCATGTAAAGGGTAGTTTGGGGTGGGGAATTTTCTTGAAAATCTTCGTGTCACATCCTTGGAACATACGAAACTTAAATACCAAATTTCGTTTTTAACGGTCCTTTCGTTTTTGAGCTATGCTGCCCATAGACACACACACATACACACAGACAGACAGACACACACACACACACGGCCTTGTTTCTAAAAATGCTTTTTTTTGGAATCAGGAGGTTTCAAAACATATATTTCCGGTGAAATCTCGGTATCGAATTTTTGGGTGCAATACAATACCTTCTCTATACACTATGTACATAGTACGTATAGAGAAAGTAATAAAAAAGTTGCTGTCAGTTGTCAAACAGGAACAATTAGCATACAATACACACTGGCTGTAACACTCCACTCCACTCCACACTGGTGTTGACTTTCTGTTTGCTTTTTAAAGTTCCTGGCCACCTAAATGCAAAAGTAGTTTTATTATTGTTAGTTTATATATAGTTTAGCATTTCTCTTTAAGAACTGAACAATAATCTATCATCGTGTATCACTCGGTGCGGCTTCCAATTTCTGTTCAGTGTTTATTACAACACACTTTCTTTTGTTGACATCTTAAGCATAACCATAGCACACTGACTAACACAACTGAAATAATATAACATTGAACGCGTGTATAAGCAGTTAACCCTTATTATAACATTACAATATTTATTGAAATATGGGTTAAGGAGTGAAGGTTAACTGCCTATAATAACAATAACTTGTATTGGAAATTAGGAACGGGACATAGAACAATGTCTATTTCACGATGCATTTTAGGTAAAAAAATAATTCTTGATGCAAAATTACCCTCTTTTACATATTTGTTGCGAATCTTCTAACCCTACAACGATTGTAACTTTAATAAACCGACATGCCATTTTTAAAAGTCTGCACTATTTAAATGTCCTCCGCTTGTACATATTAAGCTTAATTTCCTCCCATTTCATTTTTTAACATTTTGCTTCCATCTATGCTATATTAATAAAACTAAATATTGGATGTATAATATATTGTATGGCTCATGAAATAAAAGATAAAACATGTGCCTTTAGTGCAAAAAACAAAAGCAAAACGTTGTCGATATTAACAAATTATTTATTTTATTCTGTACAGGAACCAAATATAAACACTTTAATAATTTTAACAATTACATTTTCTAGAACACCCAGCAATATTTTCGGGCTAATTGCATTAAAATTATAGGAAGATATACATTTTGAAAACGCATTATTTAAACACGACCAGTCATAACTAAACAATTTTTAAATCTAAAAAGTTAACACTTATCACAAAAAAACAACTTCACACTGGATATTTCTGTAATTTTGTTTACCGAATTAAATTATCTTTTTAAGAAAAGGTCAACAATTTTAATGTCTAAAATTAATATTTTTCTTTTTTTTTTGGAAAATACAATTGGTGTTAGGATCATTTTATCCTTTGTATTACTACAGTAGTAGTAATGGAAAATTTTAGATGTATTTAAACAAAAATTTAACCGCATGAAACAGTTGGAAGAAGTGTAGTTTTGAGAAAAACGCTTTATAATGTAATAGTATGCCAGGAAGCAGGTGAAGTGTAAATAACTAATTGGTTTTAGAGCCGAAGCAAGTGGAGAACAGTTAAATGTTGATTCTTCATAGACACCCAAAGGTTCCAACTACTATTCGTAATAGAAATGCAATTTTCGATTTCTTGACTGATTTCTTGAAAATTTCACCCACAGTAAGTTTACTTTGGTTATCCGGGGTATATATAAATGAAAATCACATTTTATTTATTCTTGCAAATTACATTCAAAGAAAAGTTACTTCTGTAACTACTAAAATACCGCCACTGCCACTACCGCCACCGCCACCACCATCAATAATAATAATAATAATAATAATAATAATAATAATAATTATAAAAACGTGTGTTCACTATTCGTCTGAGCCTTTCGAACATCCGAACATACTAATAGCCCCTCATGTGACGATATATTTAGGTTTCGCAACTTTAAACCTGCTATTACTTCACTCATTTAAGGGAAAACTTTTTTCTAAACTTTTTTTTTTTTGTGATAAGTACAACATTTAGTGAAACATTGATATCCGATAATAAGATAGATACTAGAGGGCAGGCATTGTCACCCGGCCTGTAGATGTACAAGCCTCAGACCCCGCTTCCCCTGTACACATATATACAACAGTCCCTTGATTACATCCCATGGACAATACGAGCATTATGTATGCATGTTATGTATAGACCAGCCAGTGCCACGGTCGGGCTAAGTCTTGTATTAAACCCCATACACTTTCCAACGCACGCAATGTAATGTACGTTAATTTATTCTGGAAATCTGATTAATTTTGCTCCCCTCTTTAATTTTGAACACTTTTTTTCCTCTCTCTCTCCACCCCATTTCCCTCTTTTTCTCCCCGTCTCTCTTCCTCCTCGTTTCACGGAGTGGAATGGAATTAAAAAAAATAAATTCGATTCAAATTAGATTAACTTTATTTTGTGAATAGCTGCTACGTAACAAATAAAAAAAACAGAGCGTACAATGAAATGAGACGGAACGGAATAAATGAAGATCTGTCCAGAGCAGAGATGTAGTTTGTTTTTAAATTTCGTTCTGGGGGCGAAAAATATATGCGAGCAGGAGGGAAGAACTGCAGATGTATTGGTTATAGAATCGAATAAATTGCTGACGTTTATCCGGGTTTTTTGTAGTATTCCATGCGTGCTAGTTGGATTTTTTCCCCCCACTCCGGTCTCGCTTCACCATCCGTTATTGCAAAATTTAAGGCACCGTACACATAGCGTGCTACTTCAATTTATGTAGCTAAAAACATCTTTCTGTGTTATTCGACCAGTCGGCGATATCGGGATGGATAGCGGTAATGTATGTGGTTTTATATTCTATCTAAGTATGCAATCAAACGGAAATTAAGATGCGTTTTGTTCAAATGATATCGACCGATGCAAATTACGAAAGCCAGCTATCACAAAAAGAGTGCGAGATTAAATCTGTAAAAATATTGGTTTTAATTCTGCGGTACGGAGTCCAATATCGTGCGTTTCCGAAACTAAATGGGTTGCTGGAAAATGCTATTCTGTTTCTTATGTTACTTCGACGAATAGAGAGACGTAAATTATGGTTGGCTTTTACGGAACTCCGTGCTTTTACCTAATTTATGAACATCTACATCTAAAACTAGCCTTATCCAACATCTAGGTCACAAACATCTTTTTCGATATGAACTTTTAAAATAAATTATGTTATCCCTAAAGTAATTTAATCTTTTAATCCTCGGTTTCAAAAACTTACAATGTTCTGCAATGAAATCTAAAGAATGCTCTAAAAATACCACACTTCCACACTTGTTGCAATTCCGAAATTTTACTCAATTTTTCAGCATAAAAACAATAGTAATGAATGGTAAATAATAATAGAAATACAGTAGAGGCTCACTTCTACGTTTTTACGCAGATGTCATTACATTTTTACTTTTACTACCTTGCACATTGTACATAAATAAAGAAGATATTGCATACCACCCAAAAATTCCGGAAACTCACATTTTAGTGTCTCCTGTATTCACAAAAACCATTTTAGAAACAGATCCATATGTGTATGTGTATGCCCATGTACACAATAACTTAAAAACGAAAAGTTGGCATTTAAGCTTAGTAACTTCAACGATGCAACACGAAGATTTTGAGGAAAATCTCCACACACCAAACTATTCTTTATATGAAAATAATTTCAAAAATGTAGATTTTATCAAAAAAGGACTAAAAGGATTTTGATTAAAATAAAGATATTTACATGACAAATTAAATTATACATACAATTTTCTGGGAATAGCCTCTGAAGCCTCTTCGTTCTGAATGACTTTATGTCATATATATTTTTTCGTGGCGTTGACGACTTCCGAGATATTCCTTGTTATTGATATTAATTTTAAAAAAAAGCTTTTCTTACGCGGGTCTTTGTCAACTCTTGTCCATGCAAAGAAACGACTTTCAGTCACATGGCAATCAGTTTTTAAAAAAAAGTTGACTATCGCTTTAACCTAGTGTATTCCGTATTTCCCATCTACTTACAAGGAAGTAACAACACCAATTCTGCGAAGCTTCAATATTTTTGAAAGCCATAATTACTCCGCAAGTGCTAATAATATGGTCGGGTAAGGTCATTCTTCCCCAGATTGCAAGTATCTGGTGATGATGGTGTCTAAATCATTGAGTATTCTCAATGTGCGTGAGCCAGTTCAGTATCTAGGAAAGGCTAAATGATGAGATCAGAAAAGCTAAATAATGATAATTTCATATAATCGATTTGTGTATGCCTGAGTGTAAAAATAAAAGGATGAACAAATGTTTAAAGTTTTAATCAATATAAAGTAGTTACTGAGATTAGATTTATCGAATTTGGGACCCTCTTTCACCGGGACATAGCATTGCGACTTGCGGGACCCCTGGTAGAAGAGATCCGAAGTGATCAGATCGGAATGAGCACGGACGGTCCCTAACGTTTCCGGGTACAACACATCGAACGTCATCCAACACACTCGCACAAGCACCAACCCCCGTTGAATGAGTGTCCCTGACAAAGGATCCCGGAGCCAAGCTCTGACTGGGAGGCTCTCTCAGCGAAACCACGAAGACTTTTTTTTTTTTTTTTCCATGTACACTTCTGCATGTTGTCATAGTGTTAATTCGTGTACTGTTTGTTGTCGTTGGGTTTTTATTTTCTTTCCCTTATTCAAACTTCCAGACTCTGGGGAACATAGGGAATAATCAGGATTAGAGAAAAATTCCCCACCACCAGCCAGAAATCGAACCCGGGAACCCTAGTAAAAATCTTGAGAGTATACAACAACCACCCAGCCGCAATCCACCGATCGCCGTTGTAACAGACGCAAAGAAAGTGATAGATATAGGAAATGATGGAAGGGAAATCGTGGTAGAAGGTGATTCACCTCAGTATTCGCTTGCCCATCCGGGGAAACCATGAAAGCGACAAGGATCAAGCTAGGCGATCGCCAAAAATCGAACCTGGGATCTCGTGAATGCGAGTCATCGCCGGAGCCATTCCCCTCAGTCAGACATCAGTATTTTGAATATTTCTTTTAGTTTAAATTATGAATACTGGTGATGTCATGTATGAAAGTAATTTAGATAATGAATTGTGTTTATTATTAGTTTGAGTAATAATCCAACAAAACAGTTTAAGTTACACAATAAAATCATTCACTATTGTTTTCTCATTTAAAAGTATATTATTTTATCGTCTCCCTATGAAGTTATCTGTATAACTGTGTCCCTCAAAGGCTAAAATCGCACCAGTGCAGAAAATATGTGCACCGTTCATCGGTCTATCTCAGCTGCTCGGGTCGGGACAATTCGCAGATGGGATGTTCAGGGGGGAGGAGAGGAAAGCGGAAGACATATGGAGCTAGTGCATCAAGCCTGAGGGAAAAGAGACAGACAGCAACTATGCTAATGATCAGGATTGGGAGTTTGCACTGTCGTCAATCTTTCTAAATCATGTATTTTGAGAGGCGTTTCTGTATAATAACAATGCCGTTTGTGGCAAATTATAGACAATGACACGCTAGAGCTTTTCAGCTCTCACTGATCTCAATTAGAATCAAATGAATGCGATAGTTTTAAATCATAGTGATAGTTGTTTTCTTCTATATTAATTTTTAATTTCTCTACTTAGTAAAAAAAAAAAAAATAAAGTACTGCATTCCACCAAAAATGTCAATACCTGGGTTTCAGTGGAAATACTGTTTTGGGTTCCCTGTATCCAAACAAAGCATTTCTGGACTAAGGTCCGTCCGTCTGTATGTGTTTTTTTCTTAATGTCTGTGAACAGTACAACTCAAAAGCAAGTATAAATACCAAACTCACTTCTCTGTAAAACAAGCGCTCAAGAAAAGATGTGCTCACAATGAATTATATAAAAATCTGATGTGTTCCATCGTATGACTTTCTTTACACCCCAGTAACAAATCATTGTTAAAACATTATTCTTCTGTCTACTTCATTCTACTCAGAATAAAGAATAGAGGAAATGATCTTAACTATTGCTTTCTTGTAAGTAGAAAAGAGGTGAGAGAATATACTAGGCTAAAGCAATAGTAACATCTTTTAAAAACTATTTTCAGTGTGATTTTAATTCGTCTTCTTTGCATACGAATAGTTGGAATTCCCATACGAGAAAAGTTTAAATATTTTAAAACTGAAACAAATGACAAAGAATATCTCGGAAATGAGCAACTTCAGGATAAAACATATGAATGTATTATGTGTTTTAACAAGATCTACACGTTTCTGTAGAGTTTTTCTCCTGTTCCTTATGTTTATCAGCTAGATATACATTTTATTTGTCATGTAAGCATGTATAATATAAAGGTATTTTAATAAACATCGTTAGAGTCATTCTTGAGAAAATCAAAATTGTCGATTTTTTTCTATGTAAAGAGTAGTTTGGGATGGAGGATTTTTTAAAAATCTTCGTTTCGCATTTTTGGAAGATACTAAATTTAAATACCAAATTTAGTATTTTACCGAGTTTTGGATTTTGAGTTATCGTGTCCACAGACCTCGTACACACGGACAAACACACGCATACGGACCTTTTTGCCAAAAATATATTTTCTTGTATACGCGTATTTAAAGTAAAATCCTGGTATCGAACTTTTGGGTACATAGAAATACCTTCTCTATCTATGTAATATGCAGCGAAAGTAAAAATAAAACAATAATAGTTGAATTTATGTGAATATAACTATTTTTGGTGATCTGGTGTGTAATTTTGGAGAATTCTCTCGCCTTTAAGCGGTATAGAAAGAGAACAGCAGAACATCGTAAATTGGAAGCTGGGAAGCAAAGGCGCCTTTGGTAAAAGCAGCTTTGCTACATTGGCCTACGTCCGGCCTTAAGTTAGAAATTACAATATAAACATCACTTTCTACTTAATACCCTTCAGGGAAGTGGTTGCTGACCTATTTGAATATCACCTCTGTGTTACTCAGTGAGTACCGACGACATTGGCACCAGAAATCTCCCATAAATGCTCCAGCAGAACTTCCCGTGCATCATCATCACTTCTCAAGCTAATCAGCCTAACAGCAGAAGGAAAAGCTTATTACGAGCGTAAAGGAGGCCATTGTACGATGAGATAGGACAAAGCTGCTGATGACTCATGTCCGAGCTAGCGGGGGTGTTGGAGGGCGGAGGGAAACGATTAAACAGCACTAATTAAGGCTGAGAGAGCCGTTTTATTTTTCGTGCTGTTACTGCTGCTGCAGGCTCAGTGGAAAGGTTCAGATGTGTCACGCCTGCGCACACCGATGAACAATGCTAACTTCTTTTACAATGCAGTCGCAACTTCCGTCTCTATCGTTTCAGAAGTTTCGTAAGCTACGCCTTTCAAACATAAATACCCTTTGAAATTCTTCCTTTATTACTTGAAATATTACACAAAATGGGAAAACATCATGTTATTAGAGGTATAAACGAATTTTTTAAAGAGAGAAACAGTGGATAATGCTGCTACTTTAAGCCAATAAAAACAAAGAGAATAAAAAAATGAAGCACATATCTATATAATATATTTCATTAAGGTCTTTGATAACGTAAACAAACATAAACTCTATGGAATTTTAAATAAAAGAGGAATAACATATTTACGATAAGCAGTTACAACTATAAATCTAGAAACAAAAATTAAAACAAAATTAACAGATGCAGTAAGTGCTATGTCCATAATTTTCAACAATAGGTTGAAACAGCGATATAAGCGGTCACCCATGCTATTTAACTTTTGTATAGTCCAAGTTATGTGAGAATTAATGTTAACAAACCTTTACCAGATGTGGCTTTAATATTTTTACTATGATATTTACAGAAACTCGGATTATACTCGTACTTGCTGAAAATGAATTTGCATTATAAAAGGCAATATTTGAATTAGAACATATCAACTAGTTTGATTAAGAAACCCTTCAAAGAGCAAAAAAGAATAAAAAATAAATACGATATCAGCAATTATATAATATAACAAGCTATATAATTTAACTTTCTCGGCTAGGATATATATTTTGATAATGATATGGACAAAAAACAACAGAACGAACCATATTTACTCAGGAATTAAAATATATTTAAGAATAAAGCAAAGAAAAAATCATAAACCTATAGGTATCAAAGTGTTGCACTCGCCATATGGAGATGAAGTCTGTGTTTTAGATGATAGAAGATTGACAACAGCAGAAATGAGGATTTAAAAAAATGTGTTCCATTCCCTTCACATTTTACCTGTTCTATAAACAAACTATTCTTACAAAAGATTATTCTTTTATCCACATGATGTTAATCGAGATAAACATTAGTGGAACTTTGTAAAATATAACATGTCCGGGCTGTGGTCGAATAATAAAAATTATTACAATTTGACGTTTCGTCTTCCACAGGACATGTTATATTTTACTAATAACACCGGCCGTGAAAGCCTACAAGCATATTAGTGGAACGTGTCTTTTTTCTGCTAATGTTTATCTAGATTAGCATGAAGTAGATAGAAGAATATTCTTTTGTAAGAATACATTTTGTTTTTGAGCAGATAATCGCTTCCAGTTATTCCTTATTAATGCTTTTAATTTTAAAATACCTACTTATCTTTCCTTATATGGGCTGTCGTTATTCGATTTTCTTGCTCCTTGTCAAGTCAAGAGAAAAGCTACGAGCTTTTAAAATACATGTCTATCGCTCTAGCCAGTGTATTCCCTTATTCCTTCGTACTTACCAACAAATATGTAATCAAAGCAAATACACAAACGTTTATCTAACTTAACGTGAAGTAGATACACGAATACACTTTTTTCATGCAGAATATGTAAGAAATTCATGTAACTGCAATGCATCAGATTTTTTCCCCTTACTTTAAACTTCGTAATGATTACCTTAGAGGTTTGAAAGTAAAATTTACCCATAACCTATTTCAAAGCAGTTTGCTGAGTTTGTTTAATTTTAGTTTACACGTGTCCTACATTTAGAAAAAGTGCATTAAGCATCAATAATCCTGTTTCCCAATAGTATACTGTCACTTAATGTGATAGGATAGGAATATTTAATGAATAATGTCGGATATTTGTATTGAGTAAACGCTCTAAAAGAAAACGCCATGTGTGTAAAACAAAATCGCAGCAGTCAGACTCAAATTTAACGCAGAGTTGAGTGAGTAAAAGACAACTGCATTGACCCTCTCTTTCTCTCTCTTACATACACGCTCCTTTATGCTCTAAATAAGTACGGAAAAAATAAATTGAAGGGAAAGGGAAGAAGGGGTTAGGAGCTAAAAAAATAAAGGAGGAAAAAATAATAATGATGACGCATTGGGCTGCACACTCATTTAGTTTCCGCGGGGTGCCACTCCAGTGGCGATAATAGGGTCTGCCGCTTCGCTAGCTGCAGCAGATGTCACTTCCGATGTGACGACGTACCTCAACCTTACAGAATGGACTAACTCTTGTCGCACTGTTAAGTACTCCCTCATTTCTTTGCGTTTTTAATCGTTCTCTCACCTTCCGTGCTGCATCAATATCGACAAAACACTTCCGAGGGATGATTCGATTCCGGGAAAGCGAGGGTAATACTTGGAACACGCATCAAATCTTTGAGCCCGTCTCGGTAGTGTGGAGGTAGCGGGCTGCCTCACATTCAAGTAGTCAAAGTTCGAATCTCGCTCAGATGCGTTTTTTTTTCGGAGTTTCTCCTTATCCTGTAAAGACGAATGTCGAGTAACTTAAGTTCCATTGACCTTGATATCATTTAAATGATTTCAGTCAATGTTCGAGATGACCAACTACGTTAGAGGACGTTAAACTACCCCCCAAAAAGCTTTGAATCTGTGGCCGACTGTCTTTTCAACCCAGGGATCCTGGATTCCATTCCCAGTTGACATGGGAAACTTTGTTTTTCATTTACAAGGATTAAACTATTCCGTCTTCAAAGTTTATTCCATCATATTCTTGGTCTTCCAACATTATATTTACCTTCTCTAGTAAGTATGTACAATATACATAGCGGATAGACAGAAGATATTGTATTCCACTCAAAAATTGGATACCGATATTTCCTCTGAATAAAAAGCATTTGCAGAAAAAGGTCCGTATATATGTGTGTGTTTGTGTTTCCGTGTGACTGTGAGCTCAAAAAGGAAAAGTAGGTTAAATATCAAACTTGGTATTTAAGTTCAGTATCCCCACACCGCAAACTACCCTTTCCATGAGTCCTATATTAAAGATAGTATAAAGCAAACACAGAATCTTTTAGAAACAGTCTCTAAAGTCCTCTTCATTCTAAACCACTTTTGCATAACTACTAAACCGTAAGAGATAGAAAAATGTAGATCTCATTAAAACATACATTTTTTGCAACACAATGAAGGAAATTTCTGTAAAAAAATATATATGAAAAGAAGTAATTGACGTTAAATATTTCTAAAGTCATATGCGATTACATAACTATGTAAAATGTTTATTGAATACTTCAACTACTAAAACAAAATTATTCGTGTATCAAGGGGTCCATACAATTAGAACAACAATTATTTTAGAAGAAAGAATGCTAGAACAAGTAAATAATTGTAACTACTTAGACTGCAATATTTTTATATTAAAAATATTGTGTGTTCTGATTTGTATTGCCTACATTTCTGTAACAAATTAATGTTAAAAACTTATTCTTCTACCTACTACATGCTAATCGAGATAAACGTCAGAGAATTGGTCTGTTACTTGCCTCCTTGTAAGTGGAAGAGAAATAAGAGAATGCATTAGCCTAAAGAGATAGTCAGATCTTTTAAAAGCTAGTTGCCTTGGAATTGAAATCTAGTTTTTCGCATGATCATGAATTGACAAATTCTAGTGTGATAAAAGTTAAAAGCATTTTAAAACTGAAACCACTAACAAGGAATATCTCTGAAATAGATATCTTCACGAAAAATGGATATGACATAAATTGTGTGTTTTAACGAGATATACAGTTTTGTGTGGTACGTTTTTGCATATCTTGTACGGTTTACCAGTTATGCAAAAGGTATTCTGAATAAAGAGATCATCGGAGACGATATCCAGAAATTTCAAGATATACAGATCGTCGTGTATCTCTATTATAATGTATTTTAATCTAAATCGTTACAAACATTTTTGAGAATATCACAACCTTCGACTTTTTTTTTTTTTTTCATGTAAAGGGTAATTTGTGGTGGGTGAATTTACATAAAAATATTCATGTCCATCTTGAAAAGTCCTCAACTCAATTACCAAATTTTGTATTTTATTGACTTTTCGTTTGAGTTAGCGTGTTAACATACATTCGCACACACTGACGCATGGTCATGCACACACACATATGCAGACGGATCTTTTCTAATTTTTCTTCTTTTTTTTTTTGACTGGCATGCAAAGGACCCGAAAAGTGTATGTACAGTCAATCTTTGATATCGAATTTGGGGTGTACGGCAACTAATTTACAAACTCTACATAATACTTGTAGAGAAAGTAAAAATGAAGATGAAACAAAAAAGAAATGCAAATTTAATTATACTTATATGCCATATAGCAAAACCAAACCTTGACACTGGTAAGAAAGAAACCAAATTATAATGCTATAATTTATGGCTGCACCTATGTTTGTGTAGGGTTCCGAATGATGGACACTTCGCAAAATGAAGAAAGTAAAATAGAAACCGCAGAGATGACATTCCTAAGAAATATCGTGGGGCATACTTTATTACGAGGGCCTTTTTTTTCAACCTCCGATGGGCTATAAATAAACGACAAGCTCATAGAAAACAATTATTTTGTTACTAAAAGTTTTGTACACTTATGCTTACTTTTCAACATAATCACCGAAAAGATTGAGACATTTATCGTACCTGTGCACAAGCTTTGCAATACCCGCTTCAAAAAATGCTGCCGCCAATGATTTCAAATGAGCAGTGATGTTATTTAGAAGATATTCGTACTTTACGACGTTTGCAGAGAGCCATTTAAAACAAACGAAGAGGAATCCTGACAATGGTCATGTTGATCCATGACAACGCTCGTCCACACACTGCTGGCACAATCCATTGGCTCCATGAACAAGCTCAATGGGACATTTTCGATCATCCGCCATACAGTCCTGACCTGGCACCCAGCGACTTTCATCTTTTCCCTGAACTGAAGACGTGGCTAGGGAGACAGCACTTTCAAACCAACGAAGATCTTCAAAACAATGTCAATGCTCATTTGAAATCATTGGCGGCAATTGTTTTTTGAAGCGGGTATTGCAAAGCTTGTGTACAGGTACGATAAATGTCTCAATCATTGCGTTGATTATGTTGAAAAGCAACCATAAGTGTGCAAGACTTTTAGTAATAAAATAATTGCTTTCTATGAAATTGTCTTTTACTTATAGCCTATCGGAGGTTGGAAAACATGGCCCTCGTAGATAAAAGGAGAAGTGATGAGAAAAAGGAAATGGTGAGAAAGGAACTCGGAATTTTTAAGTTGAATGACAAAATACACCAATGTAGAAGTAGCTAGAAGGAACACGAGGACAGAATAAAAGACGACATCCCTTGAATTATACACCCATAGGCAAACCGAAGCTAAGATGAACACTGCAACAATTTCATTCATAAGAACGGAACAAGCCTTTTGAAGTGTAATCGCTGATGATTTTATGATGATGACGATGATACACTTCTGAAATGGCAGTAACACATTTGCAAAATATTAGCAAGGCAGCTGCTATGTACATGCCAATGAATGAGAGTAATAGTAAAATGCAATGAAGGCTAAATGATAGTCTAAAGTGCAGGGATAATGGGTCGAATTAGAAGCAACAGTACTGAGGCAGCTGCTCCGATATGTAGACTAACCACAGTTGGGGGGTCGACTCCTGAGAACCCCTCCACTCAAAGTCAAACTTAACTCCTTACATCGACTGTCAAATGCCCCCCTCCCAGCTTCGCACAATAATCATGGTCATGCATTGATCTCGGAACGACAGTTTCTCAACGAGTGTCAAAAAACATGTTCACTTTCTTTAATACGTACGTAGGCAATGCAGGTATCCCACCTAAAAGTTTGATATGGAGATTTCACCAGAAGTACATATTTTGAGCCTCCTGAATAAAAATTATGTTTATGTAATTCAAAAATGAAAGGTCGGTTAAATATCAGACTTGTTTTTTAAGTTTAGTGTCTTCCAAGGGTGCAACACGAAGATTTTCAGTTAAATCCCTCCCATGCCCAACTAATTTATTTGGAATATTTTCAGAAAGTTTAATTTTCTAAAAAAATCGGTCTAACGATTTTGATTAAAATACCATGCTGCAGATATTTTAATAACAAGTAAATGTATATCTTGATTTTTTTGGGAATAACCTCAGAAGATCTATTTATTCTGGATGGCTTTTGCATAACTGATAAACCGTAAGAGCTAGATAAAAAGTTACAACATAAAAAGTAGAGATCTCCTTATAACACTCAATTTATGCCATGTATGTATTGCAGAGCCAGCCATTTACGAGATATTCCATATTATTGGTTTCAATTTTAAACAATTTTAACTTTTTCAAACGGTAAGTTATCTTTCGTTTCATCTCTCTTTTGTTTTACACCTGTCCATGTAAATAGATGCGAATTTCAATTGTTTCACATATCAATAAGTTTTTTTTTTAACTATCTGGCTATCGCTTTGTATTATCTTATTTTCCCTTCTTCTTACAAGGAAGCTATTAATAAGACAATTTTGCTAAGTTTTGTCTTGATTAGCATGATGTAAATAAAGTAATAATCGTTGTTAAGAATAGTTTGTTTGCGAAACAGGTTGAGAAAATCATGTGTATGGACAAATCAGAAGTTTTAAAAATGAAAATAGCAGACTCGGCTTTAACGATCTAAAGGAATTTAAGATTGAAGAATTTTTACTAAAATGTAGTAAAATGTGACAAACGTACTATTGCATCTCCCAGAGATAGAAACAAGTGCAGTCTGTTACTTGTTGCAGAAGTGGCTAACAGGTCTCCAGTATTAAACCATACAGCTTGTTAGATATTGTGTATTAGAGCCAATGAGGGCTTGCTTCCTCACTTCCCTCATGACAGACTTTCTGTCTTTCAGTTACCATGTGCTCTAGAACAACCTATATTAACTAGAATTAATTCAGTAGCTTCCTGTATAATAACCTCCTTTCTGAACTTCAATAATGATCTCTTATAAATTTGATCAGGCATGTAGCGCAGTATAAAAACTTCTGCGAACCTTTGTGGTGCCGCAGTAACGTGTGCTACTCGCACTCGGAGATTATGGATTCAATTCCTGTGGCCTATCTTCCTTAACTATTGGTTTTTTCGCGGGTTTCCCCGGTTTTCCAAACGATTACATATCCCGAATGTTTCTGTTAATTTCTTACGGTTTGCGGCCGGATGATGAGTTGCGGGCTGTAGAAATGAATTCCTGGCGTCGTCGTCACGGTACCTCCGATCAGGACTGACTTTCGAGCTAAAGGCTGTTTGAGCAACCCCCTAAGGTTCAGGGTGGGTTAGGCTCGCGCCGGAGGATAATGATGACGGTTGGTATTTAAGGGCGTTCAACTATTAGGCCATTAGTGCGCTTATGAAGTTAACCATAGTAAAAGCCAGACATAAGGATCAATATAAAAATAAATCACAAATACAAACAAGATCAAAAGTTAAATATAAAATTCAATGTATATAAAACTAATCATAGGAAACTATTTAAAAAAAATACCAAAAAGGAATAAAATCAACTGCATCCTCAGTTGAAAGGTTACTTTTGATACAGATTTAAGAACCTTATCTACCGTTCAGTATTAACTGTCTACACCAATAATAGAACCCTGTACTGGGAAAAGGTTTGAATGAAAGATGAGAAATAAGAAAACAAAATAAAAAATCTGATGTGTTCTATTCACAGGACCTTCGCTATATTTCTGCAACAACTCATTGTTAAAAATTAACTTCTAGACCCCTTCATACTCCTATTCATGAATTGACACACAGTAAAATTAATACACCTCTAATTAAGGTTCTTGAAAAGAGGATTTTTGTTGAATTATCGGGCATTAGAAAAGAGCATTAACTCTATAGATTTCTCGCCAGGACCGCTGCAAGGGAGCCATACTCTAGCAACACATAACGGGCCGACAGAACTTCGCTACATGCAGATAGATGGTAAGTCAAATGCAATGGTCAATATGGAATCGAGCCAATGTCACTTCCTCGCATCGAGATTGACGAGAGAAAATTATCCTTTGTTATAAGGTCCCTCATTATTTTACGCTTGTTTATGCGGAGAGCTGATCGCTCTTGATGCCAGCACGAAAGTGCTGCTCTCAGCACAACAAACCAAAAATCTTACGATGATACACGAGAAATTGTAGCACTGGGTTCTGTGTTTGCTGCTTTGCTGTCAAATCCGCCAGTTTGTTCCCCGACAAGGCAACGTGATCAGGACTCCATGCACACTCCACATTAACGCCGGAAGCGTGTAAAATGTGGAGGGCATTCACCTTATTATCTGTTATCGATACCACCCGATCGGACTGGCTTTCGAGCTAGAGGCCTTTCGAGGAACACCCGAAGGCTGTGGGATCCTGGGTTGGACTCGGGAGCTGTCTGAGGCGTTAAATCTGGAAACGTTTTACCTGGTTACCCGCCCATCTTACGTCCATCGATATCCAGATGTCTTTCGGGTCTCTCCTCTCACCTCTCCCTCCCTGGTTCACGTAACGTACAAAGACCCTAAAGGCCTACTACGGTATTCTAAGGACCCTGTCTGTGAAAAACCCTAAACCTTCTTCCAACCCACAGAATAAATATAGTTGTTTCTTCACGTTCTGTATGTAACACATCAAATCTCTCTAGTCAGAGGCTAACCTTATAATAAATATTAAAGGAGATAATTTCTATGACAACACTTTGTTTACTTAATATAGAACAATGTTCCTAGGATTTCCTATTAAACCGACTATTATGTAAGTCAGTTGCAGACAGTCACTCGACTGCAATTATTTAACCGATATTCTATACAGAAGTATCAAACAACTCCTCTCTTTTCCAATTGCTGATGTACAGTAATGAAATAACACATTTGCACTCCTTCCCTACAAATACCCGGTCTTCAAGCTCGGCCATTCCATACTAGTTTTATTTACAATCACAGTCAACTTGTTATTTTCCTTCTTACTCCCAGAAGTTTATTGATTGCTTAATTTTATTCCCTGAGTTTAAACTCAAATCAGTCAGAAAAACTAGTATTTACATATGCAGAATAGTTAGGATGTAGAAAAAGAAAAACAAAGCAAAATCGGATGTGTTATTTTCACATCACATCTATCTAACTAAATATTACATAACCTCTAATTCTTAAGTTGGTTTTCATATCCCTTTCGTGGACACCAAAACCTAACTAGTTGGAATAGCCGTGTGCATTAAAGTGAATGGTAATTGATTGGTCGTACATTGAAAGCCAAACACCACGTATCCCTGAAACTCAGCCAAATGTGTCCATGACAAAGGATAGGAAGAGCCCAAGTAAAATAACAGATTGTAATGGCACATTTCGAAGTTGCATTTGACTGCAGTTCTGTGCATTTTGATTATTTTTTATTTAAAATAAACTAAAATAATATGCAAAAATCTTAATTTTTACAATATAAAACAGGTACAGCTTGTATGTTATGCCTGAAGGTTAGTATATTATGAAATGTAATTACTTCTGTAAACGTCAGTCTGGATGCCGTAGTTAGGCGCTGTTCTTCTGATCCTAGGTCACCGATTCAAACCCAACCAACGCCTTTTATACGTGCATAAAAGTAGTAGTCACATATCAGCAGATTGCCTGGCCTGTAAAATGTCTCCTGCAAGACAAATTACCGCTCATCTGCGGCGCTGGAATGATCCTGATATTTATCAGTGTTGTTGACAAAAAATAATTAAAATTATTATTTCTATCTGCTTTATATTAATGGAGATAAGTATTTGTGAAATAGTTTTATTATACTATTTCCTTTAGTTATTAATAAAAATCCTCTGTTTCGTCTCTATTTAAAAGTGCTATGCTTTTTACCTTGCACCATTTTTATATTTATGATGTCCATTTAAACATGAGTGCACAGAATTTCTAATGAAAAGTGCATCCCATTACATATAAACTACATTTGCTTTCACACAAGAAAGGAAAAAACCTGGGACGCAATTATGGAACAATTTGGTATGAAATCCGGCATATAAGCTTAGGATGTATGTTTTGTATGTTTTGAGAATTGGTTGAGCATTTATGAGGAAGTAAATATTAAAAATATGATGTGTTCCATTCCCTTGACTTTCTCCACATCTCTGCAACAAATTATTCTATTTAGTTAATCTAATCGAGAGAAAATTAGCAGAAATAGTTTTCTTGCTTGCTTCCTTGTTAGTAGAAGCAAAATAAGGAGGTACCATAGTCAAAAGGGGTAATAGTCAAAAACTTGTTGCTATTTACGGCACGTAAAAGAACCTCAAGCCTGATAGGAGAGGCTTCTGAGCAAAATTAAGCGGTCTTTCACGCCCAATTTAGAATGGGACGCTGAGAACCACAGAAGTTAAAGAGCGTCCATAAATAACACGTCATTTCCATTTTTTTCAGAAAATTCAAGATATACATTTTATTTGTCAGGTAAATATCTTTAATATACGATATTTTAATCAAAATCGTTAGAGCCATTTTTAAGAAAATCAACATTTTCAAAAAAATGTCTATGTAAAGGGTAGTTTGGGGTGGGGAGATTTTTCTCAAAATCTTCCTGTCGCATCCCTGGAAGATACTAAATACCAAGTTTAGTATTTTACGACTTTTCGTTTTTGAGTTATATTGTTCACAGATACTCGGACACACTACCACACTGGCACACGGACACACGGACCTTTTTCTGAAAATGATTTTTTTAGATACAGGGGACCCTAAAACATATATTTCCGGTGAAATCTCGGCATCGAATTTTCGGGTGGAGTGCAATATCTTTTCTTCTCTTCTCTCACATAGTATGTGAGAGAAAGTAAACATGCACTTTTTAAATTAAAATAACAAATACAAAAGATTCCACTATCTATCTTTTTTTCATTATTCAGCAAAATCCAGAGCATACTTTAATTTCAAACATTCACTAATAAAATGCTTAACAATAAGTATATATGAAGACTTTTCCACAAGGAGCATTATGTAACGAATAATGGAGAGTAATAAAGTGGGAACTAATTGGAGCAGATGGCAGAGACTTTGGAGAATTGATGTTTAAATTCAGTATTTCCCAAGGATGCGACACAAATGTTTTCAATTCCCCCATTAGGAGTACCCTATACAAGGAAATATTTTCGAAAATGTTGTTTTTCTCAAAAATGGCTTTAAAATGTTTCATTAAAATGCTGTATATTTAAGATGTTTACACGGCAAATTAAATCTATAACTTGAATTTTCTGGGAAAAGCCTCTGAAATCCTGCTCATTGTGGTTGAATGTTGCATAATTGGTAAACCGTAGGAGATGGACAAAAACTTACTGCACAAAAGATATATATTCGTCAAAACATACAATTTATGTCGTTTACATTTTTGTTGTGGAGGTAACCGTTTCCGATATATTTTTCATTATAGGTTTCACTTTAAAAATACTTATATTTTTCTCAGACAGAGAAAGGTCGCCCATATTTTTTTGTTTTGTTTTACTTATGCACAAGCAAAGAATCGAATTTCAAGTACAATCGCATAGCGACAGCTTTGAAAATATTTGGTGCATTTCTTTAGTTCCTTTCAACTTATTTCTGCTAAACTTATTTCTCGATTATCATGTTGTAGAAAGAAGAATAATCCTTTGTAAGTAGTTATTTTGTAGAACAGCTACAGAAGGTCATGCGAGTATAACATATCAGATTTTCTTTTTAATTGTATTTCAAATAAAGTGCATCAGGTTCTGCAGGCAATAACATGTTATGTGTGTAAAGTAACCTTTCACGAATGAATTGATCGAATTATGCTATATGACTAAGGTGTGCCAGTAAGGTGGAGTTAAATACTTCTCTCAGCTCAATAAAAACCTTTCACCTAGCAACCTTCATAAGTCAGCAAAACCAGAGGTTAATGGGTCAACGCTCTAAACATCCTACGAAGGAATTATATTGTTAAACCTGTCATAAAATTACTAATATGGGTAGTACTAGAATATAAATAACGGTATAAACGGACATAAAATTTCATAGAAACATTTCATCTCTGCAAGCGCTGAATCCTTATTGGTGCTACATAATTATTTGAATGCATGTTTTATCTTCTTCGGTTAATAGCATTGGCTTTCTGGAACAGTAGCACATGAGTAGATGGATTAGTTAAAGTGAATATAATATTGATGTTCTATCAGCAAACCATGATTTTCAATTTCATTGAGATCCCGGAGTTACATTTAATAACAGACAATTTGAACAATTTTGACTCTCAGATTAAAAACACGAAGTAAATACTATAGTGGTTTTATAACTTATTACTTTCTCTACCTAGTACATGGTACGTAGGTAGAGAAAATATTGCATTCCACCCAAAAACAATACCAAGATTTCACCGGAAATAAGGTATCCAAAACATGCATTTTTAGACAAAGGTATTATGTGGGTCTGTGAACATAGAGAATTATTAATATTAGTAGGTTTCATTTTAATTATTTTCGTGAAGGTTAGGGTGATAACTCAAAAACGAAAAGTTGATAAAATACCAAATTTTGTATTTGAGTTTGGTTCAAGAATGGTTCTAACGACTTTTAATAAAAAAACGAATATTAAAGATATTTATATGACAAATAAAATTTCTGGGAATAGTCTCAGAAGACCTCTTAATTTTGGATGAATTTTTCTGAATTTTGCATAGCTGGCAAACCATTAAGAGACGAAACGTACTACATAAAAAATGTAGATCTCGTTAAAATACACAATTATATGATATGCATTTTTCCGTGGAATTGGCCATTTTAGATATTCCTTGTTATTGGTTTCAGTTTTAAATTACTTAAAACTTTTAACATAGAAGCATTTTTCAATTACTGGCATTGCAATTTTTTTTTGTAGTGTTTAACGCCCGCTTTAACTACTAATGGCACCGCAGGCGGTTGGCATTGCAAAGAAATGCATTTCATCCACATGGCAACCAGTATTTGAAACGTTTGACAATCGCTTTAGACTAGTGTATTCCCTGGTTTCCCTTCTACTTACAAGGAAGCAAGTAATAAGAGCGTTTCTGCTAATGTTTATCTCGATTACCATGAAGTAGATAGAAGAATAAATTTTTTAACAATAATTTGTTATTGAGATATAGAGAAAGTCATATGCATGAATACCTACATCAGATTTTATAACTTTTTTTATGTTCCTATGGGGGTGAATTTAGATTTACTTTAATAACTAAGAATAAAGGAGCTATGAAACAGGCTCAAATAAAACAATTTACATTTATGTGAATTACGGGTAATAGACTAGAAAGGAAGAATTAGAATAAAAGCACTAAAATTGTTTATTTTTTCTAGTACAGAATCTTTGGTATAAAACGTGTG
Organism: Hymenopus coronatus; assembly: GCA_030762935.1. Taxonomy (NCBI): domain Eukaryota; kingdom Metazoa; phylum Arthropoda; class Insecta; order Mantodea; family Hymenopodidae; genus Hymenopus; species Hymenopus coronatus. The sequence continues at coordinate 47,172,541 of CM060896.1, forward strand.
CAAAGTATACAATTATTGTAATTCCACCAACCAATGCCTATAGTCATTTCATTGAAAATGTACACATTTTAAAGCCTCCGAGTCCAAAAATTGCTTTTGACAAAGTTCCATATATGTGTCGGTGTGTCCATGTGTCTTTGAATATATAACGAAAAGTAAAATAACTACCAAGTTTCATATTTAGACTCAGCATCCTGTAACACCGAGCTACCCTTTAAACGGCAATAGTTACAATTATTTTTATTTTCTGAAAAATTGGTAACGATTTTTATTAAAATACATTACATGTTAAGTATAACTTCTTGAATCTTGAAGGTCTACTAGCTACGAAAACGTTATTTGGAATGATTCTCTCATAAATTTATGTATCTGATAAATACTAAGAAATAGATAAAACTTATGACACAAAACTATAGATATCGTTAAACACTAAATTTATATATAACAATTATTTGCGGCATTAACATTTCCGATGTTGATTATATTCTCTAAAGAATCAAATGGTATCGAAGATATCGCATGCTTATTACTGTTGTCATAGATATTCTTTGGAAATATTAGGTACAGCAGGTGAGTGCATAGTTACACAACATAATACAAAATAAATTAAAAAATCTGATGAGTTTCATTCACATGACTTTCTTTAGCTGTGCCACAAACAACCCTTCTTAGAAAAGATTATTCTGTTATCTACATCAGGCTAATCAAGACAAACATTACCAGAATTGATCTTATCTTCTTTCTATATAAGTACCTAAGAAATAAGAAAATGCACAGGCTAATCAAAACTTTTAAGAGCCTGTCGCTACGTGAAACAATTTAAATTCGGTTCTGTTTGGTTGCTAGGAGTGAATTCCGTATGAAAAAAAAAAGTTTTAAGTTACTTAAATTGAAAACAACAAATAGCAATATCTTTAAAACTGTCAACGCTACAAAAATAAAATGTATATGATATAAATTGTGTTTTAACAAGATCCGCATTTTTGTGTACTACACAAAAAATGTATCTTGTTACTAGTTATACAAAAGTTATACAAAATCTATATAAAAGTCATCCAGAATGAAAAGGTCTTCAGAGGCTATTCCCAGAAAAGCAAAACTATACATTTCATTTCTGAATAAAATATGTTAAACACATGTTATTTTAATAAAAATCGTTAGAGCCATCTTTGAAAAAATAAAAACTTTAGAAATATCTTCAATGTAAAGGGTAGCTGAAAATCTTCTTGTCGATCCTCGGAAGAAACTGAATTGCAATACCAAGTTTGGTGTGTAACCGATTTTTCATTTTGAGTTATGCTTCCCACAGACACAGACAAACACACAGAGACATGTTTCTAAAAATATTTTTTTTGGATTCAGGGGGCCCCAAAACATGTATTTACCGGTGAAATCTCGATATTAAATTTTTGGGTACAATTCAATACCTTGTAAATATGGGTTAGAGAAATTAATTAATGAAAATAATCTCTAAACTACAGTAAAAAGTCAATCTCAACCAATAGCTAGTTTTTATGCAAACGCTCCCTAAGGATTTCCCCAAGATTTGAGGTCATCGAAACGCTTCGTTATCGGGTAATTACATCGTCATTACAAATGTATTGGAAATGCATGAAGCAGAAGTTCAGTGTCTTTAGAGCGGTAACATTTTTTGTTGTTGTTTCAGTCAATGGCGCTCATCTAGCTTTCAAAATGAAAAAAGAAAGGCTATAATTTACGCTTCTCGAAATCCATTAACGGAATCAACAAAGCAGAACCAGTCATGTATCATTCTATATGATAGGTCTTCGGAGGGTGCAATTAATATCTTTGTGCATCTTCTAACCTCCTTCTTGGCATTACTATGCATCTATGCTATGCAGTTATAATTATTAAACCAATAATTTTCGAGAGATTCTTTTGCAGATCAACATTTATTATATCTAGAAAATTTAATTGTGTACATAAGGAAGAGGGGTCGTCTGCTTAGCGCGGCCGCTTGCCAAGCGGGGTCGATTCCCGGTACCGGCGTGGGGAATTTTACCCCGCTGGGAGATCTGATCCGGGGCACACTCACCCTCGTGAAGTCCCTTGGGAGCCAATTGAGGAGGTATTTGATTGAGAAGTAGCGGCTCCAGATCGAGAAGACCGCATCATTCGGCTGGAAGGAACTACAGGCTCTGATCAAGTTTCATCCTCCAACACTACACCCCATTCTTGACGCCTTCGGACCAAGAACGGGATGCAGCGGCTGGGCGGTACGCCGAGGTCCCTTGTGGACCTTCGTATCATGGAGTTACCATATAAAAGGAAGAGTTCCCTGATCAAAAGTCACCAATACTAAATTTTTACAGTATCTTCCAAGAATATGACACGAAGATTTTTAAGAATATCCCTCCACCTCGCGAAGCACTCAGAAGGAAACGGCCATGGCTCCTCACCTAGGGTGTCATCTTTCTTCAGGATACCGCGCGACCACATTCAATCCAGAAGCAGTTTCGCTGGGACATCATCAACCACCCTCCCTTCAGCCCGGAACCTACCCCAAGCGGCTTTCACCTTTTTCTTCACTTGAAGGAACACCTGGGAGTCCGACGATTCGCTTCACCACAACTTGACTGAACAAGCAAGGGCAAGATTTTTACCAGGAGGGAATATTCAAAATCATCCCACGAAGCGACAAGTGCGTAAGCCGATATATAGACTATGTGGGAAAATAACCTAATGTATGTACTATCAAAATTTTTCGAAAATATTGATTGAGAAGTAAATATTTTTTATTAAAATGTTATATATTAAAGATATTCATATTGCAAAAAAAAAGTATCTTTTGGTATAGCCTCTGAGAACTTCTTTATTCTGGATGATTTTTGCTGAATTTTGTAAAATGGTTAAACTGTAAAAGATAGACAAAAACTTACTACGCAAAAATGTAGGTCTCGTTAAAACACATAATTTATGTCACATAGTTTATTATGTAGAGTCGACCATATCTGAAATGTTCTTCGATATTGGTTTCAATTTTAAACTACCTAACTCTTCTCAAATATGACCATGCAATGCAAACTGAACTTCAGTTGTTTCACATAGCAACCAGCTTTGAAAAGATTTTAATGTCCTTTCAGCCTAATGCATTCGCTTATTTCTCTTTTACTTACAAGAAAAAAGTAAGAAGAAATTCTGCTAATGTTTATCTGCTCTAGATTAGCATGACATAGATAGAAGAATAATCTTTTGTAAGAAAAGTTTGTTTGTGGAACAGATAGGAAAGCTATGTGGATGGAACACGTCAGATGTTTTATATTACCACCAGCAGAAAAATTCAATACCGCAGCGCAGAATAATTGGCAATAACTATGATAATATTACACGATATTAAGTATTTACAATGTAAGTCGCCATTAATGTGTTATTTGAAGGGAGACATAGCGGTTGGTTGACGGATAGAAACACGAATCTATGGAGGATTGAATCTCAAACCGACACCGTAGCTTAATGGTTAGAGAAATCACATGGAGAGCGGGAGAACCGTGTTTAAATTTCATGCTTTTCAGCTGGTCTAATATAATCTGAAAATTTGCTTACAGTTCTTAAATAAAGAAGTAATAGGTTTTGCAATGGTTTTAAAAAAGAGTAGTAATTTGAAGCTTTCTTTTTCTATTATATTCAAAACTTTGTGTCATAAATTTTCCTTTGTGATAGCATGTTTCTCCAGAAATATAAAAGTAAGAATAATTAATATAATCTGTAAGAATTAAAGGTATAGATTACTTATTTATTTATTTTTGCACTCAATTACGACAAACGTTTTAATAAATCCATAAAAAGACATTAAAAGAACTATAAAATTATGTTTTGCACAATTGTGGAGTATTTCTCCGCATTGTAAGTAAATTTACATTTATGCTAGGTTACAAGAAACATTAATTAATTAATTAAATTAAATAACTTAATGTATGAAAGTAATTGAATTTGTTAGGTCAGTTTCTGTGAAGCATAAGAGCAATCATTATTATAGTTTTAATATTACCGCATTAAATCACATTATTTTAAAATTGCATCGCCTACAATATTTTATCCTTACAAAAATAAATCTCCATTCATTTTGAATTCAAATTTAAATTTTGTGTTAAAGTTTTAAAAGTGGTTTTTAATTTAGATGCATAGACTCAGTAGTTTTTCACATGAATTATTGCGTTTTTGAAGATTAACCTATGATAAGTCAAAAATTACATGTAGTACCTGTTTTAAGTTAAACATTACCGAAGATTTATTTAAAACGAATTAAAAAGCCTTTTCATTCATTTTTACAGCTTAAGAACTTTTCACATCAAACCTTTTCAGCAATACAAACATTCATTGCATTCCACTCTTTGTAATGCATAATACCAGGTGGCTCAGCTGCCCCGTATTTGACGTATGCAAATGTCCCTTCGTGGGTTAAAAGAGTTGCAGAACTCAACGGGGCTATTTCAAGCTAAACCTATTAGTGAAAAACTGGCATTTTACCCCTCATGCTTATCAACTGGTGAGATTGGGTGCGCCTACGAGAGCCAGTACTAATCGCAAACTACAATAATTAACCGCACTTTTTAACATATATGTTAATGAAATAATAAGATTAAGGAGATGGAATCAGATTAAGAAATAGAATTTTAGAAACAATTTTATTTGAAGACGATCAGGTCTAGCTCTTAAAAACTGATAATAATCTACAAAAGAGGAATATACGCTAAAGTAGTGGTAACAGACTAGCATGAAAAAATTAACAGGCAAAATAAAAATAATCATTTAGAAGTGTATTCCCAGTGGTTCAAAATAGTGTTGGAAAATAACATTATGGAATAAGTGTCAGTATTTAATTTTCTTGGGTGAAATAAAATATATTAAAGATTAAAAGGAACATTAAAAATTAGGCAAGATCAGGCTCGATAATTAACTCTCTGTCTATGGCAATACCTATCATAAATACTGATTTGTGGACTACTACAAAAAAAATTCAAGCAGCAGAAATCATATTTCTAGGGTTTAAACCTGGATATACAAAACTGGATGGACAGAAAGACTAGTATAAACATCCGCGATGAAGTAGAAACAGAACATTTACACAGCATAATAAAAAATTGGAGGTTACATTTTGAAAAAAAAAAAAAAAACAACAACAAAAAAAAAAAACTTATGCGTTCCATTCATATAACTTTCTCTAACTGTTCCAAATACAAACCATTCTTACAAAAGATTATTCTTTTATTTACACCATACTAATTGAGATAAACATTAGCTGAATTGGTCTCATTCCTTGCTTTCTAGTAGAAGGAGAATAACGAATTACACTGGGCTAAACTGATAATCGAATCTTTTAAAGCTGGTCGCTATGTGAAACAAATGGGGTTCGTTTCGTTCTGCACGGTCCCGTTTGAGGCAAGTGAAGTAGTTATACCTGAAACCAATAACAAGGAATACCTAAAAATCGGCCAAATCTACAAGAAAAAGTATATGATATAAATTGAGAGTTCAGTTGTACAGTTTTTGTGTATTAAATTTGTCTATCTCTTACGGTTTAACTGTTATGTAACATCCTGCAAATCTCGTCCAGAATAAAGAGTATTCAGAGGCTATTCCCAGAAAATTCAACATACACATTTTATTTGTGATATCAATCGGTATTTTAATCAAAATCGTTAGATCCATTTTTGAGAAAATGAAGATTTTTGAAAAAAGTTCCATGTAAAGGGTAGTTGGGGGAGGGGTGATTTTCGTGACGCATCCTTGGAAAATATTAAACTTAAATACCAAGTTTGGTAATTAAGTGAATTCTCGTTTTTGAGTATGCTGACCGCAGACAGACAGTCATGCGCGCACACGCGGAGACACACACATACACACACTTACATTTTTCTAAAAATGCTTTTTTCGGACTCAGGAAATCTCAAAATATATATTTCGGTGGAATCTCGGTATCGAATGTTTGCATGGAATGCAATAGATACCTTCTGTATTCACTATGTACATTGCACATACGGGCTAGAGAAAGTAAAAAGCAGATACCCAAGGCAGTTTTAAATTATAGCTAATAGAGGAAGAGGGAACCAGCTTGACCACGGACACAACTTGGAGCCGGAAGGGTTGAAGCCCAAACCATGAAGTGGAAGAAGATTTCTGCAACACTTGTAACGCACGAAGGCTTATCTACACAAGTCAAATTACGGGGCAACTGGGCCACTTGGTATACAAAGAGAGTTTCCTCTTGATGAGCAATGTTCTCTTTCGTCGTGTGATTGCGAGTATGTACACTTCCGTGAGTTAGTGCACGCAAGCTTTACTACCTGTCTTGAAAATGCTAGATTACTGGCATTTTACATCATTATAGTGCAGTCTTTTTTACTCAATAGGCTTTCTATCTCACTTTGCGGCACTGCATGCCACCACACAACTTCCCCTCCTATCGACTCAGTTTCTTGAACACGCGGGTTATTGCCTCAAATAAATTAAGCGGGGTTCATTAGAAGCACCATGTATAGAAAAGGCATATTTATTGGTGTCAAACTATTAAGGAATTTTGACAAAAATTTGATGAGTTGTTGACCATATATACATAGTTCAAGGGTGACAGGAGAAAGTAAAAGGTAGGTAAAGCAATAAATATTTATAAATTGTCCTATTTCAGTTCAAAAGTTCTATCACATATCGTCGACCTATTTGGGACAATGGTTGCGATGTTTTTTAGTTCGCTAGTTCACCACTTGATAGCGCTATGGATCAAATCACAACTTGTGGACGTGAAACATGGCAAAATTAACCCAGTAACCGTTTCTTTAAGGGTACGCTGTTTCTCTCACTGTGCATATTCCGCCAAAATATGTGCCCAGTCTTTAACCAAATCACAGATTTTCCTACCAGCATTGTCAGTCATTTTCTGTGCCCTTCAGCCTCCCAGCTTAAGCCATACCATTACTGTTCTTTCCTTTCTTCGTAAGTTAATGATACATGCTTGTTTACCACAGTTGAAGCTTATTTCATTTGCTTGAGTTACGGTTAGAATTACACATGGACGGGGTGCCCCAGATATTGGAGCAAAGCACCTCACGTAGGCCGTTAGGATCCTTTGCGTCTTATAAGATCTAAAGCCAGGATGGATGAGGAGACAGACGCGAAGGAGGGTCACATTCGGATGACACGGGCGCAAGCATACGGGTCCCTAACGTTACAGATGGAACGCCTCCGACGACTCTTGGTCTTTATTCACTTGTCCCGAGGGAGCTCAAGCTGTGCTCCAACCTTAACCCGCCGAACGTCCTCACCTGATTCTTCAACCATGAAAGGGTTGACAAGGAAATTATGGGATCTCCCCAGCATTTGCCTGACGACCTGGACAAACCCTGAAAAACTCCATGGGTTGAGAAGGCTGGTCACGGGAATCGAATCCACGATTTCATAAATCGCCTGAACATTCTGCTCAGTTTTACAAAAGCTACAAGGAACTCATCTTACAAGGAAGGTAGTGGGAAGAATATTTTTATTGTTAAGAGTTACGAGAATTAGTCTAGAATTGCAAAGTGAAGAGATTATACTTATTTTATTTCTTTAATTATGACAAACTAACGTCAGTTAAATATAGATAATCACTTAGTAGATGTCAATTTTTGATAAATAGCTAGATTTTCAAAACTAGCGTGAGAGAATTTGTTATTTCGTTTCACTTACGTGACTAAACCTATATTTTAAATTACGTTTTACAAAACTGCCATAAGAGACTTTCAATAGATACAGTTTATTTTAAGGTTTTGTTTTTAATGGATGTTAGAATTTTGAGAAGCATTATCGTGTGTGTGTTTTATTAATTAACCACTAAATAAAATACATTAGTTTTAGGATACTTGTTTCTATTTATATTACTTTCTCCACAAGTGTATGTGCATATTAAGCAGAGAAGTTAATGCATTTCACCTAAGAATTGATGTCTAGATTTCACCGCAAATACGCGTTTTGAGGTATTCTGAGTACAAAAGCCGTTTTAATAATGTCCATGCAGCGTATGTGTGTATGGTGTGTGCGTGTGAAAAACGAACAGCCTGTTAAATATAAAACTTGAAATTTAATTTCAGCATCTATCAAGGATCCGACAAAAAGATTTTCAAGTTTCTGGGAATAGGCTTATGAGCTCTCTTAATTCTGGAGAACTTTTGTATAACCGGTAAACAGTAAGAGATGACAATATACCAAAAAAAAATTGTTCTCGTTAAAACACACAAGTTATGTAATTTACATTTTTATGGAGTTATCGGTTTCAATTTTAAAATAATATTACTTTTCTCAAGCGTCAACTCGTCATTAGTTCATATATCCTTTATTTTACTCTATATTTTACAAAAGAACCAATTTCAAAGTCAATTGCAAAGCGATAGCTTTTATAAGATTTGATATCCCTTTATTAAAGTGTATTTCCTGTTTCCCTAATTTTTATAAGGAATCAAGTAATAAGACTATTTCTGCCACTGTTTATCTCAATTAGCAAGAAGTAAATAAGTAGAAGAATAAACTTTTGTAAGAATGTTTTGTTTGCAGAACAGATAGAGAATGTCAGTGATAGAAATATCATTTTTTTAGTTTTTCTACACTTACTATGAAGAAAGTGTATAGAGCGGGAATTGTATTTTACCAAAAAATCCCCGAGTCTAAAAAAGCGTTTTACTTTCTCTAGCACGCATGTACATACACTATACATAGTAGCCAGAGAAGGTAAGTATTGTATTACACACCAAAAGTCTATATCGAAATTTCACCAGAAATATATGCCGAGTCCGAAAAAAATTAATTTTAAAAAAAGATCTGTGTGTTTTGTGTGTGTGTGTGTGTGTGTGTGTGTGTGTGTGTGTGTGTGTGTGGGAGGACAGCATAGCTCATAAACGAAAAGACTGTGACTTGACATAAATACCTCACTTGGTATTTATGTTTAATATCTTCCAGGGATGCAAAAAGAAGATTTTCAAAAAATCTCCCAGCGAAACTTCCCTTTACATGGAGACATTTTTGAAAACTTTAATTTTCTCAAAAAGGTTTCTAACGATTTGTATTAAAATACCGCATATTATAAATATTTACATCACAAATAAAATTTAGCTTTGAATTGGCTGGGAATAGGTTCCGAAGAGCTCTTTATTGTGCATGAGTTTTTATAACTGTTAAACCATAAGAGATAGACAAAAACTTAAAACACAAAAAAGTAAATCTCGTTAAAACACATAATTTATGTCATATACGATTTTCTTGTGGAGTTGACCATTTTTGAGATATTACTTGGTATTGGATTCAGTTTCAAACTGCCCAACTTTTCTCAAACGGAACCATGTAAAGCAAACCGAACCTCAATTGTTTCACATAGCGATCAGCTTTTAAAATATTTCACTAACGCTTTAGTGCAGTGTATTCCCTTATTTACCTTCCAAGTAATAAGACCAATTTTGCTAATGTTTATCTCGATTAGGATAATGCACATAAAAGAATAATCTTTTGTAAAAATTAAGCTAGAGAAAGTTATATGAATGGAACACATCAGAATGTTTGTGAGTATGTGTGTGTGTGTATGTGTGTGTAAGCGAGAGAGAGAGACCGAGAAAGAGAGAGAGACAGAAAGAGGGAGAGAGAGAGGGAGGTAACATAGCACACAAACGAAAAGTCTGTTAAGTACCAAACTTGGTATTTAAGTGCAGCATCTTCCAAGAATGCAACACGAAGACTTAAAGAAAATCTGCTCACCCTTATTTATCCTTTACATGGAAAAAATTTGAATATCTCGATTCTCTCGAAAATGGTTCTAACGATTTTGATTAAAATACAGAATGTTAAAGACATTTACATGACAAATAAAGTATATCTATTGATTTTTTTAGAATAGCCTCTGAAGACCTTTTCATTCTGGATGACTTTTGCATAACTGGTAAATCGCAAAAGAGAAGACAAAAACTTACTACACATAAAAGGTATATCTGGGAAACACAACACTTTTCATATACATATATTTTTCCTCTGGAGTTGATGTTCCGTGTTATTGATTTCAGTTTTAAAATACTTTTCTCATACGGGAATTTGTCATGAAAAGAATCGGTTTTCAATTCCGTAGCTATCGCTTTAGCCTGGTGTAGTCTTTTATCTCTCTTCTACTTGCAAGGAAGCAAGTAATAATTTCTGCCGATGCTTATTTCGATTAGCATGAAGTAGATAAAAGTAATTTATTGTAAGAATAGGTTGTTGTTGTTGTTGTTTTGAGAAGAGGTAAAGAAACTTATGTTAATGGAACACATCAGACATTTTTTAATGCTTTTAGAAAACTTTACAGGCCCAAATATATTTTATGTTTGGAATTAGAGTAAAGCATTGATGAAATAAATCTCTGAGAGCAGACAAATGACAACACGAATACACCTGTCTCTTGGTTTACTGTTGCGCTCGGGCCGCGTGTGATATATCGATGCTCAGCATCCTGGTAGAGGAAAAGCGTATGCAAACTGCTTTCAGAGACACTCGTTAAGCAACCAGTGCTATGTAAACGGTCATTATAACAGGTTTGGCAACTTTTGATGTCAGAAAGTGGAATTTGCCGAATCTCGTCCATAAACAAATCCGCTGCGCCACGGCACACAGTGGACAAAGGCCACCTCACTTTTGTTACTTTCTCTACTGCTTACCTGTAGTGAGCAGAGGAAGCATTGCATTCCACCCAAAAACTTGATTGAGAATTGGAAGTAGAGCGCCTGTTGTATTCCACCTAAAAATTATATACTGACACTTTACCAGTAATACACGTTTTGAGGACTTCTGAATTAAAAAAAAATCAGAATATGGACAGCGTATCTCTCTCTCTCTCTCTCTCTCTCTCTCTCTCTCTCTCTCTCTCTCTCTCTGTGCCCCTCTGTGATAACTGATTTCATCAAAATATCTTAAAATAACTTAATTAATTTATATATTCATAAAAGTTAATGAAAACAATATCTTTTGTTAATTTCATGTGAGTGCCCACGGGCAATATACCTCAAAACGAAAAGTTGGTTAATAAGCAGACTTGGTATTTAAAGTTTAATATATCCTCCAAGAATGCAACACGAACATTTTTAGAAGAATCGCTCCCCTTAAACTACCCTTTACATGGATCATTTTTCGAAACTTTCTATTTTCAAAAGACGGCTATAACAATTTCAATTAAAATGCCTTAAGTTAAAGCTATTTAGAAGAGAAATAAAAAGAATATGCTGACCTTTCATTCGGAATGACTGATAATACTGTGGCAAACCGTTAAATTTAGATAAAAACAAAATGTAGATCTCGTTAAGATGCACGACTAATGAAATATGATATTCCTTGTTATTGGTTATAAAATGTCTAATACTTAAAGACATTTTTCAAATAGGAAGCCATTATTCACTTTTTAAATCTTGGTCATACAAAGAGAAGGACATTTCAATTGCATCACTTAACTACCGGCTTTTAAAATACTTGTCTATCGCTTAAGCCTCTTATTCCTTTATTTCCCTTCTTCTTATAAGGAATTAAATAAGAGACTCTGTTTGCTAATTTTATCTAGATTAGAATGAAGTAGAGAGAAGAATAAGATTTTGTAAGAATAATTTGTTGTAGAATAGGCAGAAAGAGTCATGCGAATGGAACATAGCAAACTTTTACCACAAGGTAAGTGTGCGTCTGTACACTGCAAAATTCAAACGAAATCCCGATAATTCCAAATTTAGTATTTCAATTCAATATCTTTCAAAAATTTGACGCGAACATTAAACAAAATATCCTCCCAAACTGTACTTATAAAGAAATGTTTTCCAAAATATTTATTTTCTTAAAAATAGTTCGAACAATTTTTATTAAATGCCAAATTAAAGGTATCTCTTTAGTTTTGTGCACGTAGCCATTGAAGTCCTCCTTATTTGGGAGGTATTTTATGTAATTTCGCATAACTGATCAATTATACAATAGAAAAAAAATGTTTAAACAAAACAAAAAATGTACATATGGCTAAAATGATAGTCAAATGTTCTAAAATGTGGTTGCTATGGGATTGCAATCCGTTTCTTTGTGTGGCCAGAAGTTTACAAGCTCCGTATGATGTTTTTTTTAAGTATTTAATACCAAGAAATATATTGAAAACGGCCAATTTTACGAAAAAATGTATATAACACAATCTTGTGTGTTTTAATGAGTTCTACGTTTTGTGAATTAGGTTTTTGTCTATTTCTTAGGGTTTACCAGTTATTCAAAGGTGTCCAGCAAGTTGAGGTCCTTTGAGGCTATTCCCAGACAATTCAAGATACGCAGTTAAATATATGTAAATAGCCTTAATAAAAATCGATAGAGCTATTTTTGAGAAAAAAAATTCGCAATTTTTGCCATGTAAAAGGTAGTTGGGGTTTTGAAAATCTTCGTTGCATCTTTGAAAGATACTGAACTTAAATACAAAGTTTGGTATTGACGGACTCATAGATATGCTGCTCACACACACACACACACACACACACAAACACACATGTGAATTTTTCTAATTTTCATTAGGAGGTCTCAAAACATGTACTTTTGTCTAAATCCCGGTATCAAATTTCGGATAAAATAAAATACCTTCTTTATACATTATTTGAATGGTACGTGTAGCGAAAGTAAAAAACTTAAATAAAACAACTTTTTGATTTAATCGTCCTGGCGTATTTTATGGACAGTGTTCAGAAATCTATGCGTTGTTTAATCTACATCTGTACTTAAGGTAAGCGTTAGAGAAACTGAAAAGAAGTCTGATTTAGCGGAACAGGGGTATGAAGTCGCAATCACTGGAATGTGCTGGATTATCACAAAGTGCATGCTATTATGATGTAGTGGATATACATAGCTATCCACTATAAGCTAATAAGTATTAGCCATAGAGTTATAAGCATACTGGTGCATTCTGCCACTATATTACATTGTTCTCTAACGTTAGAACCTAAACATTTCTAATGTTGTACTAACGAGCCCTGGCAGAATTTGCAGCTCCTTCTGCACGTCAACACCCACATTACCTCTGGCATGATTGTTCTCCAATTTCGTAATAAGCATCTTGAGCCGGTGTTCTACCACGAAGCAATTAAGTTTTCATTTCCAAAAGCTGATCCTGCTACGGACCTCGGTGGCGTGTGGTTGGCCAGCCAGCAAGCCCCTGGAGGAGGGAGAAGAGTACAGGGCATAAATTGGCGAAAGGGGTCATGTAAATTCCTCTCCCCATCTATCATCACTCCCAAGTGAAGACATAATCTAAGATAATTATTGCCCAAAACACGGAATTACTTTTTCTTCTTTATTTTCTATTTTCGTTCACTTCTTGCAACACAACAACGAGGGAAATTAAGGTTTGCTGACCGCTCTGAAGTATATGGAGAAAGCCTGAATCACGATACAAATTTAATGCATGCATGCTCGATTTCTCTTCACCATTTCCGGGATCAATGCTTCATACCTATTAATTGTTATTTCACACTGTCATGTGCCGGCTAAGATTGAAATAAACTTTACAAATGGAATATCAAAAGTCTTGGTCAGAGATCCTTTATTGGCTTATCACGTTGATAGTTAATCACATTAGAACAGTGTAGTGCGTTATCTAAATAGCTGTTAACTTCTATTATAAATTAGTAATGTTTTAATATAGTATTCTTTTTTACTTAATCTGTTCCTCCGGTTAGCTCTAGTCGTATATGCACGGAAGACTCTTCTAACTTCGCCCTGCAATGTAATTCTATTCAATATTTCAGTCGATTAGTCTCGGAAAAGGAATACCTTGTATAATTTATTTTTCGTAGTCGACTTACCCTCCCCGTATTTAGGACTGACACCCCTTAAGACTTACAAGAGCAGCCTAGGGATCAGAAGAGTGTCACGGAGCCAACGGCACGAAACCACAGAATGGAGAACCTGGAACAAGTGGTCGACCCGTAGCCACGTTTGAGCCTGAGGAAGTGGATGGTATGAAATACAAGCGAAATGGATGATAGGAAAGATGATGATGGAGCAATTAGCGGAAAGAGGGGCGGGGAAAATCGGAGGATCCGTAAAAGACCTGCCGCCACTTCGTCCACCACAAATCCCAGATCGAACCCGGGCCACCTAGATGGGAGGTCAGCGATCTAACCACTCAGCAGCGCCTCCTTTGTATAAATAAAAAAATAATTTACAGGACAAGAACACTTAATTCTTTCCATATACATATATTATCACATTGCGGGGATGGCGTATATACTGGTTATTTATAACTAGTGCATAATCAATTGATCGTAACTGGAGTATATGTTTCGCGCGTGAGCAAAAGCAAATGCTCTAATTTTAACGAGTGTTGCAATGAGATTGGTGTTGTAAACCAAAATTAAGTCTTACTTTTAAAACTTCGAAGGAAAAAAATTCTTATCATTATAAATAGCTATTGCATGAATATTGAATTTTGGAAGATGAAATTTGAATTTTTATTTGGATTGTTTATTTGTACAACCCCCCCCCCAAATAAGCCCATATTAAAAGTGTATAACTCTTATACAAGTGTTACTTAGAACATTTTCTACAATTTTAGTATTTGGATAGGTAAAAATAGTTGATAAATTTGCCAAATGAAAAATCTGATGTGCTTCATTCACATGACTTGTACACCTGTAAAACAATTTAGTGTTAAATCGCGTATTCTTCTATCTAAACAATCTCAAAAGCTCCTGTCACATTACTAGATGATACTTAACTTAATTAGCAAGTTTAGTTTCTACCGACTTTTGGTTTCTGAATTGTCGTGTTCAGAGACTAGCAGAAACACACACACATGCACACATACATACCACATACAAACACGGACTTCCTTCTAAAAATGCTTTCTTTGGATGCAGAGGACTAAAGATATGTATTTCCGGTGAAATCTCGATATCGTACCATATACTATTCAGAGAAAGTAAAAATTATAACGTATGAGACATCACAGATGTATGACATAATATGGTTGCTAACAAGATGTTTCATTTGTTTCACACTTATAGAGGGAAATGGATGGTATGATAAAACTATTGAAAATATGGATTGTATTGCGCTTGACATTTTGATTGAAGCCAAGGGTGCTTAGGGTTTATTAATTCCATAAAAATTAAAATATGTTTACGAAAAGGAATATGAAAAGCATCGTAGATGGAGAAACGAAAAATGCATTAGTTTGACCAAGAAACCACATTACTGGCATACTTTTCAGAGCTGGTAATTATGCAAACATTCATTACTTCTTAATATGGTAAGTACTTTAAAATTAGATGTTAACGTTGTTTTCTTTTTCCAGTCGTAGAATTTTAGGCCATCGACTTCAAGGGTGATGCATGCCGAAACTGAAAGAAAACAGACATTTTCATCATTTGATTTCTTGAAAACATTCTCAGGGAAATAATAGCCAAAAAATCAAATACCTCTCCAGATCTGAAATTAATAAATTTCTTGTTGAAGCTTGTGATGATAAGTATTTAGTAATTAAGGTAGTTGAGGCTTATGGAGTTTTTGGTGCGTGTAGGTGCCATGGAATACATGACTTGTGTATTGATGATGTTAAGGCTGAAGGCCGTATTTTGGTGGGACATATTTGTGATAGAAATACTTATAAATCACATACGTTTACAATCGTACCTATTAATTAATGAGATGAACAACAATTATGTTACATTAGGACATAAAATATCAAAGTTAAACTCCCCTTTTGTATTATATAGTAGAAAGTAGGTGTCAGCTTATTGGTATTAATATCTTTGGAAAATTCCCTAATGCCTAATATTTTAAAATTAACAAACGCATGTAAACTATACAGGCCACTGTTTTAGACACAGTTCCGCAACAATTCTTGCAAACACTGGTCCAGTATTACTGAGGTAAACAGGTTTAGAATGGAAGTCAGCATTAGATGCTTAAAGTACGTAGGAGAATCTATTGAAAGTAAACTAGACGTTTCAAAAAGAATTACTGTAGGAAGCAGAAATGTAAATGCAGCAGAAGTCGGAGCTTTCTCAGAGATAACGTTTTCTAATATGACTAATTGTACTGTTAATATTTACCAAGGAAACTAGGTATACCAAGTAATGTAGGCTCTGATATGTATAGTGTTGCTGATTTTGGTTTTCAAATAAATTTAATGAGGTGATTATTGTTATGTAAGTTTTCTTACCGGCACATTGGAGAAAATTATGTTGTGGTGGTGGTGACGTCATTACTGTCTTGTTGCCATGGTTTTTATATCATTCTTTTTCTGGTAGTGGTACCAGAAATAGGGTAATTTCACACGATATATGTCGCCATAATAAGCTGTTTTAATGTTCGGATTGCATAAAACACTGTCTACACTTTAATATTATGCTCTTGCACGTGCAAGAACAGCACGTCCTCAGTGAGCGTACACACGCTCTCGTGCTCCTGCACTGACTCAAGCCATCTCCTAGCTACCCAACATTCCATTGTTTACAATATGAAAACATGTGTTTTTACTCATTAATTTATAAGCTATTTACATTACATTTAAAACATCCGAAGTAACATAAAAATGTGCACTGAATGTAATCATATATTTCATTTCAGTTTTACTTCTCTACACGTACTATGTACATAGTGTATAGAGAAGGTATTGTATTGCACCCAAAAGCTGGATACCGAGATTTCACCGGAAATAAATGTTTGGGTCCCCTTGAATGCAAAAAAAGCATTCTTAGAAAAATGTCCGTTTGTATATCTGTCTGTGTGTGTGTGTGTGTGTGTGTGTGTGGCAATATAGCTCAAAAACTAAAAAACCGTTAAATACCTAACTTGGTATTCATGTGTGGTATCTTCCAAACCACCCTTTACATGTAGAAATGTTTGAAAATTTTGTTTTCCTTAAAAAGGGCTCAAACGATTTTGATTAAAATGAGTTATATTAAAGCTATTTACATAGAAATAAAATGTATATCTTGGCTTTTCTGGGAATAGCTTCTGAAAAGCTGTCTGTTTATTCTGGATGAATTTTTCTGCCTTTTGTATACTGGAAAATCGTAAGAGATAGACAAAAGCTTACTACACAAAAATGTAGATCTTGTTAAAGCAGATCTTATGATGCAAAGTTGACTGTTTCCGAGATATTCCTTGCTACCAGCTTCAAAGTTAATTCATTTTAAAAAACGGGGGTCACCTTTCGTTTCATCTCCCTTTTATTTTTCTGAAAATGCAAAGCGCACCAAACATCAATTGCTCACATATCGACCGGCTTTTAAAAGATGTTACTATTGCTTTAGCCTGGCGTATTCCCTCATTTCTCTTCTGCTTATAAGGGATTAAGTATTAAGACAAATCGGTTAATGTTTATCTTATTTAGTATGACATAAATAGAATTATTTTAAAGAACAGTTTGTTTAAAGAAAAGGTTTAAAAAGCCTCGTGAATGCAACACATCACATTTTTACTTTCTCTACACGTACTATGTACAAACTAGTGTATAGAGAAAGTATTGTAGTCCACCCAAAATTTGATACCGAGATTTCACCGGAAATATAAGTTTTAGGGTCCCCTGTATCCATAAAAAGCATTTTCACATAAAGGTCCGTGTGTGAGTGTGCGCGCGCGCGTGTGTGTGTGTGTGTGTGTGTGTGTGTGTGTGTGTGTGTGTGTGTGTCTGTGTGTCTAAGAACACGACAACTCAAAAATGAAATTTCGGTAAAATACCAGACTTGGTATTTAAGTTTAGTATGTTCCAGATTTGCCGCACGAAGATTTTGAGAAAAATCCCTCCATCCCAAACTACCCTTTACATGGAACTTTTTTCGAAAATTTTGCTTTTCTTAAAAATGGCTATAACGATTTTGATTAAAATATCGTATATCAAAGATATTTACCTGACAAATAAAATGTATATCTTGAATATTCTGGGAATATCCTCTTAAGACTACTTTATTCTGAAGGAATTTTACGGAATTTTGTATAACTGCTAAACCGTAAGAGATGGACAAAACCTTACCACACAACAAATATAGAGCATTGTAAAACTCATAATTTATGTTACATGCATTTTTTTCATAGAGTTGATCGTTTTTGAGATATTCCTTGTTTTTTGTTTCAGCTTTAAAAATCCATACTTTTCTCACACAGGAATTTGTCAATTCCTGTCCATACAAACAAAGGAACTTCAGTCACATAGAAACCAGCTTTTGACTATCACTTTAACCTTATTGCCCTTCTACTGACAAGGAAGCAAGTAATAGTACTATTTCTGCTAAGGTTTTCAATTAGTATTAAGTAAATAGAAGAATAAGCTTTTTAACAATAATGTGTTGCAGAGATGTAGAGAAAGTCATGTGAATGGAACACATCAGATTTTTCACCATAGCTTTCTGCTTTCTCAGTTACTCTAACATAGATCTCAATTGCTAGCTGCCAATGGTGGTGACACATTCAACATTCTCGCACATCTTTCATCTCCTACATACATATGAATATTGTTGACGAGCGGTCACTGAACATTTTATTAAAGGCCTCTCAACAGTGAACAATTTTACTTTCCCAATTGCATACATTTTACTATCTCTATCAAGTAGTATCTAGTATATACTAGTTAGAAATGGTATTATATTCCCCCAAAAATGTGATACCAAGATTTCACCGGAAGTACATATTTTGAGGAACCCTGAAACCTCAATTAACTTTTTTCAGAAACATGTTCCTGTGTCTCTGTTTGGGCGTGTGTCTGTAAGCAGCTTAACTCAAAAACGGAAATTCGTTAAGCTCCAAACTTGGTAGCTATCTTCAACATGTTACAAGGATGCGATATAAAGATTTTAAGGAAATTCTCCCCCCCCCCCCGATACAAATTATCGTTTTTGTGGAAGTGTTTTCAAAATCTTTGATTTTCTCAAGAATGACTTTGATTATTATGAATAAAATTGCATATATTAAAGACATTTACATGAAAAACAAAACGTATATTTTGAATTTGTTGGAAATAGTTTCATTCTGAATGGTTTTTCCATAACTGATAAGCCTTAAGAGATAAGCCTTAAATTTATTACACCAAGAACGTATATCTCAAGTCGTTATACACTTTTTTTCCATCCTGATCATTCAAAGAGAAGGTAATTTTAACTATGGCACATAGCGACCGGATTTTTGAACGATTTGATTATGACTTTGAGCTAGTTTATTTCCTTATTTTTTCTATTTAGAAGAATCTACGTAATACAACCATTCTGCTAATTTTTATCTCGCTTAGCACGAAATAGAATTAAGAATAAGCTTTTGTGAAAATAATTCGTTGCAGAAGAAGTAGAGAAAGTCTAGCGAATAGAACACATCAGATGTTTTTAATTAATGCATTCATTATTCAATAAGAGATGTTTATGTAGTAAAAAACCTTTTGCTTCATGCTACTTCCTTTCTTGAATATTTCTTATTTCACAGAGCAGCAATAAAAAAAGTTTGTTTACATAGGTGTCTTCTGCTATCACAGCTTCTCTCAAACTATTTGGAAATACTTTTTTTGAAAAAATACATAATAAGCAAAAGATGGCAAAAATTGGTTATAGGTACTAATGCATTCCTCAGATAACACTCTTCCAAGTAAGAAAATAACTATCAAATCTCCTGCTTTTAGTATTGTGTCAATGTAAAATATCTTCCTGATGAAAGTCTTTTCTCTACCTGTCTCGTGTTTACTAGCAGAGTAAGGCTAAACAAAAGTATTAAGCATTTTTGCTGCCTTCGTTTTTTAACAGCTAATTCTTTGCTTTATGATTTACAGTTATTGGAGATACGCTATGCAGCTGTGTAAATAAATATAAAGCTGAAATTGACTTAACTGGCTGTCGATCTGGAGGTCTAGAGCATCCATTGCAAAAACGACATAAAAATACTTACTTTTAAAGTATGTGAGGTGCTTAATGTCGATTGAAATGCCGTTTAATAATTGTTTTAAAAGTAAAAACATTGTTTCTGAATGAATTAGTGTTCTAGCAAAATGTTGTTTAATTTAATTTATCGGAATTTCAGCGACTTTTTTAATATTAATCAAATATATTTGCTATTTTAAATTTAAACATAGAAATGTAAATCGATTTTTACAGCATTTCCGTTAGATAACCTGGCTAAAACGATCGTCAGTTGACTTGTAGTAATGCCATCAACAGCATTCTTAATATTATTTTCAATGTCATTAGTTTTGTCAAAGATAATAAGAGGTTCCATTTTAAATAATTACAAAATTTGTTTATACTTTTTTGAATGGCTTATATAATTTCATGCCTGTTTAAATTCCCATTTTTATTTTAGAGATGGTGTAAGTTAAAGGTTACTAGCCGATTACAGATATATATAAAGACTGCAAATAATTATGAGCGGCTTATGAATTTTGTGATTTTTGTTTCATTTTGGGGAAAAGAAAAATTCGTGATGAGTGTAGGTACCTAATATGCTAATATGTGAAAAATAATTCCTACGGCTTACAACAAAGCTGCTTTTGTCCCATAATGTCATTTGCTAGTACCAAACATATCATTACAGTTCATTATTCACATTATTATTATTATTATTATTATTATTATTATTATTATTATTATATTATTATGATTATTATCATCATCATAATTACTGTCTTGTTATTCATATTCTTTGTACAAACATGAACTCTAAAAGTTCCTGGAATGTATAAATAACACACAGACACGTTAACGTAAGGCAATTTACACACATTTCTCTCGAAATAGTTCCCTTCCGCAGTGACACACTTCTGCCACCACGTGTAAAGAGGCTGGAAGCATTCCTGGAAGCCATTTTCAGGTACCTGTCATAGCGCGCTTGTCGCATTTGTAATAATTTCTTCGGTGAATTACTTGACTGAAAAGTTTATGCTATTCATACACCTGAGTTTTCTTCATCGCTGCTTCATCACAAACTCTTTCATTATTCACAATGTTTCTGAGGAGATTTGTTTAACAAAACACAAATCTTCATGTTCGAACTTGTTTCGTTGTTGACATTATGAAATGCGATAAACGACCATGCACAACAAAAACTAGTTGCTAAGCAAAGTTAACAATCATTATTAGCAAGAAGTGTCGTCATGAACATTACCAACACCTACAAATAAAATACACTTTACTTTCGTGCAAATTAAAGAAAAAATAAACTATTCCAGGGACGTTTTGAATCATTATAAAATATATATGACTTTATCATGGAAATATATTTAAAACATGCTCTAAAATTTCGAAAATATGCACTGAACATCCACTAAAGTTAACTTAAATCCTATAATTTCTGGTACTTAGGTACATGCAATGTGCAATCTTTTTATACATCATTCGGGTAATGATAATTCGATTTGTATTACACATAACCTTTTTTCAAATATTCAGGTGTACGTTTATGTAGTTTACCGGTAAACATAAGTTGAATGTTGTTCCACAGATATTATTTGGTAAACTTTAAAACCACTTACTTTCTCTACCTTAGCTACGTTTCTACCTTAAAGACACTTATGCATAGGACACAAGCCCTAAATGTGAATATTTCTCTCTAAAAATTGACAATTTACCATTAATTTTCGTGAGGCTTAAACCAGCACTCTCTCGTGAGAATTGATATAGGTATATGCATAAAAAGATGTTATTTTGTCATTAGTGGGTTTAAACTTTAACATTAATATTTATAGATGCCTGTATTATGCATGGATAATTATGAAACATGAACCCACTTTGGAAATATGCATTTATATTTTATTATATTGCTCACTAGCATATTGCAAATGTTTTTTTCATAATACAAGTAAAAATACGCTGAATTTGCATTTCCATACCAATCCCAAGACTAATATTATAATTATAATAATAGTAATAATGATAATAACAACAATAAAGATAATAACAATAATAATAGTATTAATCAGCACTATCTTGAAACCAATTATTATTAATAATTTATCCACCTTTCCTGGCACCATCGACTTTAGGCAAAAACTCATCGTTCTACAGACTTTGAACTTAATTGATACAAATTATATCTGTTATTATAAGAACCACATGCTAATAAAATCTTATCTTCTATGTCCTTAAAATTAAATAAAAGTATAAGCACATAAGTTAATAAGTGATAAAATGTTTAACTTCTTATGTGCCGTAACCACCGTCTGTACTTCTGTTCCGAAGGAAGCCATGCTAAGGATCTCCCAAAAAGATCCATCGCCCTACGCAGGGCTTGAACTTCTAAGGTGAAAATAATATTTAGCAGAATATTTTTAAGTACATTTTCATACTATTTCCTAAATTTCAATAACACTTATAATAATGTACATTTTAGTGAAAGAAAATACCTACACAAAAACAAAGATTATTACATTCTATCAACGATTTCCATTGCAGTAGGTACAGAGATAAACCCATGTCCCCATCATAGTAAAAGGTAAAGCTAAGACTAGACAACGGCGGAGGACACCAGGTGCAATTAGACCACAGAGTCACGTGGAGGACCCTAACTATTTGGATGATACTTCTTGGCACTAACAGCACCCTTAGCTGCCATCACTAGAAGTTCCTGGTGTCGACCCGCCGCCGTGCCCGTCCTCGCGAGGACAGCGACCACAGCGCCGCCCCAAATCCGAAACAAGCATTCACAAAGTATATACCTACATTTGCACGCTACCTGTCAGACTGACAGACACCATGTAGCAACAGGCACACTCACCTAAAAGATGACAAGGAAACGACATGAAAGGGAAATAAGTCATGGACAAGGGGGTACCACGAGAAACCCCAAGCAGTCGACGGAGATCGATACCGCGACCTCCGGAATGCAAGTCGCACATGTTACCGCGCTATCACTTCACTAAGTTCATCTTATAGTCACAAGATGTCTATAAGATTCAGAAATGAATGTATCTTTGAGCAGAGGTCATCAACGCCTACGAAAATCTGAATTAATGTTGGAAATACAAAAGTCTTCACTCTAATGTTGTAAAATGATGCACTTTGTCTTCTCTGACATTTACGCAGCAGGAAAAAGACATTATCCAATCAAGGTAATCGTCTTATTGAGCAGATAAACAAGAAAGTTTAAGACACACTAGTGTGAATGTTTTCTGTATGTAAACTTAACCTTGTTGATGATGTAACTGATCGTAAAGAGTCATCATCAGTCTTGCTTATTCCTTAATTGACGACGTAATTAAAACGGAGTTTTGTTGTGTAGGTGCTCTTAATAACTGGGCGGGAAGAATGGTTGAGTTATATAAGTCGTGATCCCACAGCACTTTTTGCTGTGAACACGTTGGTAAAATATCTGCCACAACAATATAATATTTATTAGTAATTACAGCTAATTTATTTCTTAGCATAATGGGATTTGCAGGTCCAGCTAAGCAGAAGTATCCACTATTTATTTTAACATGAGATATTTATTTCCTATAATTACAATTTAAGCAACGTTTTTCAGAATAATTTACGGGCATTTCAGAGATAATTTACGTCAAAATACCCATTATACCCAGAGGTTTGTCCAACGCAGTAATGAGTAGGTGTGCTTCTTTCAAAATCATGGCACTAATTGATGAATTAAGTAAGTTTTTTTGATTCCCAAGAGCATGTCCTGGGCAATGCTTTCTGGTCATTTCACATACAATTTATGCGGACCCGGTGTCTAGCAGAGTGATATGATAATAGAAAATCGCTTTAGGACATATGTTCTATCCGATATAGGATAATAATTCCCGTTTATTCCGCATCATTGCTTTTTCCAAGGTTTTCCACTTTAGTAATGCATGCAAAATAGATCCGTAAATCAATCCTCTTACCATGAAAGGTTAATCCCCTAATTTACGGCTGTAAAATATAATTTATGTGTGAGAGGATCAGAGCTTATTAGCCTTATTTATCGATCCACCATCTGCGTTTTGGAGATTTCGTGATTCTCCTCCAGAATCAGTCTCTTCTCCTTCTCTCGTCTGCGATTATGTCCCTCTTTCATCAGCTAACCTCCAAGTGTTTGTAACCCAATATCCTGCAAAGCATCACACCGCTACACTAGATAATCAAAATAAGTAAGGTAGAGGTGAAGAAAATCTTATGTGTTCTCTTCACAGGACTTTCTCTGGTTGTTCCAAAACCTTTTCCTATAAAATATTATTCTTTTACCTACATCATGCTAATAGAGATAAACATTTGCAGAAATGACTTATTACTTGTTTCCTTGTAAGCAGAAGGGAAATAAGGGATTTCTAAAGCGATAATCAAATCCTTTAAAAGGCAGTTGCTATGTGAAAAATCTGATGTGTACCATTCACATGCATTTCTCCATACCCCTGCAACAAATAATTCTTAAAAAGCTTATACTTCTATTTACTTTATGCTAATCAGAAAAAAATTAGCAGAAATAGTCTTATTACTCGCTTCCTTGTAAGTAGAAGCGAAATAAGAGACAACCGTAGGTTAAAGTGATAGTCAAAAGCTGGTTGCTATGTCAATGAAGTTCCTTTGTTTATATGGATAGGAGTTGAAAGTTCCTGTATGAGAAAAGTATACGTTTTTCATAGCAGAAACCAAAAATAAGGAATGTCACAAAAACGACGAACTCCACGAAAAAAATGTATATAACATAAATTGTGTGTTTTAACGTGCTCTACATTTTTTGTGTAGTAAGTTTTTGTCCATTTTTTACGGTTTAGCAGTAATTCAAAATTTAGTAAAATTCATCCAGAATAAACTACTTTTCAGAGGCTATTCCCAGAAAATTCAAGATATTCATTTCATTTGTCAGGTAAATGTGTTTAATATCCGAAATTTTAATCAAAATCGTTGGAGCCATTTTTGAGAAAATAAAAATTTTCGAAAAAAGTTCCATGTAAAGGGTAGTTGGAGGTGGGGGGATTTTTCTCAAAATCTTCGTGTCGCATCCCTGGAAGATACTAAACTTTGGTATTTTACCGACTTTTCGTTTTTGAGTTATCGTGTTCACAGACACACAGACACACGGACACACGGACACACGGACACACGGACACACACACACAGACCTTTTTGTGAAAATACTTTTTTTGGATATTGGGGGCCCTAAAACATATATTTCCGGTGAAATCTCGGTATCGAATTTTTGGTAGATGCAATACTTTCTCTATACACTATGTACATAGTGCGTATGGAGAAAGTAAAAATTAAATTCCGTTATCTTTGCTTACCAGGAGTAAACAAAAGAGAGACAAAAGGAAAATCACTTCCAGTTTGAGAAAAATTATATAGTTTAAAATTGAAACCATCTTACGGTTTACCAATAACACAAAAGCTATATAAAAGTCAATGTGGATGTCTTCAGAGGCTATTCCTAGAAAATTCAAGATATACAGTTCTTTTATCTTAAAATATGGTATTCTAATCAAAACCATTAGAGCCACTTTTGAGGAAATCAACCTTTTCGAAAACCGGTTCATGTAAAGGAAAGTGGGGTGGGAGGATTTTCCTGAAAATTTTCGTGTCACATCTTTGGTAGATACTGAACTTCCAAGTACCATGTTTGGTATTTAACTGACTTTTCGTTATTCAGTTATGCTATCCACAGACATACACACAGCATGGAATCTCGGTATCGAATTTTTGGTTGGAATACAATACCTTCTCTATCTTCTATGTTCATAGTGCATACGTGCTAGAGGGAGTAAAAAAATGAAAATCTGCAAAAGGAATCCAAGACATTTTACTTAGCGTCCGAAAAGCTCTTCATCAAATTGGTTCACCACTAGGGCTTTGAAATTGGGACCTGCCGAACCAAAGTGCTTAGCCTAAAATCTCACTAACGGTGTCTTTACAATAGACAGACGTATTCCATGAACTGTTGTAGGTTTCATTTACAATTAGACCGCTTGAGGCAAATTAGTAAATATATATACAAATAAATGTACAAATAAATTACGTATCTACGCTCTGGTGGTTTTATTATTGACTACTGTGTGTAAAATTAATCAATTTTTCTACTGACCACTGCCTGTTTCCAAAAGATATTTGATTGTTTTACGTAAGTAAGGTTCCTTAATAAATAGAATTGCTCAGGCGTTTATAGGAAGTGACGTTAAGGAATCTACAGAAAATAATTCACTAAATATGAACACATAACTATTGGGAAGCGCCTGTCAAATAGTAAAACCTGCTCTACTACTGGGCTTTTTACTTCCTCGACAATATGTACAATATACGTAAAAGTAGAGAAGATATTGTATTCCACCCAAAAATTCGATATCGAGATTTTACCGGAAATACCTGTTTTGAGGCCCCTGAATGAAAAAAAAACGTTTTAGAAAAAGATATGTGAGTGTGTTTTAGGCATAACACAAAAACGAAAATTCGGTTAAATACATAAATAAGTATTTAAATTCTGTATTTTCCAAGATTTCAGGAAAATCTCCTCTTCACCCGAATGCCCATTACATGGAACACTTTTTCTAAATTTTTGATTTTCTAAAAAATTGACTAACGATTTTTATTAAAATGCTATATGTTTAAGGTATTTTCATGACAAACAAAATGTATATATTGAATTTCCTAAGAATAACCGCTGGAGATCTCATCATTCTGAATGGCTTTTGTATATTGTTAAATCGTAAGAGATCGACAAAAACTTACTGCACCAAAAATAAGATCTCCATAAAACACACAGTTTATGTCATATACACATTTTTGCACAGTTAAATGTTTCCCAGATATTCGTTTTCTTTCTGCGGTATTTCAAAACTCTCACATAGCGACCAACTCTTAAGCCTACTTCATTCTATTAATCCCATTTTACCTACACGAAAATTGCAAATAAAATATTTCTGCAAATGTTTATTTCGAATAACACAAAGTAGAAACTGAATGAGTTTTTAAGATAATTTTGCAGAAGAATCGGTAGAGAAAGTCATGCGAATGGATAAGACTTTTTACAAACATTCAAAGGTGCACATTAATCAATCAGAGGACTGAAAGCGAGCGCGGAAGATTAAATGTTAACGAGGCGCGAACTTATAAGAAACAGATTTTAGTAAAGGGAACATACGCCGCGTAATGTCCACGTGGACCAATTGAGAAGATCATTAATGGAGCAGTATCGGATGCTAAACTCACGCCATCCTATTTTTGAATTTTACCTAAGTTGTTGGAGGCAGAGTGTGAAGCGGCTATGCAGTAGGTTTCGGCGCACTGATCAGGAACTGATTAAAATGAATTTATCCCTAACCGTTTAGGTTACAAATAGACCTTGAAAACTGTATATTTCAGCAGATAAGACGATAGTTGAAGCATAAAATGGCACATAAATTTGGGGTAGTCTCATATGATAGATGCAAAACATAGATTGCTATTCCTCTCTTCATAGAACACTTTTTCATTAGTTTTTAATAGTATCTCCATTCTTTCAACAATCTCTTATTTTCTCTGTTACATCAAAAGTCCTTGCTGCAGTACAATTGTTCAATTCTTTAGCCTGTTTTATGACTTTTAGCTTGAATCTTGCTTCCTAGTTCCTTCTTTTTGTTGGTTCCATCATTAGGCACACAACTTACAAACTATTTGAACACAGGACACAACCTACAACAATACTTGTTAGCGGTATATACGAGTTCGTTATTCGACACTGGCAAAACCGTAACAATGCTGAAGGAGTCTTTTGCTTTATGACGTGTGCAGCCGCAACAATTGCTTAGTAGTACAGGGCTGGTATTTTCGCAAAATTGAATAGCCAATATTTGAATAAATGAGTTTGTAAAAATTCAATCATTTCCCGAATCAGTGCGCGTATTATTATCCTCTAGAGATGATCACTGTTCTAAACTAAATTTACAGGCCGTTGATAGTTTGAGAAGCTCTTATAGGACGGATATACGATAACATTATTCAGTCTGATTCTCCTAACAAACTCCTGTTCTAGACATGGCCTGTGTGAAAAAAAATTCAATTAACACTAATTGACCATAATAGTTGGCTAAACTGTGTGAAGCCCAGAACTTTATGACTTACGACATTTTAAGTCGACATTGGGGTATATGCTATCAAAATAATTTGAAAACACCTTGTGATTTACCGAGAAACATGGAGCCAGTTGAAAAATATAATGCCATGCCAGCATGTTGGCATGGTAGCTCAGTAGTTAGAGCAGCCGGCTAGAAACCAGGAGATCCATGCTTCAAATCCCGGCTATGGTATTGAATTTTTCAGTCTGAATCTATCTAGCCAACCCCTATCCTATACATGGCTTGTGTGGAAAAAAAAAGCAAGCAATTTTATTAACATTGATAATAGTTGGTAACACTATGAGGCCTGGGACTTAATGTACTTACGGCATTGTAAGTAGTCATTGAGGTGTGGTATCTCAAAATAATTTACCGGGAAACATGCCGGCACGGTTAGAGCAACCGACTAGAGACCAGGAGATCCTTGTTTCCAATCCGCTATGGCATTGAATTTTTCAGTCTGACTCTTCGTTCGTAAGCGGCTTACACTTCCCGTATTTGTAGGACTGATACCCCCTAGGACTAACAAGCCAATTTCTAGTTCAAAAGCCTGTCGGGGAGCCAGTGGCACGAAACCACAGGGGTCGGCGATTTCCCCCGCCACTCATTCCAGCAATTGCTCCATCATCACCTTGGGAAACCGGTGGATCCGGAGAAAACCCGCCCAGACGCCGCTTCGTCCACCACAAGTCCCACTAGCGGACGTTTGGAGTCGAACTGGGGCCGCCTAGATGGGAGGCGAGAGGTCTATGCACTCATCCATGGTGCCGCCCAGTCTGACTCTACGTATCCAAAACTTCTTTGATAAGAATTTACATCTGATCTCATTTAAGGGTCGTCTTATCCGTCGAAATATATTTTAAAATTTGCTCGGTTCATTTACTGCTTGAACTTCAGGAACACAGATTCAGTGTGGGGGTCTCATCTCGAAGAGCAGAATGCTCAAGAAAAGTCGTGTTGCAACATCAGGAGCATTTCCTGTTTTATTTTTGTACAGCAGCTTGGCATCGTGCGGCGTAGTAGTATTTCCTTACAGCTAATTGCGCTCTTAAGAGGAGAGAAGACCGGAGGGCAAATTGCGGAAATGACCAATGTCTGAGAGGCCGCGCAGGTCTCTGTATGGGCTCTGAAATTATGACCACCGAGGAGGGAGCGGTAGAGACAGAGGCGCTAAAGGAAGGACGTCCAGCAACTGCTGCTGCCTTGAGGGGTCTTTAATCAAAGACTGGTCTCCTTGTGTTTTGTGCAGACACACACATAGACACGCTTGCTCCTTCTCCTTCGTCTTCTTCTTCAGCATGGGCTCGCTGCAGTCTGAGAGCCTACTGTGCATTACGTTACTTGTTTAGTTAGCCACTGCTATTACAAGGCGCTCGCACACTCACACAGGCTTCAGGGGTGAACATATCGTGGAGCACAGATTGCAAAAGTTACACATAATTTAAAAAAAAATCTGATGTATTCCATTCACATGACTTTCTCTACATCCCCGTAACAGACTATTATTAAAAAGCTAATTCTTCTATCTGCTACATACCAATCGAAATAAACATTATTATATACGATTTTATTACTTAGTTCCTTATTGTAGAAAGGAAATAAGGTGGATACACTAGGCTAATCCGACAGTCAATTGTTTTACAGTTTGGTTGCTATGGTATTGAAATCCGATTCTTTGCGTGACCAGGTACCCGTATGAGAAAAGTATAAGTATTTTAAAACTGAAATAAATAACGAGGGATATCTTAACAATGGTCAAATCCAGAAAGAAATTGCATATAACATAAATTTTGTGTTTTAACAAGCTCTGCATTTTATGTTAGGTAAGTTTTTGTCTATCCCTTACGGTTTACCAGTTATGCAAAATTCCGCAACCTTCATTCAGAATAAATGTCTTTAGAGGCTATTCCCAGAAAATTCAAGATATACTTTTAATTTGTCATATAAATATCTTTAATATCTTTAGATCCATTTTTCAGAAAATAAAAATTTTGAAATTTTTTCCATGAAAAGGGTGTTGGAGCTGAGGGAATTTTCTTGAAAATCTTCGTATCGCATCCTTGGAAGATACTGAACTTAAAATCCAAATTTGGTATTTAACGAAATTTCGTTTCTGGGTTATGCTGTATACAGACATACAAACACAGACACACACACGCGCGCGCGGACCTTTTTCTATATTCTTTTTTTATTCGGGTAGTTCCAAAACATGTATTTCCATTGAAATCTCGGTATTGAATTTTTGGGTGCAATACGATATCTTCTCTATACGCTATGTACATACTACGTTTAGAGAAAGTAAAAAAAAAGGCTAATGTGTTGCATTCACATGACTTTGTCCATAAACCATTGCTACGAAATATCATTCTTTTATTTACATCATGCTAGTCGAGATAAACTAGGCTAAACCAACGTATACAATTTTAAGAGCTCATCGCTATGTGAAACGAAACGAAAGTTGGCTTTCCGCTTGAAAATTGTGTATTTTAAAGATATCTGCATTTTTTGTGTTGTAACCTTTTGTCTATCTCTTAAAGTTAACTATTTATGCAAAGAAGGAAGATGCCTTCAGAGGTTATTCAAAGAAAATTAATGACATACACACATTTTATTTGTCATGTAAATATCTTTAACATATCGTCTTTTGATAAAAATTGCTGAAACTGTTTTTGAAAAAATCAAAAGTTTTGTTAAATTATCCATATAAAGGGCAATTTGAAGTGACGGCATTTCCCTCAAAATCATCATGTTGCAATCTTGAAGGATGTTAAACTATGGTATATACCAACAATGGTATATTACCGATGTTATCGTGTTCACAGACACACGGACACACTCACGCCGAGCTTTTTGTATAAATGCTTTCTTCTTTTTATACAGGGACACTGAAACGTTTATTTCCATGAAATCTCTGTGTCGAATTTTTGACTGGAGTATAATACCTTCTCTATGTACTAAGTAGAGAGAAAAATTCTTGCAACATACCCATGTCTTATATATTAAGTTAAATCTTCTGTTTTTTCTGTTGGTATATTTCTCAGTTATGCTGTCCTGAAAAGGGCACAAGACCAGCAAAACAATTTGTTTTCATTTAATAATTGCCGCATATTCATACGTTTCCACGAACATTTAAAGTGTTTTTGTAACATCTCGCTCCTTTCGTTACAATATTTGTTCCAAGTTAAGAATAGGGTTTGATCTTAAGTCCACTGCAAAAATGATGTGTAATAATTTTGCAGATTCCACTGATTATAGCTCAACAAAACCATAGATAGAAATAAAGCAATTTAACTTCAATAAAATTAAAGAACACAACGGACAATTAAACTACCAAATTCACAACTACTTTACGTGAACAATATTTTAAACTGGTCATATAATTGCTAAAGTTTGGGAATGTTAGAAATATTCCTATGGAAAGGAACGAATTCCCAAGGCTGTCTTTCTTTCTTGACGCCATTAAACTGATAGGTTAGTTTCTGCAAGGGGCTGTCTGTGTTCGCTAAATTCTTGTACTGCTACGTGCACCGTAACCCTAAAAACAGGTATTTTTGATAACACTAGAAATTAAGGTTCCGTTTCGTTGTAGTGGCATATACACAAAATTGTATTCGAATCTAATACAACTAAAATGAAGTTGATCCTCACTAACTAATCTGAATAGAAGTCATTGAACTATATGCTTCTGGTATTTAAATAGTAGTCAAAATATATTATTAAAATTTAATATGTTAATTTTTCTAGCTATTCTGCAACAAAGTATTCCTACAAATGCTTAGTTTTCTTCTTCTTCACATACATCGATATAAATATTTGCGGAAATACTTTTATTACATGGTTCCTTGTAGATAGATATGCGGCAACAATGAGATACACTACGCTAAAGCGACAGTATATATTGAAGCATACATTATGCCCCAATATTAAAAGAACTTTTCTTTTATTCAATTAAAATATCCACTAAAACTTGATTGTCACTATGTGATGCATTGTGATGCATTGGTATTCCGTTCTCTTTGCTCGATACAGTAAAAAGCAGTAAATTTTTACTTAGTTACTTACCACTGAGTTACTTAGATTTGCGTTTCACCCAGGAACTCAATACCAGATTTCAACGGAAACATATGTTTTCAAATGAACCTATAAGGTTGAGGTGTGTGCATGTGTGAATATGAGAGAGAGAGAGAGAGAGAGAGAGAGAGAGAGAGAGAGAGAGAGAGCATTTGCGATGTGACGTGAGGCATGTGTGAATGTATAGTTAAAAAAGCTAACATTAATGAACTGCTCAGTATCTTCCAAGGGTGGGGCAGCAGTTTTTTTAAGAAATTCTTTCTACTCCAAACTAACGCGTACATGTAAAATTTTGCAATTTTTATTTTCTCACAATGCCTCTAAAAGTTTGATAAAATAGTATATGACCTCTTATCTATGTTGAGACGATCCTTTTTGATACCCCTCCGCTAGACATTGAAAAGTTATTATGGAGCTTGGACGTGTTTCATGAAATGTTTCTTCTATGTTCAGGGAGTTAGCCGTTGCAGCTAAAAAATGTTCGTCTCAACAAATTAGAAAATTTTTAGCTTTTATTTGTGCCTGTCTGTGTGTCTGACGAATAGCATACTAGCCCCTAAATCCGGAGCTAGCGGGATTCTCTACCTGTTCTGAAAAAAAAATATCATTCCTAAAAAAGATGATTATTTTATCTCTATCATGCTAATTGAGGAAAACATTAGCGGAAATTGTTTTATTTCTTGGTTCCTTGTAATATACTAGGCTAAAGTGACAGTCACTTTCAAAAGTTGATTGCTATGTGAAACAATACGAGTTCTCTTTGCATGGCCAGGAGTAAAACAAAAGAGATATAAAAGGAAGATAACCTCCCGTTTTAGAAAAGTTTAAGTAGTTTAAAATGGAAACAAATAGTAAGGAATATCTCAGAAACGGTTAACTTGCAAACAATGTTTCTGACATAAATTGTGTTTTAATTAGATTTATACTTTTGTGTAGTAAGCCTTTGCCTATATTTTACAATTACAGTTACACAAGGGTCATCTAGAATAAAGAATTCTTCAGAGGCTATTCCCAGAAAAGTCAAGATATACATTGTATCTGTCAGACAATATCTTTAGAGCACGGTTTTTTATTAGACACCATTAGATCCATTTTTAAGAAAATTAAAATGTTTTCGTTCTTGAGCTATGCTGTCCACACACACACACACACACACACACACACACACACACTCACACACACTGACTGACCTTTTCTTTAAAATGCTTTTTTGTATTCAGGGGGGCCCAAAATATGTACTTCCGGTGAAATCTCGGTATCGAATTTTTGGGTTAAATACAATACGTTCTCTATTCACTATATACATAGTCCGTGTAAAGAAAGTAAAAATGATTTTTTTGAGAAATTATGGATGTCTGACGAATCACATTTTTATAAGTCTGAATTTGTAAATAAAGAGAGTTTAGGGTATTGGTATCGAAACAGTTCTCTTTAAAGATCACCCATAACATATTGAAAACAGAGGAATAACATTCATCATTAAATCGCCAATGTTCCACTGGCCGTGTTGCGTCGCTATATGCACAACTTGAGGTCAAGATTTGAATATGTCTGCGCTACTAGAAAAATATTATTTTCAAGAAATAAATGGCGAATTATGTTGGTTACGAACAACACATTATACTTCATTTTTTTCTTGTATGGAATAATCATAATTTAAAATCGCCGGCTCCTTTGCCCAACTCTATATTAGAATATTAAGGTTTTCCGTGTAATGATGCTACGAGGTATATTAGATCCACAAATTGTGCAGAATGGTAATACAATAAAGTTATGGGGCGATTTGACGTTATAAGCATAAAATAACTTCATTTCAAGGTTGATTTGCGGGTCTAAAACAGAGGAAAGAAAAAACGGAAAATATTGGCTGACAAGAATATTTTGCATCACTGAAACGGATATTATAACACAGCCTACGTAATTAACATCCATTTATGAACTTACTATCTTCAATGAAGCTCTGCAATGTTAAAACAGCAATATTAACTATGCGCCCCACAGTCTTTGTTCCACAATAGCTTGCCTTTTACATTCTCTGCTACATATCCAATGGTCGGAAGATCACATCCCTAAAACCGCGAAAAAAAAAATGTTGAAGAAAATTTTCCCACACCACAGTATCCTTTACATTGGAAGATTTTTCAGTTAAACTCAAAAATGGCTCTAACGATTTTGTTTTAAATACTATATATTAAAGATATATGCATTGCAAATAAACTCTATATCTTGAATGTTTTGCGAATAGCCTCTGAAGCCGTTTTAAGCTGGATGACTTTAGTTTATCTGGTAAACCTTAAGAGACAAATGAAAGTTTACTACACAAAATATAAGATCTAGTTAAAACACGTAATTTATGTTAACCATTTCCGCAATATTCCTTGTTGTTGGTTTACATTTTCCAATATTAAACTTTTCTGAAATGGGAAGTCGTTAATGCTCTTTTCCTTCTTTTCTTTCTTTCTATTTTTTCAACTCCTGATATATATAAAGAGAATGCAATTTCAGTGCAATAACGACTAGTTTTTAAGGAATTTCATCATCGCTTTAGCCCATGTCCCACATTTCCTGTTTGCTTACAAGGAAATAGGTAATAAGACAATTTCTCTCACGTTTATTTCAATTGAGGGGATAGTCAACTGAGAACCCGAAGCTTTGGAGCAAATTTGTGTGTTTGTGTGTGTGTGTGTGTTTTTCATACAAAATCGTTTCTTTTTCTATGTAAAAGTGATCTAATTTTTTGTTTTACACTATTTTTAAGCGAGAGGGTGGCGATTTACTCTAGAGTGCTGAGCGCATCTCTTTAAATTGTATTTTCTCCGTTCACTAAACTATATTTTTCATAAAAAGTCCCTCGCGGAGCAGTTTTGATCAGATTGTTATAAAATGTACACTATAAGCCCTTTAGGACTTTTTTTATTTTGGTCTGGGTATTGATGATAGCGTTTATGTGGTAATAAATATAAAAAATGTAATTTAAAATAATTAAAAATTGCGGATGCAAAATATTCCTGAGGCTCTTACGTTCATTGTACAGAAAATTCCAGACCAAACTCTTTTTCATATGAATAAAACATGAAAAATATTCTGAAAGGTGCATTTTGTTTCGCGCAATTGCATTCTTAATTAAAAAGTAAATAAATCACAGATCAATAACAGTAGCTGGTTGAAGTTTTGCATAGAGATTCCAAAAGTAATATAAATTAATATAGAATTTTTGAATGTGTATCTGCAAAACTACGTGATTCAAGATGTTCACTTGATGGCCCCATTAATATGAAGTAGATGAAGATATGTGAGAATAGTTTGCTGCAGAAAAGGTAAAGAAATCATGTGAGTGTAACACAATAGATTTTAGATAGTTTTTCACATACTAATCTACACAGTATGGATATTAATAATGCTTGTAACGAAATAAATGGATAAGAAAAGTGGGAAAGAAACTTTCCAAGCCGAAGTTTAAGGTACTTTCCGACATTTGCCAGCTTTGAGAATAAGAAATAATTGAAAACTCCCATTCAGGGAGGACAGTCCTAGCGGATTTGTGCCGGAATCTCCTGTTCAAAAGTACGAGCGTCATTATCGGATCTCGAAAATAGCAGTCAAATTGGAATGACGATTCACAGTCTGAAAACGTTAGGGACCTCGCTGCCGCGATCACACCTGTCCACTCTTAGCATTCCTTCAGCTTTCCCTTCCTTCCAAATATTAAGTGTAATACGGTTTGAGCTCAGAACGGTGCAGAAATCTCCGTCGTTATTCCTAAACGAAATGCTCCATTCGTTATCATCTTCCGAACGTGAAAAGTGTGTTTCCGAAAAACTGCTTGCTATATTTATCTCTAGCTTTAAACATTTTTAAAATGTATATTAAAATTAAAATATATTAAATATGCGATTATCTACTTCACCTGATTATCCATAATTTTTTTTATTCCAGTTATGTCTATTTCACATGAAACATTCTTTTGCAGCTTTCAATTTCTGTCATTCGTTTATGGGGATTTTTACATGCCACAGATCAATGTCAGGGTCTTAGCAACACTTCAAAACTTCAAATATAAGCACAGCGGATATATTGTAGACGGGCGTAACAGGGAAGAAAGCACACCAACATGGAAACAATTTGTTTCCTTGATTTGCTGTCATCAGCTTAAGAGACTTTTAAGGATCCTATACTCCTTACTAAGAATAGATAATCTGATGAGATTAAGTAGTTCTGATGATTATGCTAATGCATAATTCTTCGTAAATTTAACTTACAAGTTCTGGCTACCATAATTTAACTACCTTAGGTATGATGCTTCACTTGACTTATATTAGTGACATATTGTGCTTCCAGTGTTTGGAGATAAAGCCGGGACTATATATTGCAAGCTGTTCTAGCTTGAGTGCACACCACAGAGTAAATCGAAGCCTTAACTTTGGGTGTTTTCTTTCTAGACACATATTTCGACCTCGTATCTAGCGATAAATAATTTGAGGTAAATGAAAACTCTCCAACAGGCCAGTTCAAACCGAGTAGAGTTGAAACAGCCTGATCTGCACCCGTGAGTTTGTAAATAGCATAACTTAAAAATAAATAGTCAGTTAAGTAACAAATTTTATATTTAAGTACAGTATCTTCCAGGAGTACGATAAAGATTTTCAAGAAAATTCGCCCACCCAAAATTACCCTTCACATGGAAAATGCCAATTTTTAATTTTTTTTTATTTTCCCAAAAACGGTTATAATATTTTTCAAAAAATAGAATATATATAAAGATACTTACGTGACAGTTTCCTTGGAATAACCTCTGTTGTCCTCTACATTGTAAATTACTTTGCATATCTGGCAAACCGTAAGGGTTAGACAAAACGTTGTACATAAGGAACGCAGTTCTCTTGAAAACAGGTAATTTATGTCAAATAAATTTTTGTTGCGAAGGAAATATTGCATGTAATAGGCTTCAATTTATCCTTACTTTTACTGTTGTAAATGGTAACTAGTAATTCGTTAAATTATTACATTTTTTTATAATGGTTCAAGCAAAGAGAACCCAATATCAACAACATCACATAGTGACTGGCTTTTGTAAAAGTTGACTATCCTTTAGCTTATATTTGCTTATTCCCTTTGCAGAAGGAAATAAAACAATTTCTGCTAATGGTTATCTTGATAAGTGTGAATAAGATAGAAGAATAAGGTTTCTCTTATTTATTCTTATATTAATGTTCTTTAACCTGGTAGGCTAAATCAGACTATGAATAAAATCAGTGAAACG
Source organism: Hymenopus coronatus (assembly GCA_030762935.1). Lineage (NCBI taxonomy): Eukaryota > Metazoa > Arthropoda > Insecta > Mantodea > Hymenopodidae > Hymenopus > Hymenopus coronatus. The sequence continues at coordinate 47,209,860 of CM060896.1, forward strand.
GTGCTCAAATGAGCTCGAAGTCAACGACGCTTGAAATTACTGATATTTGTCTTATTAAGGAAACCCCTGAAAAATGTTAGGCGTGTAACTCACCATTACCGAACCAGGATCTCTTAAATAATCTTTTTTATAAGAATAGCTAGATGTGGCATAGGCAGAAAAGTTATGTGAATGTATCTCATCAGATTTTCCCCTCAACTATGGATTTGGTTTGTGAAGTCGAGGTCTTCGGTGAAGAACGCTGAACTTGTACTAAATTATTTTTGTTTTATTAATCAATTTCCAGTGTAAGTTTGAAATTATCACGAGATTACTTATTATTATATCATTGTTATGCTTTACAGGATAACCATAAAACCAATTAGCTATTAATCATTATTAGCATCATTAATCTAATTATGCTAAGCTATTATATTCATAAGCGCCGAACGTACAGAACATATGAATCCTATTTTCAGCAGCTATAATCCCCACCGTTTATAAATTTTAGAAATGGAAAAATAAATTTTTCTTTTGGTAGAGCTATTTCCCATACTCTGGAATATTAATGTGGTATCTCTAGTTTATACAAAAAAAAACTAGTAATTGCATTTAAACAATACATTTCTGAAACCTGGCAAATTTAGGGAAGTCTATATTTCGAGTACTACAAAGACCACTATTTATATTTTGAGCCTTGGCACTGCCATCTGGTATTTCGACTTGAAAATCTGATATTGTTGACCTTAATCTATTTCATATATTTTGTCAATAGAGGTTATTTGTGTTGTTTACAATGACCAATGTTGTGTCTCGGCGAAGAGATGGAATTAACTTGTGGAAATGTTTTTCGACGTGAATTATCAAGACAACTTACCACTATATTTGGCGATGAAGCTCTATCGTTTACCACTGTGAAACACAGGTATAACGAGTTTAAACGTGTCCGCCGTTCGCTCACTGACGAAATACGTGAAGGTCGACCAAAATAAGCTGTTATGTTAGATAGTATTGATGCTGTGTAAAAACAGATACTGCAAGATCGTCATGCTACATACTGTGAAATAGCGACAACCCTAGACGCTAGTTCCATCAGCATATATAAAGTATTGTATGATCATTTAGCCATGGAAAAGGTTTTCTCTCGTTGAATCCCAAATAATTTGACACAATCTCAAAAGGATTGTTGTGTCAATTGGTGCACACAAATGCTCAAGAAATGCAATGTGGGGCTTCAAAAGACGTATCATGGATCTATGCATATGAGCCGGAACGTAAACAGCGGTCGACTATGTGAGTGGTTCAAGGTGAACCAAATCCAACAAAAGTCGTTCGCAACACTTCGAAACAAATGGTCCCCTCTTTTTTCAGAAAAACTGGTCATTAGATAACTGCCTTTAGAGACACGTAAAACGGTCAATTCTAAATTGCACACAATCATCATGTTGCCTGAAGTCTTCAGTGAAATAAGAAAAACAAACTGTGACATCGGATCGATCTTCATCAAGACAATACAAATACTTATTTCTCGTCTTACAACCAACTATTTGAACACTAAAAAAATCGAATTGATGACTTATCCACCGTCAAATCCTGATTCGGCACCCAAAACTTCTATTTGTTGCCCAGCATCGATAATAAAATGCTTGGGCAGAAAAAGCTACTGATGCGTTCAAAAACCATGTTTTAGAGGTGTCTCAAGCAAATTGGGAAACATTCTATGACAAATGCTTCGAATATATGCAAAAAGTGCATTTGGTGATAAAGGAGAGTATTTTAAGAAACAATAAAGCAACTTTCAATGACAAATTACTGCATTTTATTGGGCTCAAAATATAAATATAGTGTCCCTCATATTTAAACTGTATAGCTAGGTGCTATTATTGAGAGAATTCATATTAGTTACCAGCATCTTGAAGAGGATGTGGAATATATTCTTAATTTCGTGCATAATTCTGAGCAGTTGAGAGGAAATTATTGCGCGTATAAACAAGGGCAACATTAAATGCCCTCTGGCTTGCTACATAATCAGGCTCTTTCAATCCGGTGGCTAATGGATTTCTGCTTCAGGCAAATTTAAGGTAAAATTCTGCAGGCCCCGGTGTTTGTGCTACAGAAGAAATCAGATTTTAACACCAATTTTATCTTTTAAAAAGCAAACCTTTTGCAACAAAATATTTAATGTATATAATTGATGCACTTTAGTGTAATGCTTTATTTGAGCACAATTCTGAAAGTAATGATAGTTTGCACAAGGTCTCTGAGTCGACCTGAGATCATCGAATTGTTGGATAGGGTACAACACCTTATCTACCTAGTAAGTGCATAGTAGTGTAGAGAAAGTAAAAATGTAGATTTCAATATAAATCAAATCCAAATATTGACTGCCTCCATGGTCGAGTGGTCAGCGAGCTGACACGGAGGTCCCGGGTTCGATTCCCGGCTGGGGCGGGGAAAGTTTCTGTAGCCAGAATTATTCCCTATCTCCCACAGAGTCTGGAAGTGTGTATGTGAGAGTGAATGTGTGTGTGTTTGAGGAAAATAAAATGATTTAAACTAAACGTAAAAATCCGTCAGACAAGAATTTGTTTCAAGTGCAAAGCCTCCGATATGACCTTAGATATTGAAGGGGGCTATATCAATGAAACGATAAAAAAAACAAATGTTTATAGCTTGAAGCATTTCCAAAATATTTGCTGTAGTTCTTTTATATTTTGCAATATCTGACGAAGTTGCAGAGATGATACGAAAATAATTAGCAATGCTTACAAAATGTGTGATTGTTTCCTATAAGACGTTTTAAATAGTTAAACATTTTAATAACTTATCGTATTTATAGGAAGTATGTAAGTTGTTCTTGTGAATGAAGAGGCTGACAGCTTGATATTTCAAGATAAAGGATACCACTTTTTATTTTTTATTTAGAATCAAAAATGTTCTTATGAAGGTTAAGTAATATAAACACATAAATATATTTAAATTTCTTAAATGAACCACTGCTAAAGCATAGCCTTTGAATAAAAACCAATCAGTGCAAAACACCCTTTACTATTAAATTCTGAGAGAATTTAGAAGTAATGTAAAAATATTGATTCACCAACATAAACACAACTTTGAACATATGATATTGTCACGTATGTAGGCGAAATAACTAATCAGTGATGAAGTTCACCTTTGTGTACATCCAAAGGTAGCGTGTTTCATCCAGGTTGTGACTGGAATTTAATGTGAATATGTTGACATTACTGATCTGCACTTCTGGCGCCCTCTTTCAATACGACATTGAGGGTAAGACGGGGGCGGCTACCCCTGGAAGTAACGTGGCTCCCTCCCTTCTCTCCGACAGAGACTGTGAATATACTAGAAACCAAAATGCAAGACAGCGTGAAATTACATGTGCTAGCCATGGTCCTCAAACTCCTTCCTACAATTCTCCCAAAGGACATCTCCCCTCTGACCCACCCCTTGGTCGTCGTGATGTACGACTGTTTGCACACCACTAAGTTAAGGAGAATACATTACACCAACTACCGTCTTGTATGCATACGAGGAGGTATTATACACTACTTGGAAATCAGCCATGATTTCCACGCGGAGCCACGATTATAATGATCTAGTTATCCCAGAGCGCCATCGACTCTGTTTTCCCTGCTATAATCCCACGCTCCGAAAAACCTTTAGCTCAGCACAACTACAAACATTTACATCCCTATGCGACGACAATCCCTTGCAGTAATTTACTTAAATATTCGAATCCATAGCAGCGCCTTCTCTAGCCTTGTAGTGTAGTTTAATGCAACAAGTGAGCAGCACAGACGCACTGCGTAGTAATATCTCTGGCTATTTCTAAAAACATTTAGTATTCTTTGGAATCTTGAAGGTCTGTAAAACTTGACCAAAATTGTTCAGTCAAATGTTCTGTAAATAAATTATTGTTAATACGCTTATTCCTCTATCTACTTCATACTAATCAAGATAACCATTAGCAGAAATCGTCTTATTGTATAGCTCTTTATAAGTAGAAGGATAATGGAATAGACAAGGTTAAAGCAAGAGACCCCTTTTTTTAAAAATCTGATGTGTTCCATTCACATGACTTTCTCTATATTACTGAAACACATTATTATTCTATTTACTTCAGCTAATGGAGCAAAAATTAGCAGAAATAGTCTTATTACTTGCTTCTTTGTTAGTAGAAGCGAAATAAAGGGGTACTATAGGTTAAAGTGATAGTGAAGTTCCTTTGTATGGATACGAGTTCACAAAGTCCTGTATGAGAAAAGTATAAGTTTTTATAGCTGAAACCAAAAATAAGGAATATCTCAAAAGCAATCAACTCCACAAAAAATGTATATGACATAAATTGTGTGTTTTAAGGTGCTCTACATTTGTTGTGCGGTAAGTTTTTATCCATATCTTACTGTTTAGCAGTTATACAAAATTCCGTAAAATTGACCCAGAATAAAGTAGTCTTCAGAGGCTATTCCCAGAAAATTCAAAATATACATTTTATTTGTCAGATATATATCTTTAATATACGATATTTTAATCAAAATCGTTAGAGCCAGTTTTTAGAAAATAAAAAGTTTCGAATAAAGTTCCATGTAAAGGGTAGTAGGGGGTGGCGGGGATTTTCTCAAAATCTTCGTGTCGCTTCCCTGCAAGATACTAAACTCAAATACCAAGTTTGGTATTTTACCGAATTTTTGTTTTTGAGTTATCGTGTTCACAGACACGTGGACACACGGACACACGGACACACACGCGGACCTTTTTCTGAAAATACTTTTTTTTTGATACAGGGGACCCTAAAACATATATTTCCGGTGAAATCTCGGTATCGAATTTTTTGGTGGAGTGCAATACCTTCTCTATATACTATGTACATAGCACGTATAGAGAAAATAAAAATTAGTCGCTATATAAAACAATTGAATTTCAGGTTTTTGCATGGCCAGGAGTAAAGCAAAAATGACTTACCATTTGAGAAAAGTTTAATTAAAATTGAAACCAGTAACAACGATTATCTCGAAAACGCTTATTCTACATAAAAATTACATTAAAACTATTTGTTTTAAAAGTTTTTTTTGTATAGTAAGTTTTGTCTATCTCTTAGGTTTACCAGTTATGCAAAATTAATCGAGAATGAAGAGGAGCTATTTTCAGAAAATTCAAGTTATACATGTTATTTAAAATATCGTTAATATACGGTATTTAATCAAAATAGTTACATCAATTTTTCAGAAAAACAAAATTTTCATAAATGTTCCTTCTAAAGGGTACTTCGTGTCGCATCCTTGGAAGGTACCAAACTTAAATATAAAGTTTGGTATTTAACGGTCACTTTGTTTTTCAGCTATGCTGTCTTCACGCAAATACTCACACTCACACACACACACACACACACACACACACACACACATGCTCGCGCGCGCGTAGCTTTTTCTAAAACTACCTTTTTTGAATTCTGGAGACCTCAAAACATATTTCTGGTGAAATCTCACATTCAAATTTTTAGTGTAATACAATACTTTCTCTATATACTAAGTATACAGTGCGTGTAGAGAAAGTAATATTTTATTTCATAAAATGTTCTGTATTTTAAACTTTAAGAGAGTATTTCGCTTTTCTTACTCGGCGAACGTTAACTACAACGGTTGATAAGCTTATTAATAGGTGCTTCCTAATTTAACTTATTTTCTCGTAAACTTTTTTCCAACACTTTTGCATACTCAAAAATGTTCCACACGATGCCATTTTTTTACTATTTCTTCATAATTTTTATACTACCACTCTAAAGCACATTAAATAAAATCGTCATATTGTTTGACAAATTGTTTGGAGAGTATGAAGTTATGGAAGATCTATTCGTAAGCTCAGTTGCTGTAAAATTGGACTTTTTATGCGAATATTTTTAAAAAATGCATCAGGTGATCATTTTATTAGTAAAATCAATTTAGAAAATAAAAAGTATTATTTAAATGACCATACAAGGTAGGATTTGGATACATGGCAATGTATTATTATGTATAATAATTCGTATAAATTCAATAATTTATCTTACCTAATGTGGAATTTGTAAATTTGACAGTTGCATCATCTTAAGACATATTTATAAGTAATACGTCACTTACAGCTCTAAGTACATCTTCGTCAGCATTTACAATTTATTTACACTAATTGGTCTATTCCCCTAGGAGTTGAGTTGCTTAATATTAGAAACGTTCGAAGCATATACACTTAACATCCTGGTTGTTCGTGCATATAAATCCTTCATTCATCATTGTATCTTGATAATATTCAAACTTAATTCATTGTAACCTCATTTCCGTTATTTATTTCTTCCCTTTCTTTCCCAATTTTTCTCCACCACTTCTATTTTACCTTCCTCACATATCTGACCAATAAAAATGTTTAAGAAGCTCTTTCCTCCGAAACTACTCCTTCAAATTAATACAGGTGGTAGATACCATCAAAACAAATATATTTCGATAAGGGACATATGGTCCCTGACGGTAATTTCTGATGCTAGAGATGATTTACACTAATTACAGCAGTGTCATTCACAGAAGTTGCTCGAATGCGCCCCCATTGGCCTGTATTTACGTAGTACATCGGCGATTCATTGACTATCGAGCCTGTTCAACGACTCCTTGCATGCCCTCAATGTTCCCAGCAGCGACGGCAATTCTAGGGACGAGGTCGTCTTATGTTTCATGAGTTTCATAAACCAGCTACTCCATATGCTCCCAAAGGTATGCCGGTCCCCATGGCCGCGCTCGCTAAGGCGTCCCGCTTTGGTGCTGCGTAGAGCTGGGGATCGTGGGTTCGAGTCCCGCCTTGGGAATGGGTGTTATATGTTTGTGTTTATGTGTGTGTTGTAACAAGTAAGAAAACAGTAATAATACAGAAAAACAAGTTAAAAAAAAAAAGAAGGAAGAAATACAGACACATGAAGTCAAGTGACCTGCGTGGCAGGCCACAGGGACAACTCGGCCGATCCATCGAGGCTCTCATATGGTTCCTCAGAGTAATGGTGAAATGAGTAGACGTCCGAATGGTTGTGGAACCCGTCGGTTGTGATGGCTCACTGCAGCTAGTCCATTTCCATTCGTAGACCCGCACACCAGATTTATGTCAGCATACAGTGCTTTTTATAAATCATTACCTTGCCCCTCTTCTTCTTGCGGCTGGAAACCAACCTCACTGTTGCCAAGTCTTCCAATTACTGGTACCTAAACTGAGGCGCGATTCTCGACTTGAAAACAGTGTTTCCAGGAAACAGGTTGTCTCTCGCCGCTAGTACACGTTCGTCTTTTGTTTGCTAATGATTATTGTCCAGTGGAAGGTGGGAGCGATTCATATGAGGGCCATCATGTTTTGGAGAAAACTACGTAAGCCGTTTCATGTTCACTGCTGTCATAAGGTGTTAATGATTGATACTGAATCGAAGTGTTTCCAAGTACACCTCACAGCCAAACACAGAGCAGGTTTCAAATTCACTCTGATACAATAGCCTACGTCAGCACACTTATAAACAATTCCCTAATATTACAAATTATCTTCAAAGACTATTTATGTTCCTAACGAAATATATTTGTTTTGATGTTCTCTACTTCCTGTGTTAACTTGAACAAGTAGTTTCGGAGCAACCTGTATATCTGTTTCTAAGTTGTCCGAATTCTTATTCCATATTTCCTGTCTCCAAACTTTTGTTTCTTAGCACATATTATGTCAGAATTTTCTGGAACCAATGCAACAATTGAAATATCTGATTTTTTTATATTCACGTAACTTTTTCTACCTATTCTGCAACATATTATTTTTATAACTTATTATTTTATCTACTTGATGTTAATCGAGATAAAGAGAGCAGAAATAGAACTTATTCACTTGTAGGTACAAAAGAAATAAAGAAATACACTAGCAAGGAAATAGTAAGATCTTTTAAGCGGTGGTCGTTATGCGGTTAAACTCGCGTTTTCTTTGCATGGCCAAGAGTAAAGGAAAAAGAGAAAAGAAAGAAGCGAATGACGAATGGTATTGAAGAAAATTATAAGTGTTACAACATTTAGACCAAGAACAAGGTAAATCTTGAAAATGGTTAACCTCACAAAAATGTATTTTAACGAGATCTACATTTTATATGAAGTAAGATTTTGTGTATCCTTTTGGTTTACGACTTAAACAAAAGTATTCCAGAATAAAGAGGACTTTCAAGATATATTGTAGTTTATTTATCATGAAAATATCCCAACTACATGATATTTTAATAACTGTAACAGCAATTTTCGATTAAATCATAGTTTCGAAGTTTTTTCCAAACAAAGGGTAAATACGGGTAGGGGATTTCCTTGAAAATCTTCATGTCACATTCTTAAAAGATACTGAACTTCTTTTCGTTTTAAAATTATGTTGTTCACAGGCACACAAGGAGATACATTTTCTGTAACTGTTTTTATTCAGAGGACACTAAAGCGTATTTCCGGTAGAATCTCGGTATCCAATTTTTGGGTGGAATGCAATAACCTATTATATATAGTACGTGGTAGAGAAAGTAAAAAACTGCTCTAAATTAAAATTTTGATTTTCTCTATCAGCTGCTCTTGACTATATGTGAGTACGATAAAACGAATTCAAATGAGATCTCTTTCGTTATAGTAAAACCAAATAATGACGTACTGCAGACTAAATATAATTGTTACCTAACTGATTGCTTTTATTATTGCCTCGCTTACGGACTCCTATTTTTCGCTGCGACACAATACAGTTCAAAGGTTTGAACTCGTCACTGAAAATTATGGTGGAGTTGTTTACTGGCTCGTTCATGTCTCGTCGCTGCTCATCTGTTTGGAATTCCATAGCAGCTAGAGAAAGAGACCAAAAGTCAGAACATCTTGTGTATCCAAACATTATAGCGTCGTTTCCTTGAATGTGTAGAGACGAGGAGGACGCTGCGAGTCTGTCCGGCTACATGGGGGAACTTTCACTCGGTCGCTTCTCTACCATTGTGACCAAATTCCCATTCTAGTCCTCTGCCACTACTTCTGCAGCAACACGTATCTACAAATTAGATATTTAAAAACCAATCTATTAGTCCATATTGTAAGTGTTCTGCTATAATTTCAGTGAATATATTGCATTGTTTTGTAAGGCTTTCCGATCGTATTGAAGTTCTGCAATAAAACAATTGAGGTATTCTCCTGGTGGAGAAACCACCACATTCATAATAAAATGCTTTTTGTAAACATAAATGATGTTGAAAATGGTCTATTTAAATCACTCTTTAGCCTCTCTACTGCATACCTGCAATAAGTAGAGGATGTATAATTGTATTCCACACAAAAACTCGATGTCGAAATTTCACCGAATGTTGAAACTCTCTGAATCAAATAATAATAATAATAATAATAATTATATTAATTTTCGGACGACGATGGTCTGTGTGTATGTACGTGTATGAAAGAGAGAGACTGCAGCATATCTTAAAAAGGAAAAGTCTGTTTCATACTAAGTTCAGCAACTTTCAAGAATGTGAAACGAAAATGTTCAAGTAAATTCCCTCCTATATTACCATTTAGAAGGAACATTTTTGAAATTTCGATTTTTCTCAAAAAAATCTCTAATGAATTTTATTAAAATAGCGTATGTGTTTAACATATTTTCATGATAAATGAAATTATCTTGAATTTTCTAGAATTACCTTCTAAAGTGCTCTTTATTCTGAATGAATTTTGTATACTGATTTGTTATGCGTTCTCATTTTTGCAGCCCATTAATCGTATAGGAAGCTGTTATTCTCTTGAATAAAATATAGTAAACCGAAATAGATTGATAAAACCTTGCCACGCAACAAATGCACATCTTATTAAAGCACACAAATTATGTTAAATACAGTTAAGTATTTCCGAGATGTTTCTGATTGTTTGTTTTAATTTTCAATAAAATTATATATATGAGCGTGAATTCTGACATAAGTTGACAAGATTAACTACAACTTTTGTGTTTCTGAAATTTGCACTGCAGCTCTGGAAATCGTCAATACTAGTATTTGTAGGTTATGATAGAAAATATATTTCTCCTTCAAATTCACTTGAAGGTTTTTCCTTGGTGAGAATGAGTAAAACCGTTTGGAAGATTTCAAATGTGAACAAGTAGAAGTATGAATCAAGTAAAATTTATAGGCAAAGTAAATAGTGAAACTGTTTTACGCAAAGGAAGCGCAATACTGTAAGAGGTGGCGAAAAACGGGGAGTCGCGAATAATTTGGACTTGTCCTAGCCGCTCTCTTCGATCTGTCTGTCTATCTGTCCATTTATTTTTCACAAGCTGGTGAATGGCTAGCGCGTATTGCACATATGGTGACTCGGGGAAGGAAAGAATGCACGCTCGCCACTATAAATAATTAGGGAGAGAAACTAATTGGCACTTTGGAGAAATTGAACTCTTTTGCCGAGATCGATAAGAAATGTTCTGCAATGAAGGAATATGTTTGTGGTAGAATATGATACCAAACTACAGACAGTATTAAAGCAAATAACAGGTCATGAGGACCGCATTAACCGGTCGAGGCGCTGACCACGTCTCACCCTCCAATATTGCACCAATAAACCGAGATGGCGGCCGCAGCGGCCGGGCGGTAGGCCAACGTTTCTTGTGAGCTGTCGTACCATGGAGTTATTAAAGTAAATAATTCATATACGCAGTCAAGGAGGAGTAGCAAACAGAGCCAGTAATGGAGGAATCTTAATCTGTTGTGGGGTATAACCATTATTGTTTGATTTAATTTAGTATAAACATGCATTTTTGATTCAATTAAGACATTAGAATACAACAAATATAGCTTTTATATATTTAGAGTGGGAATATTTCTAATGTCATATTGGAGAATGAATTATTTTCAAAAGCATAAAAAGCAAATCAGGTATTAGGTTTCTTGAACAATGTCATGTGGAAAAATATATACTATGAACCTACGGCAAGGATTCACATATATCATTAGACCAATATTAATCTACTCATCCAATACTAGAGCAGACAAAAACAAAGAAATTAGTGGAAGTAAAAGAAATTAATGCCCTATGGAAAGGAGTGAGGGAGCGGAAAATTGACAGAAATAGAAACGAAATTATTAGAGAAAATTTCACAATAGAGTATATTTTGCAATGGGCGGAGACGCTAAGAAAATAATGACACCTGATAGAATTATAAGGATATCTACAGTTAGTGGGAGGAGAAGCTCAGGAAGGCCGAGGAAAAATGAAAGGATTAATGCTCTAGAAGAAACAGGTTAGTAGCCTAATTCATGAGAACAACAAAAAAAAAAAACAATCGACATATTTCTTTAGAAAAGAAACACACTCTGTATGTGCGTGCGCGCATGCGTACTCGTTTGTCCGAGGCTAATGTCAGAAATTACTGAATTTATTTTGTAGTTCTTTTACCATTAAAAGAACTTCTGTTCTTCTGAGCGGACACTACATATTAGCAGAATTTCATATTTATTTGTGTTGCCAAATGGCTAAATTTTAATTACTCCAAGCGAAAATACGTAGATTGCGGAGACTTAAAATCTTGTAAATCTAACTTATTGTAGGAGTTTTTGCACAAAAAGTTTGTATTTCTTCTGATTTCGCAGAGCTTTCTTCGAAAGTTTGACTTTGACAAAAGGACTTGAAGATCTTGAAAAAATAATAAGTAAGTCTAGGAAGTTGATGGCCTAAAAATACTGAAAACGACATATGAATAAGCTTACACTTATGAAAATATAACCTACAGCTTTGAAAGAGTGTCTATAAAACGATGTTATATTTCTGAAATTATAAGAATAAATATACTTATGTCCCATTCACATGTGATTCCCTGCTTATTCTGTAAGAAACTATTCTTACAAAAGCTTATGCTTCTCTTTACTTTAGCTAATCAAGATACACATTAGCGAAATTGTCTTATGTATTAGTTCCTCTCAAGTAGAAGGCAAATAAGGATTTACAGTAGCTAAAGCAATAGTAAAATCTTCTGAAAGCTGGTTCTTCTGTGATTAAAACCCTGTTATATCTGCTTGGACAGGAGTGAAATAGAACCCGCCAAATCTAGTTTGAGAGAAGAACGTTTAAATTAAAACCAATAACTAGGTAATAATTTATATTACATAAATTCTGTGTTTTAAAAATATTTTCATTTTTGCACAGGAGGTTTTTATTTATCTCTTACGGTTCAACAACTATGAGAAAGTCATCCAGAATGCAGAGGTCTTTAGAGGCTATTCCCAGAAGATTCAAGATATATATACATCATGTAAATTTCTTTAATATGCAGTGTTTTAATCAAAATTGTTAGAAGCATTTTTGAGAAAATACAATTTTCGAAATGTTTCCATATAATGGGAAGTTTGGGGAGGAAGGTTTTCTTGAAAATTTTCGTTTCTCAACCTTCGAAGATGCTGAACTTCAATATCAAGTTTTTGTTTTTGTTATGTTGTTCACAGAGACACACACACCAGCATAGTGGGCCGCGCCAGGCTCTCTCACTTGGGTTCGATCCCGAGCGACCGAATTGGGGATTTTTGGTGGACAAAGCGGTGGAGGGGCGGGTTTTCTCCTGGCTCTCTGGTTTCCCCCGCCATCGCATTCCACCGGTGCTCCATCATCTTTTCAAATATCGCTGTCATCGCCTGCGGTGCCAGAGTAGTAAAAGCGGGCGTTAACAAAAAGAGAACGTACATAGATATTTTTCTAAAAATAATTTTCTGATATAAGGGACCTTAAAACGTGTACATCAGTATTGAATTTCTGCGTGGAATGTCTGTGTATTACGTAGTAACTTGAGAAAACGTTTTCGGTATCCGTCTTGTTATACGAAAGTCATCCAGAATGGATATTCTCTGCAACTTCAAAATGGATATTTTATTTATAATAAAAATATCTTAGCGTGTGGTACTCTAAACAGAACCGTTAGAGACATTCTTGAGAAAAATCAAAATGTTCGAAAAAGTTTCCATGCAAAGAGGGATATTCTTGAAAATCTCGTATCGCATCCTTAAAAGCTGTTGAAATTAAATACTAAGTTTGGTATTTAATGGTCATTTTGTTTTTTATTTTTATTGTTTACAATCACATTTTCTGACTAAGAAGACCTTAAACATATACTGCTACCGGTGTAATCTCGATATCAGATTTTTGGGTGGAATACAATACCTGTTCTGCCTACTATGTACATTATACATACGTGCTAGAGACAGTAAAAGGAAGTTGTATTCTACAACTTTCCCCATTCATATTTCAATACCTTAAGTATTCTTGAATGTATGGAAATGTGCCAATAAAAACGACAGCCATATTAACAAGGAAATAGGGAAATAGTAAACCAACTCTGCGATTGCCGGCACCCAAGCTTAGCTAGCTGCAAACTGCTGCTGCTGCTTCTTCTTCTTCTTCTTGTTCATCTTCCTTTGTTAGACTAAGCCTGCTTATCTTCACGTAGACTCGGATAGCGATGAAATTCGATATTGTTTTCTCTGCCAACCTGTTCACTCCAATGTGTCTTCATTTCTTTCTTTCTTTTAAAAATTCTATTATGTACGTTATCTCCCATTCCTGCCTAAAGTTTTCAATTCTTATTCTATAAATATGTTTTTCTATCACTGCCCTTAATGTATTCACCTCTAATGTTTTGAGTAACTATTTAGTTATTCTGTTTTTTATTCTTTAATACTTGGTTGCTCAATAATTCTGCCATTGATTTCTAACTAGAACCTTACATGTTATTTGGATATGCACATAAGTTTTGTTTCTTTCTTGTTCTAAGCACTCTACTTAATGATTCCTTTACTCTTTGCCTTCGCTCCTAAGTCTCAAATTGATCTGTGTGCATATGTTAATGTTTGAATGTCCAGACATTTGATATCAAACCAATAAGAGAATGACTCATGCAGATATTGGTGTGGATAGTAAGCATGCCCTCCAACCATTCAGGTGAAATATATCCGAAATCTTCCCCATTCGCATCTTCCGTTGGTGTTCTTAGGTGTCCGTTCTGGCTTGAATTCAAATCACTAAGAGATTGCCCGTCTGGGTAGTGTGGTGGTAGCATGTCACATTCAATAGGTCGTGAGTTCGAATCTCGCTTAAGAAATGATGTTTTATTTTTGGACGCTATTTAACTGCTGCGTCCTCCGCTGGGTTTGAACCGCCACCTTGGATATGAAGTCAGCATTGTAACCATTACATCATGGAGGGCGATGAATCTCGCTTAGGGTGAGTTACTCGGATAAGGTTTTTACGGAGTTTTTCCTTATCCTGAGAAGACGAATGTCGAGTAAGCTCCATGGACCCCGATATCATTTGAGCATCATTTCACCAATTTCATTCATCGTCCGACCAACCAGGTCAAAGGACGTTAAGCTAAAAGAAAAAGAAAGAAAAAAAAAAAAGATTGGCTCTCGCAGAGCTGGTGTGGAACAAAGATAAGGCATTTTTGCAGACATTATATAAAGAAAACAATTTTGAAAACCAGAACATCGGCGTGTTTCTGTGCCTCGGCTATACACATTTTCAACGTCGGACCAAACTAAAGAATGGCATATCTAACTTGCTTTCGAGAGTTCGCGATTTAGGTTGAGTTACCCGGATGTTTTTTTTTTTTTTTTTTCCTTGGGCTTTTATCCTTTGGAGACGAATTTCGGGTATGCTCATGCTCCATGAACCTCAAAATAAGTTTATCATCATTTTATCAATTTCATCTACTGTCCAATATACCAGCCAAGTTAAAGTACGCTAAGCTACAAAAAAAGAAGAAAAGAAAAAGAAAAGGAGCCATAAAACGGCGGTTATGCCAACTAGTAATGATACATTGTTTTCTAGAACGCGTTCGAGAACCTCTTTTGCTGTATATTTTATAGCAAGACATGAAGGAAGAGGAGCGAAGAAATTAAATTTGGCACGCTCAAAACCCAAGCAGCGCCCTCTGAAATCGTTCCGAACGAGACAAAACATGCGAGAATTGAAGGACAACGCAGATGTCGTGACTAATTAATGTGAGGGTCCTTCTGTGCGTCCCAAACTGTTTACACTTGACGGACAGAACGTCGGTGTTTGTCCGGAGAATAAATTTACTCTGACCCTGCAGGCATTAATGTCCTCCTTCAGGAAGAAGCCTTCGTTTCGCTATTCAAACAGCCTTTATGCATGCAGCCAGCACGTCGCATGGTGATAATGATAATTATGTCGGTGATTTGTTTCCTCTTCTGGATGCTGGTTATGCGTGTTTCTTCTAATTAAGTACATAATGGAGAAGGGGTGAAGAGCGTTAAAGCAAAAAACAACATAAAAATATACCAACACGTTACATGTAGGGATGTAACCTGAATTAAATGATTGTGTGCATACTTTTTTATTATTATTTTTACCTCTGGCTCCATTTTAATTGCAAAAGGGGACAGGGAGACATGAACATATACTAATCATTAATTACTTGTGTTTTTTTCTTTCGTTTTATTTTTACACATAGTCGCACAACATGCACTGTGTACGTTTGTAACATCGCGGCAGGACAAAAGCTCATAATTTTTAGCGCTCTGAAGACCATGCGCTTGCTTTATCCCTACCCGAGTACTCATAAACTAAAGAATGGATCTCCATTAATGTAGTTCAGCAAGGCCTAAGGGATAGAATTTTTTTTTTTCTTTGTTAGTAATCAGCAAGGCAATTTTACAACGTTTATTTGTTATGGCATCGTTCTTTAATTGTATCCATTTCCAATAGTTTTTGTTTCGTGCATTTTAATTAATCTTTGAAGTCTCACAGGCGTGTACAACAATATACCAAACGAACATAAATAAACATAAAACCATTGTTTGGTAAACTTTTGTCATATTCTTAAAATTTTTGTTTGAAGAGCTTGTGTTTATTACTTAATAAATCTTGCGGCGTTCTCCCCTACTCCTCGTTATCTCTGAATTATTTTATATTGTAAATGATGTTTTTAATATATTATTCATATTTGCTCCAGCTAGTCGGGTTCCTCGGTCAAGTAAGTATCTCTTAACAGGTAAAAGCAATCATTCCACAGACAACACGTTTGTAAATTTTAATTTAAAACATTTATTTAAACTTGAAACAGAATAACATTTCTTGCTGGACTCAACGTGAAGTAGAATCGCCCCACGTCCGGCGCCAATTGAAGCAGAATATGCTCCAAATACAGGGTGTCAAAATATGAAACAGTAAATGCCTCACTTGCGGGTGCCAATTTTACAGAAGTAGACTGAATCGATAAAAGCTATGAAATCTTTTACTCAGAGATTTACGGGTTCTAAATTCAGACCGTAAATGTGGTTAGATAAATTTTTAAACAATTCATAATTAAAACTCCTTTCTTTTGTAGAACTGAAGTTTATTTAAATGAATCTTGACAAATAATTCACAAAATCTCAATCACTGGTGCTGTTTTGTGCGTTTCGTCAATGCGAAAATTCTATCTGGCGATTTATCTATTCTCGTCGATTCCGATAAAATCTATTAACTTTCTCGGACTAAGATACTTAATCACTTTATGATTCTATCTTTATATTAGTGGGAGTTAAATTATATTCCACTGCAAATATTCTCTTGTTCTCTAATCAACGCGTAAAATTAATTACACGTATTGTTTCCTAGAATCCACTGCCTAGGAAGTATCTCCCGTGTGAAGACACGATCGACCGCACTTGACCACCAATAGCATAGATAATTATAAACGAATAGTCTCCGAGTGCCTTTTTCTTGCTTCTGTTAGCTCTTTTATATTTTCTGGCTTCAAGAAAAACACGTCGCCACGAAACTTGTTACAACAAACAAAATCGCAGAGAGAAAATCAAAATACTTATAACAAACGAAAGAGACAGAATGATTAACTTGCATCAGTGATCTTGATGAAATGAAATCACATATTCATATAATGACACACACATATGTATTTATCATTCTTTTTTTTTTTTTCATTTCATAAATAAATCAAAATCGATGGATGCAAGTTAATTATTCTGTGTGCTTTCGTTAGTTATATGTATAGTTTATATATATATATATATATATATATATATATATATATATATATATATATATATATACACACACACACACACACACAAAATGCAGTACAATGTCACAAAATGCCAGTAACACGGCATAAAGATATAAATATTGGTTCAAACTGTTACCAAAGATTTCATAATTTACGTACTCGTTATTTCTTTGCAATCATAGCTGAAACTGTATTACGTGTTCATTTACACTTGAAACTTAGATTTTGCGTATCATGTTTCTTACGTAAATAATCTGTAATACCGAAATACAGGAGAACAATTAAATGCACTTCTACCTAAAACGACTGCACTGTCTGTAAATGGAAAACTGTGTTGAGAACTACGTCTCCGCAAATGTATCCGAACACCCTAATTCATCCAGCATTAAAACTGTACACCAATTGGCTTTCTTTCCCACTCCCAGCGGCGGCTCTTTTCATGAGCCAATAGATACGGTCCTACTGTTTAGCTTAGGATGCTAACTTTCAGTAACTTTCACTATCTCACCACCCCTAAGGCTTGCGTTGTCTTTTTTTTTTAGGCTCAATGACGTTCTTTTATACGTTTCACTCGAGATATTGTCCAAAAACCTGTACCGTTTCGGCTACATTTTCTCTTTTATAACTAAGATTATGCTAACATCACCTAATATTATAATTTTATTTCTATATTACGTATATTTATTTACACTTCTTGTTGTCATTATTACTACATCATGCCTTAATAACTCAGGAACCACTGAGTAGTTCTTAAATATATACTTTGATATATAAAGACACTAGATTTCAATTAAATAAAAAACCATGTCTAGTTTACATTAATTTTCTATAAATAGATAATGCAGAAGCAATTTTATTTTATATAGAAACATCAGGGAGTATGTAATCTCCGCCTTATACTTTTCAATTTCTCTACACTTACTGTGTGCATAATAGGTGGAGAAGTTGTATTCCATCCATAAATTAAATGTCGAGATTTCACGGAAATAATGTTTTGAAGTACCCTGAATAAAAATCTCCGTGTGTGTATGAACATCAAAGATAGAAAACGAAAAGTCTTTTAAATACCAATTTTTAAGTTTAAGTTCAGAATTTTCCTTAGAATGCAACACCGCAAAAGCCTTTAAGAAAATTCCTCGCCCCAAAGTACCCTTTACGTGGAAGATTTTTCGAAAATGTTTTCTCAAAGATGTCCTAATGATTTTGATTAAAATATAATATATTTAAGACATTTTCATAACAAATTAAATGTATATCTTCAATTGTCTGGGAATAGACTCTGAAGATCACTTCATTCTGGGTTACTTTTGATATAGTGGTAAACCGTAAACTATAGCTAAAAATTTACTACACAAAAATATATAACTCTGAGAGGTACAGTCAGACTGAAAAATGCAATACCATAGCTGGGATTTGAACAAAGGATCTGCTACCATTTAGCTACCATGTTATTATGCCGGTACGGCACTAAATTCTCCAACTCACTCGCGTTTCTTCCGGTAAACCAAAAGGAGATAAAATTATTTTTGAGATGTCATACCTCAGTGGCGAATTAAAGCTCCGAAAATACTTAAATCCTGGGCTTTATATTTAACCAACTATTAGTTTAATTAACGTGAATTAATTTTTTATTTCACATCCTCTTAGTTATTCTCATAACTATAATTGAAATTGTATAATGCGATTTGTTTCTAAATCTACTGCGTTTCTTTGAGACAAAATTTCAATCACTTCTTCATTGATGATATCACTTGAAGATAGCGTCACAGACTTTAAGCTACTATAGATTCACTAGTAATGTGTTCTGGAACCCCCATGAGGCTTACGACAAAAGCACCGTGGTGTATTACAGAGCTGGTAAAATATTAAATCAAAGTGCGGGATGCGGTCTTTAAAACTTGAGACAGGAACTCCGAGCTCTTAGAAGATGTTATTCTCTCCTATGAACGAATAACCTAATGATATTTTATTGTGTATTTTCCCATGTAAAGCCACAAGAGGTCCGCGGAGATTCGATACTGGGATGAATAATTATTCTGCTGCTGCTGCGATTGAAATTTCCAGACACAAATAAATGGAATTGTGTTTATAAATCTCGCTGTTACACGTTTTCACTTCTCCGGCTCTATTATTTATTTCCATTTTCTCAAGTTCCTAAGCAGTCTTCGATTTGTTACGCTTTGAAATGTGGAGTACAGGCAGCCAGCCGTAAAATGAACAGCGTTGAAGTAACAATTAGGGAGTGGAATTCAAAGAAACGCGGGCGAGTAGAAAAGTGGCACAAGTGCTAGAAAAAAAGGATCGTTGTGGATGGGAGCAGGGTGCTAAAACCTAACACGTTGCAGATTTAACAATTACGTGCATAAAGAAGCCATAATTGAGTTTAGCAGCTGCGGTGGGAAATGTTGCTTCAATCTAGCTTCTTGAAGAGAATTCGCTATTCATTTCTTAGATGTATCGTCATAGTAAACATTTGTTGGTTTTAACGATAAATGAGAAAGTTGTTGATTTTAAAAAACAAAGCCTTTGGCATAATTTTAAAATTATGTTTAGACTTATTTAGCTTTTGAGAATATATAATATATTCCAGAATATTTATAAAGATAAATGAAAAATATTTATACTTTCTCTAGCACTATGCACAATGTACATAGGTAGAGAAGGTATTGCGTTCCACTCAAAAATTCTATACCGAGATTTCACCGGAAATATATATTTTGAGGACCCCTGAATATATAAATAGCAAATAATAATAATTTAAGCAAATGTCAGTTTGTCTGTGTGTGTACGTATGTGTGTGTGTGTTTGTGGACAGCATACTCAAAAACGAAAAGTCATTTAAATACACAACTTGGTGTGTAAGCTTAGCATCTCCAGGTATGCGATACCAAAAGTTCCAGAAAAATGCCCTCAACCAAAACTACCCTTTACATGAAACATTTTTTAAATTGATCGATTTTCTAAAGATTAAATTAAAATTTCTTTTGAATTTTGATTAAAATTTCTTATATTAAATATGGAAAATAAAATGTATATCTTGAATTTTCTGGAACAGCCTCTGAGGACCTCTGAATTCTGATTGTTCTTCCATAACTTGTAAACCTTAAGATACCGAATAAAAACGAAAAGGAAAAATAAGAAAGAAAAATCACTATACAGGAAATACGGATTGCATTGAAACACACTATTTATTTCACATAAAAATACTAGTTTCAATTTTAAAATACTTGCTTTTCTCAAACGAGAAGTTCTCGCCGGTTTCACATCTTTCTGCTTTACTTCTGCCATGGAAAGTGTGCCTGATTTCAATTACATTCGTATAGAAACCAGCTTTTAAAACATTTGACTATTATTTTAGTTTACTGTATTCTCTTATTTCCCTTCTACCTATAAGAAACTAAAATAAGACCCTGTTTGCTTATGTTTATCTCGATTAGTGTAAAGTATGTATAAGATTAAGCTTTTGGAAGAATTGCCGGGGAAAACGTGAGTCTGTCGGAGAATTTAGTGCCATGTCGGCATGTTGACATTGCAGCTCACAGGTTAGCAACTGGATGGAAACCAGGAGATCCTTGGTTCAAATCCCGGCTTTGGAATTGAGTTTTTCAGTCTGAGTTTACCTCTCCCAGCTTTTATAAAAGTAGTATATTACAGAGTTGAAAAAAAAAATCCTGTAAATGGAATACTTCAGATTATCTTTCATGTAAATATCTTGAATTTGTATTTCCACAGCATATTTTCTTTCATTAGGCCACTCATTGACTTAGCCACACCTAAAAGAAAGTACTTTAACATATGTGCCTTCCTATAAGAACTTTAGATATTCCACGCTTTTATGTCACAGATTTTAAAAGTGTATTTACTATTTTTCAAATAATGTAATACATAACACCTTTTAATAAATATGGAAGGGTACATTACATAAGCTTAAGCAAGGAGAGAAATATGATAATTTTCTAGTTTCCCACTTTTGTTTGGATTAGGTAAGATAAATTTAGCTTTAAAAGCTTTGGTTACACGGAGTAAAATATTGAATTCAGTTTGGCAGTTAGTGATGAAAAGAAAAGCTGAAAGTGATTCGTAATTTGAGCTATATTTCAAGAAAAAGCAACCCAATGGTTAAAATATTTATATAAGGTAAAATTCAAAGTTTCCTTCGACAGAGCTTTTAATGAACATAAGTACTTAATAAAGAAACTCGTTTAAATTCAAAATCGTTAGAACAAATTGTGTTCATAAAGTTTTCCTGACGAAACAGCAGATTAGATTTTCTTCCAGTGTAATATATTTCAAAACGCATTTAAAGCCTTAACTGAACGTTTATCTAACCTTAATGGGCATTATTACATTGAATATATTTTTATTTAATGCAATATAGTTTTCCAATATGTACATATAGTCAATTTATTACTATTCACGAATCTGATTCTAAATTTTAAAATGTTGATAAAATTAGAATGTGCTAGAGCTCCTGCGATTTTATTTGTGTATTACCGTTTATATACAAACCGATTCTTCCATCCATGTTGTTATTCACGATACTTTATGTCACCAAAAATATTTCAATGTAAGCAATGTAGAGTTTCAAAACAAAAGTTTTGAAAGAGTTTCTTACATGGCCGCGTATTAGTACATAGTACATTTTTAAAGCTGGCGCATAGATGCCGCAATGTAACATCGAATATTTCTAAACTGTTCAAATCCACAAAACGTTACTGACACTTCTATTTCTTAAAACTAATCTCGCTTTTATGAAGGAAGTCTTACTTATGACATTTAAATTACATAAAATTGAGTAATAAAGGCGAACTACATAAGTTATTAACAGAACATTAAATAGGTATATCGATTTTGCTCTTCATTCAAATACCGAAACTGTATTTTAATAAAAATCATTATGGATATATTGGGAAATGAAAACGAATGAAAATTCTTCCATGGAAAGGAATGATGGGTATGGAAATGTTCCTTTACATCAGATTCCGACTAAAATATGGCATTAGGAGTTTATTTCGCTTTACCTTTTTCCTCGTTATGTTCACAAACAGCATATGCACAAAGGCACAGTTTTTCTTATAAAACTGCATTCATACTCAAAATTTTAGTTCGGGCGAAATATAGAATATCGCAGTTTTGAGTGGAGCACAATTGACTCTAAGTGAACAGTATAAAAACTAATAAACAATAATAATTTACATTTACGTAATATTTTCTACTATTGGATTAATTGTCTTTTCACACAACCAGTGTGTAGGACAGGACTTGGATAGGTAGAGTCAGACTGAAAAATTCAATGCCATAGCCGGGATTTGAACCACGGATCTCCCGATCTCTTGCCGGTTGCTCTGCCACTGAAATATCATGGCAACATGCCGGTTGTCATCTCAAAATAATTTCAGAACACCGGAAAACACGCGCGTCAGTTGAGAAATTCAATGCTATTTCTACTAGGTTTTCTACAAACTATTTCTACAAAAACTTACTTTTGTAAATAAGCTGAAATGTCTTTACTGATTTATAAATTGTTTTGTAACAATAAGAAGGATTAACATTTATAAAATGTTAATCGCTGTATGATGTATTCTCTTTTTGCATGGCCAAAAGAAAAAAACATATAATTACCGATGTATATATGTACACACACATATAATATATAGTACTATATATTATATATAAATATATGTGCATTTGAAGTATCAAATAGTTCCTCTACTTACAATAGGTCAGTAGTAGAGAAAGTAATTATATGCACCATAGGAAACTTTGCTCTATTATTTTTCCTTTGATGATGTGAAACTAGCAATTAATGAATTATTTACAAAGCTTTCCGATTCCCATTAAATTGTGCTTGCTTTTTAAAAATCTGTCTTTGTGCCAATCCCACGTTCATTTTTGCTATGCACTTGGTCGGAAATGTTATTACCATCAACTGTTCATTGGACGTCGAAACACTTGAAGATAAAAAGCAGCTGAAGGTCTACTTAAAGTAAACGAGGTTAATTTGAGCACGTAAACGCGAGTGCAAAAAGAGATGCAGGGAAAGGCGGGTGTAATGATGTAGAAGATTCGGAAACCTAGCAAGCAAGCATGCAGGCCACAGCTAATTCTCAGTACCAAGTTTCCATTTCCGCCTTTTATTATTCTGACGAAACAAACTAAACATTCAAGCTGACCTCATAGAAAGTTATGAACTACATAAGTTACCGCCCTCTGTTAATGTTATACAATACGCATGCAAGGGAAACGGGGGTCAATGTAAACTTTATAATCGCTTGAACAAATAGCAGGGCAAAACTCGCTTCCCCGAGCCATGCGGACCTAGCCATGTAGAGTGCAGATAATCCTTCACAAAGTAAATTATGAAATGAGCCCCATTTTCAGTGAATTGCGCTAAACATACGAAGGCACCGGCAAAGTTTTCCCTCTCATCCCACTTTCTATTATCTTTTCAACTAAAGGAATGGAAGGGATTTGTTGGGGCAACGTTCTAGGACCGTCACTATGGCCACTGGTAATAGTGCACCTACGGGATTAAGCTGGATCAGTGCACTTTTTGCTAAGGTTGCCTCCTAAAGGGAGATCTTAGATTCCTTGATGCAGTCCATTGTGCTTTGTTCAAACCATAAGAATAACAATGGAGTAGTAATCCTAAAATTTCAATAATCATCATCAAAAATACAAATACAAAATTGAGAATCGTCTAAAAAGAGGTACACCACTTGTTTCCCTATTAAAAGTAACAAGCTGAACTGCTAATCGAATAATACTCATGCAATCAACGGGCTTCTTGAGCGTTAACGACTTTTAGTAACACTTTGCAACTTGTAAAAACTGTAATATTAAGAAACGGAAGTGGTACTAAATTTTGGAATGCATGCTGTTTTTTCAATCCAAGTTCCTCCTACATCATGACTACTACACCAAAAATTCCAATTATACGTTGACAAACCGGTAAATCATCTCTAACACAGTTTTCCACTGTTTGCCTTGATAAATTATAAGTATTCTTCCTTTCCAATACCGAGAAATAGCTCTACGTGCATTTTTGAGCTCCTTTAGATTCCGAAACGTAAAATTATAATGGATTCCTGGTTAACTCTGATTTCGAGCTAATTTCTTCGATCCAACGTAACTTGTCTGCTAATGACACTTCTTTCTAAAAGAATTATAGGAAATTTCTGCCTTTTACATTACTCGTTAAGTTTAATATAAATATAAGAACTACCTCTCGCGTATATCTCTATGTCCCAATATTTCTCAATAATTAGTTATTTAAAAGTATAATAACTGCATTATTACTATCTAATACAAGTAAATAAAAAAACGACTTCATTGTATACTTACTGATAGAAATTCTTGATACACTTATGTTAGTGGCGCTCTACAGTGATGATAGCTTGACAGATGAAGGTTCAATATTGTTGATCATTACTCTCTAACGCCTAATGTGTGATAATCTACATTATTAAACAGATTGCTTTTACCACTTTTTCCTTAAGCAATGAGATATAATGATTGAGAGTTTAGGATACAGTATTGGATACCAGTATCATAAATACAATTTAATAAGTTTAGATGGAGTTTAAGAACTTTAAAAGAAGAACAAGCAAACTAAACTTTTAATTTTGGAAAACAATTACTGTTTCATGTTTCTGAACATGTAGACCAGTCAGAATTTTAATGAAAAATCAAAGCTACTGAAGGCGTATGTTAAAAAGTCTAATATGTTCCATTCACATATTTTTCTCTATCTGTTCTATAAACAAACTATTCTTACAAAAGTTTATTCTAATTGAAATACGCTAATCGAGATAAACAAAACCAGAAATTAACTTGGTTCTTTGTAAATAGGAGGGAAATAAGGGAACACAACAGGCTAAAGCGAGGGTCAAATGTTTTAAAAACTGTCGCTATGCAAATGATATCGAAATTCTGATATCTCTTCTAGGTCAGGGGGGAAGGAGGATATATATAGAACAGAAGAGGGCTTCCCGTTTGAGAAAGGTTTAATACTTTAAAACTGAAACAAATAACAGTTATATATTGGAAATGATAAGCTTTACAAAAAGTATATATGTATCATAAACTGTGGGTTTTAACGAAACCTGCAATTTTTGTGAAATACATCTTTTCTGTCTCTTACGATTTACTAGTTATGCAAAGGTCATTCCCAAGAAATAGTGGATAAGTGTTTTATTTACCATGAACATATATTTAATACACGAAATTTTAATCAAAATAGCTGAAGCCATTTTTAGAAAATCGAAAGTTTCGAAAAATCTCCAATGTAACTTGTATTTTGGGGTAATGGAATTCTTCTGAAAATCTTCGTGTCTTGTCCTTGGAAGATGCTGCACTAGTATTACAAGTTTGGTATTTAACCGACATTTGTTTTCTGAATTATAGTGTTCACACAAACATCCACACACATGCGCACGCAGAAATTTGATTGTGCAATATAAATACATAATAAAATGTATGGAATATTTTATACCTTGCAAAGTATTTATCCAGTTTGAATAAAAGTTGATATTCATATTTAGATAACAGCAATACAATTGCAGCAAAATTGTCAAAATCTATGATGAAGTATAACAATTTGAAAATTCACATCCAATGTTCCTAAAAGCTAGTTCCAATTTCGTCACATACGCTTCTGACACAATCCAGTAAGTCAGTATCACTAATCTTATCCTGCGTAGCGATCGCAGCTCTACGAAAAAACACAATGCAAGTTAATTTATTGTTTCTTTCACACTACTGTATGTAGGACCGGAGTTGGAAATAAAAGTTAATTGAGGAGGTATACGAATAATGACTAGAAACCACAAGCATGAAGGCAGGTACTGATTATCTATTCCACAACGTTCTCAAGCTTAAACTGTAATCTATATTATGGGGGTAAAAGTAGGTCCTATATCCCCGTGACCGCGCTCGCAAAAGGCCTAGTTTTGGTGCTTCGTGGCGCAGGGGATCGTGGGTTCCAGGCCCGCCTTGGCGTGGGTGTTTGTGTATTTGTAAATGTGTATATGTGTGAATTAGAAGCAAAAAAAACAAATGGTAATCAAATAGATAAACAAAAGAAATGTTGAGAAGAGGGGAAAAAAAGGAAAAAAGAAAAGAGAATACAGCGCCGGAGTCCCGACAACACTCCGGACTGTATTTTTCGCGAAAAAAAAAACAACCAATAAATATATGTGCACATCACTGATTGGAGAAAATAATGCACAACGTTTACGGCAAGTGTTTCAAGCTACAGTCGTATATAGCTGTTATAGCCCGTTATGCCATTTGAATTATTTGGCAAACCTAACGACTATTTCACTTCTCTTCACGTACTATGTACATAGTGTATAGAGATGGTACTGTAATGAACCCAGAAATTCAATACCGAGATTTCACCGGAAATATATGTTTTGAAAGCCCCTGAGTCCCAAAATAAAAAACAACTTTTAGAAAAATCACCATGTGTGTGTGTGGACTCAAAAACGAAAAGACCGTTATAAAAACCAAACTTGGAATATAGATCTGTTATCTTCCAAGGATGCGACACGAAGATTTTCAAAAAAATCCCCCACCCCTAACTATCCTTTACATGGAACATTTTTCGAAAATTTTGATTTTCTCAAAAATGACACGATTTTGATTAAAATACTATATATTGAAGATATTTACACAACAAATAAAATGTATATATTGAATCTTCTCAGAATAATTTTACAGAATTATGCATTACAGCTAAACCGTAAGAGGTGGACAAAAACGTATCACACAAATATAAAGCACGTTAAATCACACAATTTATGTTATATACATTTTTTTTTTGTGTCGTTGATGGTCTTTGAGATATTCCTTGTTTTTGGTTTCAGGTTAGTATAATTTTCTCATACAAAAACTTGTCAACTCCTGTCCCTACAAAGGAACTTCAGTCAAATAGCAACAACTTTTTGACTATCATTTTAACCTATTGTACTCTTTTATTTCCCTTCTGCTTATACAGAGCTAAGTAAGAAGACCATTTGTAGTAATGTTTATCTGGATCAACGCTATGTCCATAAAATAAATTTGTTAGCAGAACAGATAGAGACAGTGGAACACATATGACGTTTTTATACGCCCAAATTTAACTAAATGGTCCTATCGGCGACATTTCTGTTTGGAACATATTGCCTATCGGCAATGGTGTTAACCCTTCTGCTAATGTAGTTGAGCTTATATTTATCTTTAATTTTATTCATCAGATCAGACCCGCATTCATTTTTCCAAACTTTAGTCTTGGTAAGAGAAAAATTCTAACTTCCATCCGGGAATTGAACCAAATGCCCTTCGAACAGAAGGCAGATGTTCTACCGACTGAGTTACGGAGCCAACCTGAGGAGTAGGAAGCTTAATTTTATATACATGTTCAAAGGTTATAATGAGTTGGATGGGTAAGTCAGACTGAGAAATTCAATACCATAACCGGGATTTGAATTACGGATCTTCCGGACTCCCATTGAGCTACCATGGCAACATGCCGACACGGTATTAAATTCCTCAACTGACTCGCATTTTCCCCGATAAATCACAATGGCGGATTACATTGTTGTAAGTACTTTAAGTCTTGGGTTTCATAGTTTAATCAACTATTAGATCAATTAGTTTTAATTAATTGACTTTTCCACACAAGTAGGGCAGGAGTTGGATAAATAGAAAAATATAATGTCGTGTCGGCATGTTGCCACGTAAGTTCATGGTTAGAGCAACCGGCTGGATACCAAGAGATCCGTAGTCCAAATCCTGACCATGGCATTGAGGTGTTTCAGTCTATCATCCAACTTCTGTTCCAAATATGGCTAGTATCAATAAAATTATCTTTAATGTTGTAAAGAATGTTTAGTTCTTAATATTGTGCGCACGTGTAGCATAGAATTCGTTTAGATGCTGGTATAATAAATAAAACTAAATTCCGATTATGCGTTTTTCTTATGTTACAAATTATGTTTCCTACATTAATCAGATTTGCAAGCTGTAGAATTTTTAAGAAAAGATAAATTTAGGAGTGCTTTGGCAAACGATTACGAGAAGCATTGCCATCGCGATTCAGTTCCAATAATCATGAGCTCGGAAGAGTTATTATATCTCGAAAGTGAAGAAATAAAAGTATATATGATTCAAGAAGCGCTGAAAAGCATAAACACGAAAGTAAAATATTTGGTAAAAGGCGTACTTACCTCTGACTTCAGGTTGAGCGGAGCATCGGGGTCCCGCTTGATAGCGGGCCCACAGCTCGGGGTAGTCGCCGCGGCAAGCATCACGTCGCCGCTGTCCTCTTCCTGGCCTCCCTCGGCCATGTCAGCCTCGCATCCTGACTCGTCTGCAACACAATGAAATCCACTGTTACACAAGCCCTAGTCTAGACATAGGCCACAAAAACACACCTTCAAACAATGTCTTCAATTTCCTATACATTCATCCTATAGCTAATATTGTTCTCATTTGGATACTGTATATTCTACTTTCTTTACTTTGTACATAGAGAACCATACTTCGTAAATAGAGAAGGTATTGCATTCCACCCAAAAATTCGATACCGAGATTTCAGTGGAAATATATGTGACGTTTGAATAAATATGTAATTGAAAAAGATGTGTGTATGTGTGTCTAACACAAAAAGGAAAGTTTAGTTAAAGTATAATAGAATAAGGTAGAAGTATAACACTTAATATTAATTACTCGAGGAAAAGCTATATCAGGTGCTACTGGAAAAAATATTTTCGTTGGAAGAAAGTACGGTATAAGTATTGATATATAAAGCTCAGGATTTTTCAAGGAGACCACACGAAGATTTTTAAGAAAATCTCTTCATCCCAAACTATTTTTAACATGGAAAATTTGCAAAAAAGTTGATTTGCTAAAAAACAGCTAAGGATTTGGATTAAAATATCGTAAATAAAAGATATTTACCTGAAAATTAAGATGTATATCTTAAACTTCCTGGGAATAGCTTCTGAAGCACTCTTCATTCTGAATGATTTTTGCATTACTGGTAGACAAAACTTACTACATAAAATGTAGATCTCACAATTTATGTCGGATACATTTTTGTTTTGGGGCTAACCATTTCCGAGATATTGCCCGAAATAGTATTACATTTTCCAGTATTTAAACTTTGTTTTTTCAAATGGGAAGTCCTTATTCATATTTTTTCGTCTGGTCAAGCAATGATAACGGAATTTCAACACCAGTATACAGAAACCGACTTTTAACATTTTGACTAATGTTTTAGTTATAGTGTTTCTTTATTCCCCTTTATTCAGATTTTTTATCGTTAACTGGTTACGTTCATAAACGCATAGTTGTTTGTATTTGCATGTATGTGAGTATGTATGTACATGTGTATGTAAACATGTAGTCATGTATGTATGTATGTAAAGGCGAGTGTGCGTGTGTGTGCGTATAACAAACGCTCTGTTCTTTCTAACTTTGAAACGGCACAATTCAAAACCGAAACTTCATATGTACTTCAGCTTTGATATCTGAATCCAATCCGTTTAACAATTCTCCTTACTTAATCCTTTATATGAAACAAATCATTAATTGTTTTTTTTTGAGACACTTCCTAGTATTGTTGATTAGAATGGCGTTATTATTGAATATAATAAAATGCAGAAACAACAATAAATAATTTACAAACCAAACACAAATATTCCGCAAAAAATAAGTTTCCAAACTAGTGGGTTAACGTTATTCAATCGAACGTCACCTTATAATTAAAAGATTGAATTACGTTAACATTAATGTAAACGAGACAGAAAAAGCTATTTTTACAGTACGATATTATGAGCGAACTGCTGTAAGATATAGAAAATGCAAGTGTTATAATAATTAGATGGAATGTTTCTCATTGCAGCGATGTTCAACCGGCAAGAATAAGAGACTGACGATTTTCTCCCTTGCTCGGTTTTCTTAGTAAACTCCGTTCGCGTAATTTTATTGATTGTGCGTCAGTTTAAATCATGTCGCATTCAATTCTACGCTGACATTTCAACAGAAACGTCAATTCCCTTCCTTAATTTTGTAATTTATAACTGTCTATAATATAGCAAATGTTCTTATATTTATGATTATTAACTGTGGATAAAAATGCTCTTTAAGGCTTTCGAAGCTAATAGAATTCCAGAATTCCAATTCCCTATAATCACTTATATAAAAATGTTCAATATTTCAGACTTCCTTTAGGAACAGACGTTAAAAATAGTTTTTCAAATGTGTTTATAGCGCACACATGTCGTTGAACACAAATTATTTGTCGCATTCAAAAAATGTACCCTAAGTGGCTTACGATTTTTACCTCCACGGATAACACATTAAATGGTTTTATATTATGCTAATGCAATACAGCCATAAAGCAAATTCTCTGTGCGCTATGTTTTGTGTCTCGTTATCGTCTTTCTTTGGAGAGGTTCATCACCTTATATGGTATCCAATTTTATTGCTCTCCCAAGTATACTTACTCTATATTTATTTTCTGTATCATATGTGTTAAACCGTATTTATCTTTATCTTGATTTTGGGAGTATTATACAGAGGTTTATTTTATTAACTTATATCATTTTCTTCTTTATGTTCTGTGCGATAAAAGAAGAAATTCTTGAGAGTTGTAAATAATGCACATTGCTGTAAACCTCTTGCTGAGATACTTTTACATGTCTAATGTAATATATCTGACAGTTCTTTAAGAAAGAATGCACAAGATCAAAGTGCTATGTGAAACATAGTCCTGAATTTGGATGAAATTAGAATCATAAAATCAAATAATTTTCATTATATGGATTTGGAGCGGCAACACCCACAAATTTATATAAACTTAGGTTAAAATATTATCATTTTATAAATTTCATACATTTTCAACATTATGAACAATAAAATAAAAAATTATGCATAAAATTTACTATTCATTTCATAACGATGATATTTATCCCAGTTATTTATTTGGCATTTTCTTCTTAAATCATGAAAACAAGGTCCATAATGACTATTCTTTCCAGCATCTACTTCTGAAGCTTGATCATCATTATGCTCAAATCTAACAGTGTAATGTCTTTGTTGGTTAATCTATCGATTACTGCAATTTTGACACGTTTAGTAGAACCTTTAGATAAGATTCTTCTGAAGTTTAATATTTTTTTTAACTATAAATGCATTTTTGATTACTATGAAGTTATTTATTTGGGGATAAATACACGAGGTTCAAAACAGCAACATGTCGCTCGCCTCTGTAGTGTGATGGTAGTGAGTGTGCCTCACATACAAGAGGTCCCGAGTTCGTATCTAAGTTAGGGTAAGTTATCCAGATAATTTTTTTCCGGATTTTCCCTTATCCTGACGAGACAAAGGACGGATAAGATTAAGATCTCTGGACTCCCCAGCTTATTTGATCAACATTTCACCCATTTCATTCATCCACTGTCCGATATGATCTACTAGGTTAGATAAAGACCCGGTCCCCATGGCACGCTCTTTTGGTGCATCGTGGCATAAGGAATCGCGGGTTTGAGTCCTGCCTTGGGCATAAATGTTTGTGCTCTATCTCAATCATTGTCTCATTGCCAATTAGTCACGCCTGAAGGCCAATATGATGTCAATTAAAAAAAAGACAAACTGCAAAACAAAAAGCACTAAAAACAAAATGTCAATTTTCATTGCTTGATAAGCATACTCCAAGCACTTCAGTTACTGGTGGTAAACTTATAAACTGTACGGAAATCTCAAAAAAGTACCAATATATCTTTGACTTTCTTATCGAAAACACGAAAATATCAGCACAGCTTCCCATATAGCGTCGTTACGAGGATGTTCTCCATGATATATCGAACCAATTTCGAGGAAAGCTATACACGTGTATATTACCAAGAACACACCTTATTTCCACTCGCGTGCAATTTTAGGTGTGAAGAAAGCCTGTCATCCGTGAGTAATAAACGCCTACAAATTACTGTGTTTATATATGAGGATGGAGTGCAGGAAATGAAATACGACACAACTGACTACTCTCCGCCGTAAACTACAGGTTTCATAACAGCACGTAACTTTCGGACGTTTTGCTGAATGTGTGGTGTGAGCGGGGCGTGTTGACGGACCCCTAAGACAGTTCGCACATCTCCATTATTGGCAAGTGGAGATTTATAATCTCCTTCACTCGTGGCTAAAAGGGAAAAAAACATCTGATAAGTCTTGATTCCATATTACGCGTTACAAAATACTCCTGTCGTAAGGTTATATTTGCCCTGAATTACCACTACTGCAGCCCGCAACACGCATTCCTTTCTTTGGCTTTACTTTGATGCTTGCTTATTTTGTGTTGTTTTTTTTTATTTCTCTACATGTACTATGTACATAGTGTTTAGAGAAGATATTGTAAAGCACCCAAAAATTCGATATCGCGATTTTACCGGAAATATATGTTTAGGGTCCCCTGAATCCAAAAAAATCTGATGTGTTCCATTCACATGACTTTCTGTGCTTCTGTGTAAAAATGATTGTTAATAAGCTTGTTCTTCTATTTATTTCATGCTAATCCAGAAAAAATTAACAGAAATAGTCTCATTACTTGCTTCCTTGTAAGTAAAAGAGAAATATG
Source organism: Hymenopus coronatus (assembly GCA_030762935.1). Classification (NCBI taxonomy): domain Eukaryota; kingdom Metazoa; phylum Arthropoda; class Insecta; order Mantodea; family Hymenopodidae; genus Hymenopus; species Hymenopus coronatus. Next base: position 47,242,522 of record CM060896.1, read on the forward strand.
GGCGTACCATAGGTTAAAGTGAAGTCAAAAGCTGGTTACTAGGTGACTGAAGTTCCTTTGTTTGTATGGACACGAGTTGACAAACTTCTGTATGAGAAAAGTACAAGTTTTTAAACCTGAAACCAAAAACAAGGAATATCTCAAAAACGATCAGCTCCTCGAAAAAATGTAATTGACATAAATTGTGTAATTTAATGTGCTCTACATTTTTGTGTGGTAAGTTTTTGTCAATTTCTTACGATTTAGCAGTTATGCAAAATTTCGTAAAATTCATCACAGACACACACACGCACACATACACGGACCTTTTTCCAAAAATTCTCTTCTTTTGGATTGAGGGGGACCCAAAACATGTATTTCCGGTGAAAACTCGGTATCGAATTTTGGGTGCATTACAATACCTTCTCTATACACTATGTACGTAGTACGTGTAGAGAAAGTTAAAAGTATTTATGGAAAAAGTCCGTGTGTGCGTGCGTGGTGTGTATATAGGACAACATAGCTCAAAAACGAAAAGACCGTTAAATGCCAAACTTGGTATTTAAGTCTGGTATCTTACAAGGATGCAACACGAAGATTTTCAAGGAAATTCCCCCACCCCCAACTACCCTTCACATGGAACATTTTTTGAAATTTTTTATTTTCTCAAAAATGGCTCTAATGATTATGAATAAAATGGCGTATATTAAATATATTTATCTCACAAATAATATGTACCTATACCTTGAGTTTTCTGGTAATAGCCTCTGAATAAATTTTACTGAATTTTGCATAACTGCTAAACCATTAGAGGTAGACAAAAACTTACCACACAAAAAATATAGAGCACATTAAAACACACAATTTATGTCATATACATCTTTTTCATGGGGTTGATCGTTTTTTAGATATTCCTTGTTTTATGGTTTCATCTTTAAAAAACTTATACTTTTCTCACACAAGAATTTGTCAACTCCTATCCTTAGAAACAAAGGAACTTCAGTCATATTACCCCCAGCTTTTGACTGTCACTTTAACCTATGGTACTCCCTTATTTCGTTTCTACTTACAAGGAAGCAAGTAATAAGGCTACTTCTGATAATTTTTTCTCAATTAGCATTAAGTAAATAAAATCATTAGCTTTTTTAAGAATAATTTGTTGCAGAGATGTAGAGAAAGTCATGTGAATGGAACACATCAGGCTTTTTTCCCTTTACTTTTTTTTATCATGTGTATACGATATACATAGTAGATAGGAAAGATGTATTCTACCCAAAAATTGCATAACAAGATTTCAATGGAAAGATATATTTTGAGCTCATCTGAATCTAAAAAAAAAAAAAAAAAAAAAAAAAATAGTCGTGTCTGCATGTTTGTGTGTTGTGTGCGTGCGTGTGTGTGTGTATGTGTGTGTGAGTGGTGGAATAGATCGACATGTAAGTGGTACAAACACCTTTACCCCAAATTTCAATTTAAAGAATCCTTTAAAACATTGGTTTGCTTGTAATACTTTTTAGTAGCTTCTGCAACTACATAGATTTCATTTGTTTATCTGTGTGTGTATGTTTTTGCCTTCTCCTTCCTCCTCTGTTTTTTGCAGTGAACCTACATTTGTTTTACTGACCTATTGTTTTACCGTCTCGTTTTTCTTTACAAATACATATATACATTTACAGACACACAAACACCCGTGCCCTAGGCGGGACTCCAACCCACGATCCCCTGCGCCACGAAGCGAGGCGCTTTAGCTAGCGCGGACGGCATAATAGCATAACTCAAAAATAAAAAATCAGTTTGATATCAATTTGGTATAATAGTTTAATATCTTTCAAGGTGCAACACTAAGATTTTCAGAAAAGTACCTCTCTCCCACCAAACTACCGTTTACATGGAACATATTTTGACATTTTTATTTTCTCAAAAATAAATCGAATGATTTTGATTAAAATACCCTCAATATATTAAACATATTTACATGACATTTACAATGCTTGTCCTAAATTTTTTGGGGAATAGTCTCCGAAGTCCTCTTCATTCTGAATGACTTTTGCAAACTGTAAGAGATAGATAAAACTATTACACAAAAATGTAGATCTCCTTAAAACACACAATTTATGTCGAGTAGGTTTCTTCTCTACAATTTCATTTCCGAGAAATTCTTTATTTTTAAATTTTATCTTTCCCAAATGGGAAGTCGTTGTTCGTTTCTCTTGTTCCAAGCCACATTAAGAGAGCTGAATTTCAAGTCATTGGTAGCGATAGATAGAATAACTTTTGTAAGAGTATTTTATTATAGAACAGGTAGAGAATGTCATGTAAACACACGATTGTTATCATTCACGCAGAGTCATCTCGGCAAGCGTCTGCTGTTATACCCAGCAGATAGAAAGAAAGGCGAGAAGTGTAAGAAGAGAAAAGTCGAAGCAGCATCTAGTCGTCCCTGTCTTAATTCGTTTCATTAAACGCCACGTCTGTTTTTATTGCCCATCAAATAAATCACATCATGTAGCAACATGTTTTATTAAAATGCTGGTACAGAAAGTGTGGGAGGGTTTGTATCGTATGGAAAAATGGCACGCCCAGTCAGAACTAGAGCTGGTAACCACTAGGCACCTCTTTACTTGTGACCCCGCCTCAGAAGATGAATTATAGCGGGGTCATAACTTATTTCTGCGTTCTTTGCATAAAGAGGGCGTCTTACATAGAAATTTATGTATCAGGTGGTTATACACAAGCAGTTTTGGTGTATTTTGTGCAGCGTGTGAACATAGAAATGAGATTGTTGCCTTTGTTCTCAACGAATGCAACAACACATGATTTGCATTATATATTAGTATTACATTGCGATTCTGCAAACCTTTCGCACTCAAGTTGTTATATAGTCATGCTAAACACAGCTCATGATTGAATTTGATTGGTATCACCCATCATTTACGTGGAAAACTATGAGAACTTTGGTTGTATATAAAAAATTCGTATGTGTTACACTCACATGACTTTCTTTAGCTGCTCTACAAACTTCTTACCAAAAATTATTCTTCTCAGGGGACCCAAAACATATTTACGGCGAAATATCGACATGGAATTTTCGGTGGAATACCATACTTTCTCTATCCACGATGTGCATTGTATATGCGGACATGTGCATTGATAAAGAATCAATATACTCAAAAATACACTTTGGCATTAAAGCAAAGTAATTTATGAAACAAGTATATTGACGTGTCATATTAACGTGATGCTTCTGAAAAATTTTGAAAATTCGTACTATGCAGAATACCTTATTGAAATATAAACCAATTATTACAGATAACAATAGTATTCATTTTTCCATATATAGAACTTCTAGCTTGAATAGCTATTTAAATAATATTTTATTGCATAAATTAATTGTTATAATAAAAGGAGCCACGTGATGGATTTTTAAAAATATTCACACTAAATTTCAGTTTTACAGTATATATGTTCACAAATAGATCTCTCCAAGATATTTCATTTTTACTTTCTCTACATACCGCATGGTACGTAGGTAGAGAAGATATTGATTGTCTCTACCCAAAAATTTGTTACCGAGGTTTCACCGAAAACACCTAAACGTTTTAGGTCCTCTGTATTAAAAAAAATGCAAACAGACCTGTGTGTGTCCGTGTGTCTGGGAACAGGATAACTGAAAAACGAAGAGCCAGTAAAATGCCAAAATTGGTATTTTAAGTACAGTATCTTCAAGAATGCAACATGAAAATTTTGAGGCAAATATTCCCGCCTCAAACTACACTTTACACGGAAAACATAGACTATCGATTTTGATCAAAATACGGTATGTTAAAGATATTTACATGAGAAATAAATGCATATCAGAAATTTCCTGTGCATAGGCTCTCAAAATATTTTTATTCTGAATGAATTTTGCATAACCTGAAAGCTAGATAAAATTTACTTTTCAAAAAATGTAGATCTCGTCGAATCACATAATTTGTCATATATTATGTTTTTCGTGAAGTTGACCATTTTTTGAGATATTCGTTGTTATTAGCTTCAGTTTAAAAATATACTTAAAACTTTTCTCATAGATATAAGAATTTGTTAACTGCTGGAATGTAATCACATGCCAGCGAGCTTTTAAAAGATTTGACTATAACTTTAGCCTAGTAACTCCGTGACACAACAGCCCTGTTGTAAGCTGCGGCTTACCGCCGACCACTGCTATTCATTAGCTTTAATTATACAGTTTGTTTGGGGATATAAGTGCAGATATATTTATTAGCAATAATTAAAGACAGTTTCTAAACTACATTACAAAAATGATTACTTCATTTGCAGAGTTACAATTTTACGTACTAAGAGATGTGTTTCCTGCTTGGTTAATACCATCAAAAAGATGTGACACACATTTACTCTGAGACCGGGGTCGGAAAGAGTAATCTTGAATAGGTGAACCCCGCTATAACAAATGTTACGTCGGAACTGAGTTGGAGTACATTCTGCAATGTCAATAACCCCATACTACCAAGGCCAGCAAGTCACGTGTTGAGGTGTGAAAACGTGGAAGCTAAACGGGTAGTCTATACCAACAAGCATTGTTCATTTAGATGCGTAGGCAGACATCAGGCATTAAATTATGTGGTAGGAAAACTATTATACAAAGAGAAAAAAACTAACACACCAAAGGAGATTTACATTAATTTACCAGTTATCAAAATATCTATATTCTTAACCTCATGTATATCTATTTTGTATACCTAAATATTTGATTAATGTCTCTTTTCTGGTGTTTGAAGGGACTAGACATTTGCAGAAGCACCTTTCTATACCATAGTCCTTACGCAATCTGCTATACTGATGTTTCTAAAACCAGATTCTGGGCCCTGCGGTGATTACCAGGCACACGTTTGCTATTTTAGCTAGTATTGGGAGAGTGTAAAAAGATAATAATAGACAGACATTTGCTATTTTAATTAATATTTGTGAATGTGTAAAAAAAATGATAATAAACGAATTATTATTTTCTGAGATAGCCAGGCAGGTATGAAGCCTCTTGATAACACTTGGTTAAGTCCAAGTTGGTCTTAAAATATCTTGAATCCCACACGGCACTAGTTATATGTCATTAATTCTTCATGGTACGGTCTAACTTACATGTAGGAATTATAGCGACAGAAGAGCAGATAAGCTGCTAAGAAGGGAACTAAGCAAGCCTGGACTTGAACACGTACTGGGGCTGATATCAGGGCCAATTAAACTGGCTTTTAAGGTTGGGGGTGGGTATGATGCCGGAGGGGATTCCACACTCTAACCATTGGCTTATTGTACGTCTGACCCCAGGAGGATAGATCGGATGAAATTACAACGGATGGCCGGAATCGGGTCGGGCTGGGAAGGGAACCACCGTGGACGATTCCTATCAGTTTCTAAGCAGATCTTCATTTCGACGCGGGGAGTGGTAGTAGACCACGTCCGAGGTCTAACCAAACTTCATGAGTTTGCAGACGCCATCAAACGCCATTCCGCCGCCGACAGCCATATTTCAAAAGCGTAGTCACCACCACGGAAGGTCCCACCACCGCAGTCCTTGCCGATACTTACCCTGACCGGTTGGATGAAATGTAATGGACAGGAAGTTCGAGGAGATGAAGAAACTTCCCCAGCATTCGCCTAGTGACCCTGGAAAATCAACGAAAAATCACCTGAGTCAGCCAGGTCAGCCGCGGGGAACGGATCACACGACTTCCCGAATCCAATCTCAAACGAAACGCCTGAGCCACCTGACTCTTCTGGTTATCAGGGACAGGTCAGTACACGAAAAATATTGCAACTCTTCTGCAGGGCTCAGGCACTCCAAAGCTCTCATACACAGATTGCACAGAATCAATTAAAATTAAGCAGGGAATGTTTATCGTGCAACGGGTCTCTTTACAGAACAAAGTCTCCTTAGAAGCCACATGCCCAAAATAGGGCAGCAGGTGAATCTTGCCTATAGACGGTATCAACAGGTAGATTACATAGCCTATTGTGCGAAGGCTCAGCACTGCTCTCCAAGGATCCTCAATTTCCAAAACGGCAGAATTCTGGATCAATGATAAAAAGATTGGAGACCACAAAATATCTATAAAGGTCGCAATGTAGGGCAATGCCACTCCTCCATCCCCGCCCATTATATTCCTATAGACTGTAATTAGGGAGGTTGCCAAATAATTCGTTTTTGCATTATTTCTTCATAAGTTTATGGAAATTTATATCACTGAGAACTTACTTCAGCTTTGGACTGTCACGTTTCCTTTCACAGGAAATGATCTCTAAGGCTAGGAAGAAGCCCAAGACATTAGTTCTGCAGCAATTAATTTTAATTGAATGCTCCAAGTGTGCACTCTAAAAAAAAAGAAAAGAAAAGCATAGTTGATTTTGGTCAAATATAATATAGTGAACAGAAATTCTCGTGCAGTGTTTTAAAATACGCCCAAACGCAAATAACTTTTCCAATTTAGTTGAAGCATCCTGTACACTGGCCGGTATATTCTAGCAGTAAAGTATCCTAAAATGTTTTCATATTCATGACTATCACAGAGCTGGATGTTTTCAGCGGGAGTATAAACGTTTACAGGAATAAAATCTTTGAAACAGAGGGGATCGGGTCGACTATCATAACGGCGCTGTTTTGTTCTGCACAAATATCGCATAATAATTGAAAACCAAGGGCGAAATAATGACAATCCAAACAGATAAATGTGGTATTCCGATTAGATTAACGATAAAATAGTGGCGACATCGGACATAGTTGTAAACAACTACAAAATCTAACAAAAATAAACGATTAACTGTTCAACATCATTCTGCGGAGCGAAAATATTGTGATACAATGCTATCAATTGGCTACACGTTGTTTTGCAATAATAACGCTTGTTGCTGGGAGGTGCGTACGTGTTTTAGCTGCAGGATTAACTTAATTCAACGCAAATCGGATGACGAGCGTTTGACAATGAGACGTGTTTTGTAGGAGTGGGAGGGGCGTCAACACACCAGCTAAAAAGGATGGTGAAAAAAAAATTCGCGTAAACATGCGGGTGCCCGCGAAAAGGCTGCCTGTTGAGTTAGCATCGAATCCAGAAACACCGTCAAATGTTAAAAATTGCAAATGACATGCAGTGAAGTAAAAATACCTGTACCGAGAAGGGAGTGTCAAAATCGCTAAACCTGTCACAAAATATAATTATTCCCTTTTGTCTCTCGATTAACAATGTTTTTCCAAAGGCGATATTTCACAAAGTAGATTATGAAAATATCTACCTAACGACGGCGACACAAGTTTTAGACGTAAAAAATTGGAAGCTGAGCTTCGGTTTTATTGAGTGTTGAAGTTCAAAAATGTTTGGCCAGTAAAATAATCCATGACATTTAAAAGCTAGTGTTTATTTCATATGAGACGTATTATTTTAAACGAAGAAATACGAAATGGTAAATTAACTTTGAGTTGATAATCTACCCTCAACTCAATTTCTTCTTTTTTATGTGACCCGGCCGTTCCAATGCTTTCGTTGTTACTGCAGTAACAAGGCTGTTCTCATATCGCCATACTGTTTTACCTTCAGACAATGATATTTCCCAAACTAGGGGGACGTTCGCACCATTTACAAGACGGCAGAAAGCAATTTATTTAAAAGAAATTTGATAGTAATGAATCAACAGTAATCAGAATTTTAATATCAGTGATATTTATTCATATTTCTCATTCATACAACGAATGCCATAAATTCGCCTGCGGTGCCATATGTAGCAAAAGCGGAGTTAAACGCTATCAAAAATATGCCAGAAATTAAGTGAAAATGGAGATGTGGAGTTTAAACATGTATAAATTCGTCCATTAGCGATCAGAGTTTTTATATTCCTTTTTTTTTAATTAGTTTTGAAATGTTGCTGCAGTGCCGAGCTGTATTGTAAGTTGCAGGCAGACTTCTGCGCGTTTTGAGAGTTCTGGTGCTTTCTGGTATGCATCCAAAACAACCTGTTTTAGATATATAAAACTGTATTCCAAAGATTAAAAGAACTGCCCAGGAATAAAATGTGAGTCTGAAAGTAACGCAAAAAACTACAATATAGAAGGCTTTATAATGTTTTGTACTCGCAGTTAGGTCCACTAATCTTAAAACATATAGTGATAACATGCATGGTAGAAGTGTGGATACAAGAGGGAAACAGTCCTCCGTATTACGCATTGTGCCTATGTTGCAGATAAATGAGAAAATGCAGCGGTCGTGAAGTATTTGTACTGTTCCAAAATTCTGTGTCCAGACATCATCAGGATTCTCTATTCATGCACATGGTGGGCAAAGGTCACACTCACCACTTATCCACTGGCGGATTTTAACTCAATGGATCCCCGTTGTGTTCTGCAACTCATTTTAACGCACAAAAATGTATCTGCAAACATCAAATACTGGGCAGTTGGGCCGCCTGGTAATATCTTATAAAATACCATAATATAAAGAATGTAATATAATATAAATACATTATAATATATCCTAGAATAAAATATAATGTGATAAAGTATAATATTATATTACAACTTAAAAGAATCTTTGCTTTTGAAATGACAAAGTTCTGACACCATTTTTAAAAATTAGTTAATGAGTCGTTTGAAATTGGGATGACAATGATTATGATCGATTAACGTAGGGGACTTCGATTCCAGCGGATCTGCCCCCGGAAGGTACAGATGAGTTGAAGAAAGCGCAGGAGATGGATGGACTGCAGATCAGTTAGACCACAGAGTCGTTCAGAGTTCCTTTAACAGTTCTAGGCTTGAGCACTCTATGATGTCCAAAGGTAACTCTTATGAGACAGTTATCTCGGAATGTTGTTTCCCCGACTCCAATCAAAGAGGGGAAATGTGGATGACACATTCCGTCATACATATGTAGAGTGGACCAAATGTGTTTATTGTAAGCAAACATAAAACAGCATGTTAACTTTGGAACACGATTTTGTGTCATTTTCATAAGCTTCACACGAACTGCAAATAGAATTACTTACTCTAAAAAATTGCACGGACATAAAATGTAACAAAGCAAGAGGTTAGGGGCTATTTAAAGCAGTACGTAAGGTTTCATTTCCCAAATTGCGGTTATTTACATCACTTTTAATGCCAATGTTTGAACGAATTAAATTAAAAATAAGCATTACAGTAGACTGCGCGACAATGACTATGTCCATCTATTAAGACAGAGGACATTGATGGACTCAAAAGTAAAACATATTACAAAAAATACATGACTAAATGTAGATAAGAAAAACTTTGTTTTTACAGATATTTCATTGCGTCACATAGCGACAGGTGTCAAAACTTCATATGGAGCGGAAGGAGATACAGCGCTTCCCCTCTACTCCTTCAATTTGGAGGTTTGACAGGCTTCCCTTTGGCATGGTTGAATGGTTCCTAATCGCAAGCCTCTGCGACATCTGCGCGCCGCCGACCGAACCACTGCTTCGTGGTCACCCAGTAAGATGAAAGGAAAATGAAACAAGAGAAAGGATAATCATGGTAGTATAGCCCACCTCAGTATTCGCCTTGGCAGAGGAAAACCAAGACAAATCCCATGGTAAAAGTGGACTTTAGCTGAGAATCGAACCCGGGGACTGACGAATGCGGGTCACACAGGTTACCATCCCCATTTTCATATTACTATATTTAACCTCAAATTATCATCATTTCTGTTCATATTGAGTATTGGAAAATGTTCATTATTTAATTTTAGAGTTATTGGGCTCTAGAGTTTTGTGACATTTTCTCAAAAGACAGAGCTATGTCATCCTGAAGTAAATTATTACATATTCGATTTTTAAGGTGATCGAGCTACCAACCAAGTTTTGAAATCGCAACTCGTTTCCTTCTACAACCTTACGATTTCTTTGCCATCATTTTAAGGACAGTGCATGTCGTCCTCAGCTGCATGTTTTTTCAGTTCTATAACTATATGCGTAAGTGAATACCAGGTCTAAACGCCTTTGCCTTGCCGGCCCATAATGGCCGCAAGCGTGTGAGCTGCTGTATTTCATTCCTTTTGCTGATTGTTGCAAGTGTGTGACCGGCTTCCTTTACGTAAAATTAAATTGAGATTCATTTATGGATGCTCTTGACTGCTGTAGTTCTCAGCGTTTCATTCTATACTGGACGTGAAAGGCTGCTTAATTTTTCTTAAAGAACTCTTTATCTGGCTTGAGATGGTTTTCATGTCGTAAATCTATGGCATGTGACCAACTTAATTCCCTTCCAAAGGAAGCCATGCTAGGGATTTTTACTCCGAAAACATCCATCGCCCTCAGTAGGGTTAGAACTCGCGACTTTGGGAACCAGAGGATACATGTTACCCTTATAGCACAGAGGATGAGTTCCTTTACCTAGCCGCACTCACCGCAGGGGTCGTAAATTTTACACCTGAACGGCGGCAGCAGTAAACCTTGGAATGTCACACCTGGGTTTAGTGGACTCGTGCTAGAGTGATATTTATTTATGAAAATTCTTGCCGTGTCATAGACAGTTATAAACGGGAGGGCACCAAGCTGCATGAATTAGAACTTGAATCTGAGCGTGCAGTAGAGAGACAACGAAGCAATCTACTGAGCGTCGTAACGACGAGAGAACAATCGAGCCACAGGATTGTAATAAAAACAATTATTTGTAACCAGTTATGAAGAAATGACAAGAAATCATGTTACATTATATGCTACAATATCAACAATGGAATAAAATTGATCTCTGAGTTGTTATAAATAGAGAGACAATTATTAAGGTGCCTGAAACAAAGACAAAGTAGAGAGATGAGTTAAGAAAGCCGAAGCAAGTGACCAAAAGCTGAAAAGCTATTATCCTGGTGACGTCCGAACTCGATATCCTCGGACAGTCATTATCAGCTTTAGCGATATCCAATGTGGGCAGCAAGGAACTCTGTACCGCGGTCTATGAATAGCATCACCATCGATTTTCAATTAAGGTGAGAGAGAGAGAATCCTGGAAGACTGGCCAATACACCTTACGTCCTGCGAGGGAGGCTGGCCTTCATTTCTCGCAAGTTTGCCTGTGAGAATGAAAAGACAGAGCTAATCTAACACATGTATCACTTCTACAAATTATTGAATAAAACTAGATATCTAAGGAGCACAAGGTCAACATTAAGCTGCATACATTTTACGTTTTAAATATACTAAGATAATCAAACCCCGCTATAATATGCGTCAAACAAGAGCAATGAAGACTGCACTAAGAATTTGATTAGAGAATAAATATTTTTGAATTTTTACTAAATATGAGCTAAACATATTTCCGATATAGTAAATAGCATATTAGAAAACGTAGAAGGCGACGCCGTGGTTGAGTGATTAGACCGCTCGCCACCCATCTAGGTGGCCTAGGTTCGATCCCTAGCGCCCGCTTGGTATATGTGGTGGACGAAGCGCCGTCTGGGCGGATTTTCTCCGGGTCCTCCGGTTTCCTCCGCTACTCATTGCTCCATCGTCACCTTTCAAATCATCAATTTCGCTTCCATTTTTTATCATCCTATTCCTCATGTTCATGCCTGGCTACGAGACCACCCCTCGTGACAGGTTCTCCATTCTGTGGTCTCATGCCGTTAGGCTCTCCAACAGGCTTCTGACCTCTAGGCATTGGCTTGTAAGCTGTAGTGGGGTGTCAGTTCTACAAATACAGGGAGGGTAAGCCGATTACGAAACGAAAAAGGTAGAACAAAATTGCTCCTGTGCATCACTAGAATGAACTTGCTTTATAGAAGCGAAATCTTTTGAAGAAAATCTGTAACACTGCGTAAAATAACTTTCACCGCATTCGTCTAAATTGCTAATTGAAATTAACGAGAACAACTGGTAACTAAGTGTTCCGGCAAGGTCAAATAGGATTTTTGTTCAAAAAGTTATCATTTATGAAAGCTTTGGGTTCGGGATGGTATTGCATTATTTATATTTAGATATAAACTAAGATACAGCGATTTCACATTTGGATATCCTTATATAATGAGTTGTATGTTGCTCTATTACGATAAATATATCTAACGCGAATATCTACCTTCCGAGCTTTCTGTATGCTTTACAGATATCATCACAACATTAATTTCGTGTCTAGAGTTTCAGATATCTAATAAGAACCCGTGTACCAAAGGTAAACTGAAAAACTTAAAAATCAATTTTTTCCATTCACATAACTTTCTCTACCTATTCAATAAAAACAAACTCTTCTTGCAAACGCTTACTCTTCTTCTATCTACTTCTTGCTTATCAAGTATTAGTGAGGTAAATATTACTCATGATAATGCCCTCATTACTCAGTTCCTTGGAATTATAAGGGAAATAAGGGAATAGGCCTGACTAAAACGATAGTCAAATATTTTAAAAGCTGTCGCTATATGATGCAACTGAAATTCTAAGTTTTGGATATTTAAAAACTAATAACAAGGAATACCTCGGACATGGTTAAATCCACAAATAATATATGGCACATAAACTTCTGTCTATTAATGAGGACTAAATTTTTGTGTAGTAAGTTTTTGTCTGTCTTTTACGGTCTACTAGTTATGCAAAACTCATTCAGAACGAAGAGGACTTCAGAGGTTCTTCCCACACAGTTCAAGAAATATATTTTATTTGTAGTGAAAATATCTTAAGCATGAGGTATTTTAATCAAAGTCGTTATAGCTATTTTTGGGAAAATGAAACTTTCGAAAAAGTTTCATGTAAAGGGTTTTCTTGAAAATCTTTGTGTTGCAAACTTGAAAGATATTTAGCGAAAATTTCGCATTTGCGTTATATAGTTCATATGTTCCCTCTGTTTCTCTCTCTCTCACACACCACACGCACATAAACACATGAACCTTTTTCCAAAATGCTTTATTTGGACTCTGGGATCTGAAAAACATAAATTTCCCGATGAAGTTTTGACATCGAATTTTCGGGTGGAATGGAATACATTCTCTACATACTATGCAAATAAGTAGAAGTAGTAAATTATTTATTAAGTTTTAGAATCTTTTAAGAGACATTACGTTTGATCGTTTTATTATCTACAGAATGCTGACACTTAGCATAAATCGATATTCTACGCTATCGTATTTACTTGATATCGAAATGAATCGATAAACACAATGCCTGAAATCGTTCCCGTCGCTTCCTATGCCTAAAGAACGCGAGCTTTCCTGCGGAGACCGTTCTACTTTGTAGGTTGGGCATACATATATAAATTTTGGTAGCAGTTAACAACGCCAAGACATTTGGCGAGATTTACTAACAGTGGACCACTAAGTATTATCATTCCACTTTGCATGTCCTGGGGCTCCCAGACACCCACGTGACCCTGCACCAAAAGATTAATACGCCAGTGCCACTAATTCTCTGTGGCTTGTTTCGGGTTGCATTGTATTTCATCTGCGTGACGGGAGGTTCATCGACTTGCTTAAGGAATAACATGTTTTTTTCCCTCCTGTGTGAAAGAATACTTTTTCTAGAGTTTACAGAAGTGTCTAAACAAAACATACTTGAAGACTGGAAACTTCTTTCGTTTCTAAAGTTAGCATGTACGTATCAGCTAATTTCAGTTTTCTCATTTTACCATAAAAGAAAGAAAATCTGCCAAGCTCAATTGCAAACATCTCAGTGTTCATTTGTTCCATTCATCTTTTTTAGGTATCGCAGATCGGATGAATTTAAATACTAAGAGAAATGAAACAAAATCTGATGTGCTCTATTCATATGATTTGCTCTACCTAATTTGCATCAAACTATTACTAGAAACGTGTGTACTTTTATCTACATGATGCAAATCGAGATAAACATTAACAAAATGTTCTTATTGCTTGATCCCTTATAAGTAGAAGAGAAATATCGGGGTACACCGGGTTAAAATAATTGTAATTTTTTTTTTAAAGCTGGTTGCTAAGTGACACAATTAAAATTCGGTACATTTTGTATGACCAGGGGTATTACAAAGAGGTATGAAACGAATAAGGACTTCCCATGTGAAAAAAAAAGTTTAAGCATTTTAAAATTGAAACCAGGAATATTACGGAAATGGTTAACTTTACAAAAGGAATGTATATATCATAAATTCAGTGTTTTGAGTACCTAAATCTATATTTTTGTTTAGTAACTTTTTGTATATGATTTACAGAGTTACTTTATTTTGTGCTACTTATGCAAAATTAATTTAAAATGAATAGAATTTCCAAAAAATTCATGATATACATTTTTTATCATCTAAATATCTGTAATATACGATGTCTGATTCAAAAAGTTTAGAGCCATTTTTGAGAACATAAAAACTGTCGAAATATTCTCCATGTAAAGGGTAATTTGGAGTGAGAAATTTTCTTTATAATTTTCGTGTCGCATTGTTGGAAGATGCTGAAGTTAACATTTAAGTTTGCTATTTAACCGAAATAATCTTTTTTATTCAAGTGTGTCCTCAAACGAAATTTTTTCGGTGAAATCTCAACAATGAATTTTGGGTGGAGCACATTACCCTCTCTACCTACCATGTATATAGTATAAGAGAGGCGCAAATATTCTAAGGAAAATCATCAAGATTCACAAGTGCAGGCGTAACATGGGCGCAAGACTTTGCACTTATGCTATTTAATGCAAGCATTCACATTGAAACGCAATGCAATGCAAGAGTTTGCAAGTTCAAAACTTTATCCTAGTGTTGCGTGTATAGAGGAGGAATTCTGCTGCTTTCCTCTATGCACTGCCTATGAATTCAACAATCTCGTACTGCAAGAATTTACAGGGTCTGCTGTACATGCACTTTTCTATTTGGCTGTGCCATCTCTAATTTTCCTCCTGAGGTTATGACAATCTTCTCGCGAATTCTCCTTTGATTTAATGGATGCAACTATCATCTGCATCTGGAACTTTTGGTTCTCATAAATCGAAGGCGCAGAGAGATAACTCCTAGTTCATTAAAAGTGTACTTTATCACTTTCTGCAGGCTCTATACTTGTATTATTTTCAATAATTTTAGATGAGCAATCATTGTGACGTCACTGTCTGAGCGTTAGTTGTTAGTATGTAATTTTTGTAAACTATTTATTTGAAAAAGATTGAGTGAATTTTCCTATATGATAATGTTGATTATATTAATCAGTCTGAAACGTGAGGAGCGCTTGGAATATATCCGTATATACGAAATTTACAGATCTAGAAACCCGTGCCAACTTCTTGAGTTACGCTCCCGACTGTGTTGTGAATGATCTTCTTCCCTCGTGCGTGCGCATATGTTCGTTACGCCTGCGCTTGCATCTCATTTGAATGCAGCTTAAAGATTCATGGAATGTAAGGTATTACATATTATTTTAACAAAGGAGGCCATTGGCTACGACTTATGTCCCAAGTTTTTGAAAGATTCTCATTAGGTAGTGACGTGATTTAAATTCCCGGTACCTAATATGGAGTCTTCTAACCTGAACATCCAAACACAGACAGTAATCCAAGGCGCGGGAGTTACAGGTAAGGAAATGGAATAAAACTGAAGAGCAATGATTTCCAACCTTTCGCGGGTCACGGCCGTCTGGAAGTTAATGCTATACAGACAAAGCCCCCTTTAACCCACTATTACCCGAGGGAGCAATATATCATATCCCTTTTTATAATAAGCACATTAAACACGTTAAAGACAGGCATAAATATGTGCATAGACTATAATAAAACAAAGCGAGAATTCGTTCTCCATTTTGTTTTGGTTATGCTACATATGACGTATTTTAAATTATGTTTTTAGTGAAACTATTTATGCACAAAAGTGCCAATAGAAGATGTTTGTGCATGGATATTACTACTACTACAATAAGACATTTATATTTACTGTACGATTTATATTTCCATAGTTGTATTATACATTTTCTGAGATCCTTGATTTAAAAATCTGACGTGTTTCATTCATATGACTTACTCTAGCTGCTAACAAAATATTCTTACAAAAGATTATTCTTCTATCTGAATATGTTAATCGAGATAAACAGCAGAAATTATATTATTAGTCGCTTCCTTCTAAGCAGAAGGGAACTAAGAGAACACACTAGGCTACTGCGATAGCCAAATCATGTAACAGCTGATCTCTTTGTGAACAATTGAAATTCGGTGCGCTTTGCAATGCCAGCAATAATAGGTGACTTATCATTTGATAAAAGTTACATAGTTTAAAATTAAACCAATAGCAAGGAATATCTTGGAAACGGTCAACTCTATTAAAACAAAGCGAAAAAAAAAATAAAAAAATAAAACTATATATGACGTAAAATGTGTGTATTAAAAGATGTACATTTTTGTGAGGTAAGTTTTTTTTTTCTATCTCTTACAATTTACCAGCTCTTTGTGACACGCAATATGACGTCTTGTATGCCTTATATATCCCCGTAAACCCTTGGAACAAATAAGGCAACTCGCATTTTCGTAAGAAGTACAGAAAAGTTGTTCCTCCCATTCGTTCTTAAATATGCACACACGTTTCCGTTGTCCTTATTATGATTTGGGGCAGTCATTTCACTTTGACAAACAGTCCACAACTGCACGTCTCAGAGAAGCGATGAATGCACTGCAACGTTACGTCATGGCCCACACTGTCCTCCCTTCATTCAGGGGCTGCATTTGCGAGAACAGTTTTGGAGACATCTGCCAAAAGCGTCCATATCCAAATGTTCTAAAAGGATTTATATATCATCCAACTTCCAGCAGTTCTTTGCGTTGGTACAATAATTGGACAAAGGAATCGATTGCAAAAATCTAGCTAAAAAGTAGTACTCGTATTTTGGCTAAAGTTAACTGTTTACAAATAAAACCCTGGAATAGTATGAAGATCGTTCTATGTTTATCAAAGCCTGAAGTTTATAGAAAGTAATTTCTGACAGAGCCTCTATGTATTAAAAGATCGCCAATTTATCACCATTTCGAAAGAGAAGTAAGAAAAAGCATAATGAACTTATTGCTAAAGTACCATAATTCATAACACGAAAGGAAAGAAAACGACGGCTCGTAAAAAAGGGCAAATGTTTCCCGCCCGCAGAAAGCATATGGTTATGCCCTTAATCACAGAGGGGCTAGTGCTCTTTCAAACGTGACAAGCAATATGATCATTTGGAATCATAAAGCATTAGAGCGTGTATCCCGATGG
The DNA here is from genome assembly GCA_030762935.1 of Hymenopus coronatus. Lineage (NCBI taxonomy): Eukaryota > Metazoa > Arthropoda > Insecta > Mantodea > Hymenopodidae > Hymenopus > Hymenopus coronatus. Next base: position 47,259,659 of record CM060896.1, read on the forward strand.
CATGAGTGATTATGGGTTACCTTTCCTAGCTCTACAAGGTCCCACTTCTCATCTTACTTTTTAACGTATTTCATTATTTAATTACCTCATAAACGATGGATGTATGTTTCAGCTGCAGAACTTCATTAGTTGTGTTAAGTTTTCAACAGATATGAATGAGTCAGTATTATTTCTGCAGCAGGTCCCTCAAAGCATTTGAACTGTACTATGCGCGCACGTTTTCTTGAGCGCTCGGTTCCCATCTTCATCTTGTAGGTTTCAAGCAATTATTGAAGCAGAGCAGTGAGCAACATTGAGATATGAAGTACGTTACCCGCCTTGATAATCTCACGGCTTTGATGCTAAGGTTTCATTCTGTATGTAGATCCTAGAATCCGCAAACATGCAAGCGCGCTGTTTCCTTTATAAATTTGATAACCTCTTCATCTTGAGGGTCTATAAAATAAATCTAATGTGTTCCATTCACATGACTTTCTTTACCTCTCTGTAACACATTATTGTTAATAAGCTTATTCTTCTATCCGCTTCATGCCAATGTGTATCTCTATTGCTTAGTTGCTTATAAGTAGAAGGGAAATAGGGAATACTCTAGGCTTAACAGATAGTCAAATGTTTTAAAATGTGGCTGCTATGGAATTGAAATCTGTTTCTTTGCGTGGCCAGGAGTTGACAAGTTCTCCTATAAGAAAAATATACTTTTTTTTATTTTATTTTTTTTTAACTGAAACCAATAACAAGGAATATCTCAAAAACGATCAACTCCACGAAAAATTATAACAACATAAATTGTGTGTATTAACGAGATATACTTTTATTTTTGTTAAATATCATGATTTACCCAGTTATGCTAAATTCCGTAAAATTCATCCAGAATAAAGACGTCTTCAGAGGCTATTCCCAGAAAATTCAAGACATACACTTTATTTGTCATGTAAATATCTTTAATATACGAAAATCGTTAGAACTATTTTTGAGAAAATCAAAATTTTAAAATAATTTTCATGTAAAGGGTAATCTGGGCTGGAAGGGTACTCTTGGAAATCTTCGTGTCGCATCCTTGGAAGATACCAAACTTAAATACCAAATTTGGTATTTAATGGTCTTTACGTTTTTGAGCTATGCTGCCCACAGAAACACACGCACACATACATTCACACAGACAGATTCACGGATATTTTTATAAAAATGCTTTTTCTTGATTCAGGAGATCTCAAAACATATACATTCGGTGAAATCTCGGTATCTAATTTTTGGTTGGAATACAATACCTTCTTTATACACTATATACATAGTACATATAGAGAAAGTAAAAAGGCAAAAAAACTCATTTGGTTGACAAAATGCAAAAAGAGGCTCTCTCTTCTTCCCCCGGTCCTCGCTTCCCGTAAAACTAGCGCCCAAGTGCATACAGAGTATGAACACTATGAACTTCTTAAGGGACACCAGAATCGAGTTTTCTAACTTGTTTAATTGTAAACGTATTTAATTTAAATAAGCGAATTTAACACGAGCAAATAAAGAAATCACTGTGCAACAGCTGACAGCTCTTGCTCATATGATTTCCGAATAATGCAATTAATTATTATAATTTGCAAAAAAAGGAACATTTCAAACAATTCCCACATTTGTCAGATATTTTTGATACTTAGTACACTTTAGTATGAGGAGAGTATTGGATCGGTTTGTGAGGGCAGTATTGAGAGCTATCCTACCAAATAATTAACTGCTAGCCCGAAATTCGATTTAAAGGATATATTAAAACATCGATGTGCATTTATTTGCTTAAATATTGTCTAAAACTACATATGTTTCGTTTACACTGAAAATAAATGTAGGTATTCGATTTAAATTGAAGTTATTAGTTGTGCAGAAATATTTTTATGAAGTTGGAGGAAAGAAAATGGTGCTTATTTGTTCAGTATAAATGAAGTTTTTGAGTAAAAGAATAAAACAATCTTAAAATACATACTTGACTTTTTGGATAGAAGACCTGAGATTATACTTGTAAATTTGCATACAAAACAGAAGTGAAGCGCAAGAAATAGATTTCATGTGCAAAAATTAAAACTGAGAAAAATGCAAAGTATAGAAATCAGAAATAGGGTTAAAATGTAGCGCATAAGTGATTTAAACATGTTGCTGAGCTTTTAAAAATGATGGCTTGTGAGAAATGTTCGACCAAAACGATTAACATTTTCTCTAAATCTGATGGTTTACAGTTATGCAAAATTCAACCAGAATGAAGAAGATTTCACATTCGATTCCCAGAAAATGCAATTCATAAATTTCACTTGTCTTAAAAATGCAATCCGCCACATACAGATACAACGAAACACAGAAATACACCCGAACTTTCTCATAATTTTAGGGAGCTCAAAACATGATTTATTTCCAATGAAATATCGACATAGAATACAATACTTCCCCTACTTATACGAACCTCCAACATTCTCATATAATTTAAAAAAAATAAGCAAAGGCTATAATTTTTTAACCGCCACAAAAAAACAAATGTAAATTGGTCATTGTGGTAAATATCCAGCACGAACAAAAATAACAGAGAATAAAAACATTGAATAAGTATCAATGATCAACTATTTGGGAAGTAATATAATCCCTGATAGAGATAAAGATATTTAAAATATATTAAATAAATTTCAAGCAATATAGAACATTGAAAGATAGAGCCTGAAAGGAAATAAAAACAATGTTCTATAAGGCAGTCCCAGTCATAGCTTACGCAAATGAATTCTGGGTCATTAAACAGAAAGACAGATGAAAGCAAAATACTGGCTGAGTAATGAGATTTTTGAGAAAAGTAAAAGGTTGTGCCAGTAAGGACTAAATAAGTAATTAGAAAAGATCTATATACTTGTACTTTAAATGATAAGATGGAAGAAGACATGGAAAACTGGAAAGCATTCAAATCATGGATGAATAAAGAATACCAACTAAAATGTATAACCCAAAGAAAGACGAAGTGTGGGAAGCCCAAGGAAAAGGTGGATTTGACCATTGTGAAGCCGGAAAGGGCAGCAAGCATAAATTTTGAAATGAAGAAGAAGAGGAAGAAATTAAAAACAATGTTAACTGTGTGGCATAGTTATAGATGTATTATTCATTTTATGTGGGTTAACGGTTAAACATTGTTTATAGCACAGTTTATTAATGAAGAAATCGTTAATTGCTGTTGATACACATCAAACAATTCGGTTTAAACATTACACGCCAGATTAGGCGTCCAATCACGGACCTTTTTGTAGTGCCTTCCAGGGCCGCGTAAGCACATGAGGAGTCTAACGGCGCTGGAGGGAAACTCTTCACGTCAGTGTGTGTGAGAAGTCTCTGCTACTGAACGTAACAAGTGTAACTCATCGGAGCCCCATGATGAACAGCTATCAGTTCAGGATGTACTTGTTGTTACTCGGTAAACTGATAATTAAATGTTAATAACCTGTAACGTTTTGGTAGAGTAGTGCCAGTCTACCTTTAGCAGAGTTACTTTTTACATAGTGCATAGAGAATGTATTGCATTCCACTCAAAAATTCGATACTGAGATTTCACCGGAAATACATGTTTTGGAACCCTTTGAAGTATTTTTAGAAAAAATTCCGAGTGTGTCTGTGTGTAACAGAGCTCAAAAACGAAAATACCGTTGAATACCAAACTTGGTATTTAAGTTTGGTATCTTCCAAGGATACGACACGAAGATTATCAAGAAAATCCCCCCATCCCCAACTACCGTTTACATGGAACTTTTTTTCGAAAATGTTGACTTTCTTTAAAATGGCTCTAACGATTTTGATTAAAATACCGTATATTAAAGACATTTACCTGACAAATAAAATGTATATCTTGTATTTTCTGGGAATAGCCTTTGAAGACTACTTTATTCTGGATGAATTTTACGGAATTTTGCATAACTGCTAAACTATAAGAGATGGACAAAAACTTACCACACAAAAAATGTAGAACACGTTAAAACACACAATTTAGGTTATACACATTTTTTTTTTCGTGGAGTTGATTTTTTTAATATATTCCTTGTTTTTGGTTTCAGCTTTGAAAAACTTACTTTTCTCATACAGGAATTTGTGAACTCCTGTCCATACAAACGAAGGAACTTCAGTTACATAGAAACCAGCTTTTGACTATCACTTTAACCGTATTTCGCTTCTACTCACAAGGAAGCAAGTAATAAGACTATTCCTGCTAATTGTTTTTCGATTAGTATGAAGTAAATGGTAGAATAAGCTTTTTAACAATTATTTGTTGCAGTGATGTAGAGAAAGTCATGTGAATGGAACACATAAGATTTTTATACCTGAGTTAATAAACGCGATACTTCTCACACGAAAAGCTAGTCGCCTGCCATTATGTTTGTGTTACATTAGTAGAGAAATATTTTTTGTTGTTATGGACCAGTTATTATATAGGGATGCAACAATAGTATAATACACAAAGAGTACTTGCTGCCTGAGTGATCCCGGGTTCGATCCCCAAGACTATTTCCTATTCTCCTCAGAGTCTGTGTGTGCGAGTGAGTGAGATATACTCGTATAATTTTATAACACCCAAAGAAGTAAATCCAATTACAATTGCACACAAGTTAACACCATTGCCACCAAGCGGGATGGCTCAGGCGGTTTCGTATGAGGCCTGCGTCCGGCCGGTGTTTTTTTCGAGGGTTTCCCCGCCAAACAAACGCTGGGTAGGTTTCTTTTATCCTCCAAATTTCCTGTCCCTGCATTTTGTTTCCATGGTGAGACAGTACGTTTCACATTTTGTAATAATGTTTAACACCCTCTTCTACTACTTTGGCACCACAGGTGATGACACTGATGATAGATGGAATGAAGATGGAGCACCGGTGTAATGTAATGGCGAGGGAAACCGGAGAAAACCCGGCACTGCGCCATTTTGTCCACCACAAATTTCACATGCGGTCGCTTGGGATCGTACCCAGGCCGTCTAGGTGACATTTCACATAATATATAATTTTGCAATGTGAGCAGCAGTTTCATGTGTTTCATTCAGATTCAAGAAATAAAATTTTCTTAAAAAAGATCATTCTTTATATACGTTATACTAATCTAGATGAGCATTAGCAGAACTGGTCTTCTTAAGTAGGAGGGAAATAAGGGAATACATTAGGCTAAAGCGATAGTCAAATATTTTAAAAGCTAGACGCTATATGAAACAATTGTGGTTCGGCTTGCTTTGCTTGTTCCCATTTGAGGAAAGTTAAGTAGTTTAAAATTGAAACCAATAACAATGAATATCTCTAAAACAGTCAATTCTACAATAAAAACGTATATGGTAGAAATTGTGTGTTTTAATTAGGTTACATTTTCTGTATGGTAAGTTTTTGTCTATCGCTTACAGTGAAACCCTTATGCAAAATTCTGCAAAACTTAATCAGAATAGCCTTCAGAGGCTATTCCCAGAAAATTACGTATACACATTTTATTTGTCACTTATCTAAATGTCTTTAATATACAGTATTTTAATCAAAAAAATTGTTGAAAAAAATCAACATTTGCGAAAATGTTTCCATTAACATAAACATCAAGGTATTTAACTGACTTTTCGATTTCGAGCCATGCTGTCTACAGGCACACAAGGACCTTTTTCTAAACATTTTTCTTTTTTTGGGACTCAGGGGATCTCAAAACATACATTTCCGGTGAAAACTCGGTATCGGATTCTTGAGTGGAATACAATATTTTTATCTATCCAATATGTTCATTGTACATATGGGCTAAAGAAAGTAATAATAAAAATGATAGGCGTGATAGTATTAAGCAAGAGCAGAACATTAACTGCTCTGAAAGTCAGGTTTAGAAGCAAAGGGAAGGTATACCGTTAAGGGTTTCCTACCGTTTCCGGCCCATGCAAAAGGGAGGTCAGCCACCCTTGGAAGGATACGGGTTATTTACTGCTACTTATTGTAGAGACAGAAGTTCAATACTCCTGTAGGCAGTCGATATTCTTAATGCAAATGACAAGAAACGACCAATGGGAAACGATATAACTATCACGTGGCAGATGCGTGAAGCCAGTTGACATTTATAAAATTCCGCTAGTCCACTTCAGTCTTCGGGAGATCCGCCATTACACTCCTGGTTGGAGAGTCGGCCACGTAGTAGTGATATGAAATATTGAGCCGAGTCAGTAAAATGACATAGTGAAGTATGAAACACATTGCGGTGTGATGAGACGTAATTAACACGAAAAGGTGACAGTAAAATAAAGGGATTTAAAACAGAAAATGAAATCAACCAGTCGCGTTGTGTACCAGCCTGAGATTCATGTAACGAAGACCCATACAACCCGGAAGCAATCTTTAAAAAAGCCCCTATTGCGAAATCGAAGCATGTCGCGCATCAGAATAAATGCATCAATTGTTATTTCACCCCGTTGGTTTCTTTCAAGATTGGAAGTGTCGGCGATGGTAGTGGGTGCGGCGTGGGATTGGAAAAGGATGCTCACAGTGATTATCTCCGTCCCCCGACTTCGGCTGGTTACCGAGATAAGATCCAATGCCCCCGCCAGGAGTGGATCTCATGTGTGTCGGGGACCCCGGTCTGTCGTGGTGCCTTTATCTGGAGACCCTTCCATTGCTGTGCCGTCGCTCCTAGTTCCTGCCGCCCGCCGCCTCATTCCTCCCTCTGGGAGGAGTCCCCTCGCGGGTGTAAGTACAATAACCTCAGGTGTGGTGCCGAGTTCCGTTCGACAGTCTCTTATGCCATCCTAGCACTATTACGGATAGGCAATATGTTTCAAAAGATAAAACGCCACCGATGCACAAACATACACACATACATATTCTATATTAAATAAGTTCCCGGAATGTGTAAACAACACAGAAACAAGTTACCATAAGGGAATTTACACAACATTTCCTTTAAAATAATTCCCTTCCGGAGAGACATACTTCCGTAAAGAGATTGGAAGCACTCCTGAAAGCCATTTTCATATGCCTGTCTTAGTGCTCTTGTTGCAAGTATTATTGACTGAAACGTTTATGCCATTCATAAACCTGTGTGTCCTTCGTAACTATTTCACCATAAGCTTCTTCCATCATTCTCAAAGTCCCTGAGGGAATTTGTGTAATAAAACACAAAATGTCATGTACGAACGTGTTCCGTTGCGATAAACGAACATGCACACAACAAAAACTGGATACCAATTAAAGACAACAATCATTATTAACATGAAAATTGAAATGAATTTCATCATGGACGTTACAAATGCCAACTATAAAATAATAGAATATCCTTTAGTTTCGTATACCTACATTAAAACCGATTCCGGGGACAATTTTGAATCTAGTGTTTATATATATACAGGAAAAAGTCTTGCAAGTGTGCCACATAGCATTCTCGCTCGTGTTATGTATGATGTTAGTGTGACAAGCAGTATATTACAATTAAGACACAGTGTGATGCTATCTCATGTTTCTTGTGGATAACGAAGTGCACGTTGAAGAGTAGAGGTTTCTGCAATGCTCGCTTCTTGGCATGTATGACCAACTTGTTTTGCCAGCAGGTAATTATGTTGCTAGGTAATTAGTTATATTGAGGTGAGAAAACGACCAGTCACGTCACGTTCCGAATGAAGGTGGAGCTGCGGTACCGCGGTTCTCGTTTGTCCGAAACGAAACGGAAAGGAATTTCAGGGACATACTCTCTCTGGGTTTTGTTTTTAATGATTTGCTTAATTAATGGCAGGGCTACTCTCTGTTGGAGTGGCAAGTCTTTTATTCATCTTTACAGCTCACTGAGAGTCCAATGTTTCTTTCATTTGCGTGATTTTAACTGAAAATTAGTCTTTTCATTTATAAAGGCATGCTTATAAGACTAGTTTCATTTTAATTAGGCAAACAGAATATTAAACAATTTGAGAACTCTGAGCTTCTGAGTTATGGATATTTTTACTTTCTCTACACGTACTATGTACATAGTGTATAGAGAAGGTATTGTATATTGCACCCAAAAATTTAATGTCTAGATTTCACCAGTAGAAACTTCAGTAGAATAAACTCTTAAAGAACCATCATAATAACTAGCATATTATTATTGTGCCGTAATCGGTACCCATGTATGAAGTGTGTCTAAAATAAATAGCCGCGATATATTGATTCAATATCATTAAGGGAAGAGGAAAAAGAAGTTTGATGCATGCGAGGAGCGAACCTATAACCCTCACCAGTTGAGTAACCTACGTATTGTCACAGCGCAACAGTGAACTCACTTGGAAGGTGGCAGGTTTAGTAGCGCCGTACAATACAAATTGTGTCATGTTTTATGTCGCTTATATTTTTAGTTAATATTGGTAGTTTGTAGCTGAAGAAGCTTCAGTTATGTGTTTGATTATGATAAATGATCATAAGCTAGTAAATTTAAGATTTGGAACTTGTGCCAGTTTGTTGCTGCGGCTATACAAATTGTATCGTGGATGGTCTACATGAGGTTCTGTGCCGTACAGGACTTTGACGAATTTAGCGTTCCACATATGTCTTTTTTTTTGTCCATGGGTGTACATATTACGTGTAGAGAAAGTATAAAGAAGAGAACAAGAGTCAGTCAGTTTCCAACTGCGAATGCAGAGCAAGTAGCAGTTGAGTTAGCTTTCGACAGGGAATTCGGAGTCGTAATCGCAGCCGCATCGAGCGTCGAAAGAAACTGTTACGAATTGTTTCGTAAATATCGAAGGACATTTATTTGAAGGCATATTTTCATTTAAAATCAGTGGAAGGAGTAAAGAACTGTATATTAGTAATAAAGAACATTGTTACAATACATATGCTTCGTTTTAAACCTGTCTCTGGGCGAGGAAAGCACATACATGGAGTGTTTATATCGCTTTTATCGCCTGACCTTCAAAGGTGTTATATTGTTAATCCATCTCCTATTTTACGAAACACTGGGTAATGTTGTTGTTTTTTTTATTAGAATCAACAAAAAATTCAATTGCACAGCCGGGATTTGAACACAGTTCTGTCGCTCTGATTCATGTGTTTTTGTCTAGTCAACAAACCGGTATGTCTCCCTTCAGAAAACCACCTTAATGGCGACTTACCTTTGTAAATACTTCCTATCCCGGTATTATTAATAGTTATTGTCAACTATCAAGCTATTATCTTATATTGGTAATACTCCTATATACGAAATGAAATACTGGGTAATGATTTTCTGTTATTAGAACCAGTTGAAAAACTCAATGCCACATCCGGAATTTGAACACGAGTCTCCAGCTCTCCGTGCGATTGTTCTAACCATTGAGCTTTTGTGACAACTGATTCGTCAACCAACCGGTATGTCTCCCTTCAGAAAAATCTCAATGGCGACTTACATCCGTAATTAACATTTGACCAGGTAAAAAACATGAATCAGTTGAAGGATTGGATGTCATACCGGCATGTTGTCACATTAGCTCAATATTAGACAGCACGGAATGCGAGAGAACTGTGTTCAAATCTTGGCTGTGACATTAAATTTTTCCGCTGGTTCTAATAACATTCAAAGAATATTTAGCACGTCAGGGGAAAAGGGAAGGGATTTGTGCCCAGAAGGTTACATATCAACCGGAAAGCTTTTAATACAAAGAATTATAATGCCAAATAAAGTTGTAATTACGTCAGGGGAAAAGGGAAGGGATTTGTGCCCAGAAGGTTACATATCAACCGGAAAACTTTTAATACAATGAATTATAATGCCAAATAAAGTTGTAATTGTTTAGATTTTCCTTCTTTAATAATCATAGAGAAAATCTTTCATGGAAACAATCCCTGTATTTCTAAACAGTTATATTATCCTAAATTGGTTAGTTCTAATACCTCTGTTTGCTTTTTGGAGGAGACACATAGACAACTAATACCGAATAGGAGGAGTCAAAGTTTAGTTTTATCTGAAGGTGGAAACCTTACGCAGAGAGCAGCGATGTCCAAATTGAAGAAGAGTGGGAGATGCTGCAACATATTCCACCTCGCGTGCAGCTGTGCGCATAATGCGATGTTTATAGAAGCAAGGTTTTCCTGATCTGCATCAGGTGTTATTTTGAAAGAAAGGGGGAAAAACGAATGACGACTTCCAATTTGAGAAATGAATAGTTATTGGAAAATGTAAGCTAATAACAAGGAAAAACTATTAATTTCCCCAAAACCGTATATTTGGCATAAACTGAGTGTTTTAATGATATCTATATTTTTGTTTAGGTAGTAGCTTTTTGTCTATCTCTTATTGTTTATCAATTATGCAAAAGTCATCCAAAATAGGAGTTCATAGGCTACTCCCATAAAATTCAAGATATACTCGTACGTTTTGTTTGTGATGAAAATAACTTAAGCATGTAGTATTATAATCAGAATCTTTAGAGCCATTTTTAAGTAATTCAAAATGTTCGAAACATTTTTATGTAAAGTGTACTTTAGGGTAAAGGGTATACTTCAGGTAATCTTGGAAATTTTTGTGTTGAATCCTTTCAACATGTTTAACTTTGATAATTAACGTGTTATCGTTTTTTAATTAGTCTGTTCACAGACACACATTCACGCTATTATACATGTGTATGACAGTATGTATGACTCACCCTTAGTTTCCCTCCCCCTGGAGGAAACAACATGCTGACGTCAGTACCTCGTAAAAGTTACTTTGGACATGCCTGATCTAATGGAATGGACCACTATTTATGAACGCAAATTTACGTATGCGGTCTCTGAAGGTAGCCTAATTTCTCTTGCTAATATTTCAATTTGAAAACTTTCCACTGATTAAAACTTTGCTACTTTTGTTCACAGGCGGTAAAACTCCTTAGCTTGGCTAAACTTCTGTGAAAGAAAATGAAAAACATTACCCGGAGACGCTGCTACCGCTAAAACTGCCCATTAACATTTTTCGGTAAAGCAAACTCAATTCATTTTGGATCTCCTGTGCTTTTTCAAGCAATCTACAGTTTCTACTGAATGTGTTCCGTGCGGTCAGCTCATCGTGAACTATTCGATACGGTCATTCAAAGTGTGAGCCTGCCTGAACCGGTTAAGGTGAATTGGAGTTAATTTCTCTCACACCACGTATTTTCTAATCTTTATTCAGACTATCCATCATCTTCATCGTGACCAACTGTGGTATATGCTCCAGGGGAGTGGAGGATCTGGCCTAAATATCTATGATGCTGTCGCGTATGTTTATTTGTGCTGTTAGAATCATATTTACTCACTAACTATGGTAATTATAGACATAGGTACTAAGATTTAACCTCTTTTGTTTCTTTATTTTATCAAATCACTACCTAAAATTCTCAGTGTTACACAGTGCTTAAAAAGTGTTCAAAGAGACTTTTAAGTATGGATGAAAATGCTGTAGCAAAGCTTTTCCTAAATAGCAATCAAATGTTGGTTTCTTTATTCCTTTTAAAACTAATGGCAATAGCCCTGTCTTTACCTAACGGAAGATTGAAAATGGCACAGAAGGATGCAATCTGAAGATTTTTCTGTACGAGCTGGTTTCTTAATAATTTTGCTAATAAAAGATATGTTCTTTTCATTATTTATTGAATAGACACACTCAAAACCGTTTATGGAAAATATTTGAAAGGAGGCTATTTCAATTTTTCAGCCTGGATACCTATTTTCTGCATTATTTTGCTAAATAACACAATGGTACAGGTATAAACCATTATACCACGGAGCACCGGGTAACTCATCATTTAGTTTTCCTCTAAAGGATACTTTGGGTGAAGGGACCTTCCTTAAAATCGAATTGTCGCACCCTTGGAAGTTGAAGAGTTTAAATGCTAATAGACTTTTGCTTTGCCAGTTTTGCTGTTTACAGACACACACTTGCTCTCACACACAGACACAAATACACCCATATATGAACATGTTTCTAAATATTCTTTCATTGGATTCAGGGGATCTCAAAACATATATTTTCAGTGAGATTTTGATATAGAAATTAGGAGTGAAATATTTCTAATATGTCCTCTACTTTCTATAAGTAGTAGATAAAGTAAACAATAATGATTGCTGTTCTTATCTGAACGCTGCAATTTGATTTCAATAGAGCTCTGCTTCTCTTTAGAGGTATTTAAAATTTATTAAGAGGCCACTTAAAGAATAAAATTGTCAACGTAAAAATACTGAGACACCACTGTGGAAAAGATTGTTCATAAATACCGCAGTTTATTATGTTTCTCATAAATGCAACTGGCAAACATGTTGTTACATTCGGGCCGCCTGGTCGCATTTTAGAGAAAGTAGTTTTGTAAAGTTACTATAACCTTCCGTGTCATAAATAATCAACACACATTTACTGCTGAGAAAATACAGAAATAAAAAATTACTATTATATTGGTAATGTTCGATTTTTACTAAAAAAAGATGCTTTTGTTAACCATGCCGATAATTGATAACGATTTTTACGAATATTTGAGAAAGATACAGATAGTCCTGTGTGCTTTTAATACATATCACTTAAAACTAAACAATTATTCGTGCAAAATATGACAGAATTTCAAATTTTAAGCCAACTATTTTTCCACTGTGTTAAAAGTTATATATACCAAGGTTGGTCGAAATAGGTGCGCGCGCAGATAGATATACAACTTTACATACATACACATATACATTACATATATACATGCCTTCATACATAAAAACATTGGTATACATATGCTAAAATAATGCACACAGCGTACAATAACACAGTTTCTGCATTTTTTTTTTTTTTTTTTTTTTTGCCACTTACAACAAAGTTTATATGCCGTAGAAGATGAACACGAGAATAGTTGCATTAATTAATATATTCACCCTTCCATGTACATTAATACAAAGATGAACGTAATCTGTAGAATATGCAAAGAGGATGAGAAAAATGCCTCGCATATTCTGTTTGATTGTCCTTTACTGGCAAGAAAGAAGTTTACTCTTCATAAAAAGGAAAGATCTAGGAAACATTCCGATATTGGAACCAAATATGGAAAATTTTTTCACAAAACACATTGCGGGTAAACGATTAAGGCTACCTTTTTATCAAAACGTTTTCGGCTGACGTGCAGGAGTCGCAATTAATAAATAAGTAATAATCTGAAGCGCTATATTTTGCTTCTTTTAATGATTCTTACAAAACTTATTTTTATTTTTATCTATTTCATGATAAACATGAAAAGTGAGCAGAAATGGTGCTATTACATATTCCTATTAGTACAAAAGAAGTAAGGGACTACACAAGGCTAAAAAATTAATCAAATCTTTCAAAATCTGGTCGCTACAAGATGAAATATTCTACTTGTGTGTTATGAAGTAAGATGAAAGAAAAATGAATGAACGGCTTCCCATTTGAGAATAGTATTAGTTGAAACATTTGCAACAATAGTTAGGAATATCTCGAAAATGGTTAACTCTACACAACCTGCATTTGACATAAAATATATGCTTTAATAATATTACATTTCCTTTTGTTGTAGATTTCCTCTATCTCTTACGCAAAAGTCATCCGGAATGAAGAGAACTTCAAAGGCTACACCCAGAAAAATCAATATATACATATGTGTGTGTGTGTTTCAAATGTCACACGAACTCGTGTTAGGAATATGGTATTTTTGTTCAAAATTGTTAAAACATTTTTGAGAAAATAATAACAATCATAAAACGTTCCATGTAAAGCGTAGTTTGAGGTGTGCATCCTTGGATGGTGCAGAATAAAGTTATCATGTTTGCCATCTAAGGGAAGTTTGTTGAGTAATTCTGTTCACAGACTCAGAGACACTTACACATGAACCTTTTTCTAAAATGCGGTTTTGGATTCAGGATTCTTCAAAACATGCATCTTCGGTGAAAGATCGCTATAAATGTTTTGGGTGGAATACATTTGTACATAGTACTCGGTAGTGAAATTAAAAACAGTTTTATTATTATGTAATATACTATAAACACAATTAAAATTATAATGTGTGAAATGTAACCTAAGTATTGCACATAAGGCTAAGATAACTAATTGTGTTCTTCTTTCTGATACTGAGGTACCTTCCAAACAAATCTGTCTTAAAAGTACGTCCATGATTGAAACATCGTCTATAATAATAGAGTTAGGAATCGTTTAATCTAAGAAGATTGTCGGAAGTATTTATTTAATTTGATTGCTAAGTAAACGATGAGAAAACCGCAAGGGTAACTGGATGGCTACGTAGAGATTTCTAGGTGGTCTTCCTTGTTTTCAATTGCTGAGGCAAATAAATTACAATGATTATTGTTAGGGTTCCATTAATGCAATGCTTGCTTGTTCCTTGTTTCCACACGAGTGTAATTAAACGTTTGATGCTTGGAAGACAATCTTAAATCTTGCTTGTAGCTTTCTCTTGTAGAATAATGTTAACCTGTACTGTTTGTTAGGAAACAACATTTATATACCTGCCAGAAACCAAATATTTCACCTTCCATAAGACAATAAATAAGATTTCCACATGAATATTGAATATCCCACTCTCCATCGTTTGAGACAGCTGGGTATGAATGGTGGCCTGCTTTAAGGAGCTATGTAATTTCGACATGCAGAGCCCCATTGCGTTTAATCCCAATATACCAATTAGTTAAGGATATACGATTGTTTTGTGGAGGCCGGCATATCATTACGGACTCCAAACCGATCACGAACTCAAGATAATAACTATGCCTGCACCGCACAATGAACTGGAATCACAGCCTGTCAAAGAAAAAAAGAAATCTCATTTCAAATTCACGAGTTTCAGCACACTGGCTCTTTTATGTAAAAACAAAATAAATTAGACTTGACTGAGATAGGTTAATTCTGGCTCTGAATGGAACAGAAAATCAAAAGGCGTGTCTTCTTTCTTTTGCAGATTCATTGCGGTGGGAGGTGAAGTTAATCACACACATTCCTCAAAGCGTTTTCTCAGACCAATGTTCACCCAACTGAACCAATACTTGTTGCTTCGAAACTAAGATTTATAATTTTATATAATTCAAGTTTTTAAAGAATAACCATCTGTGCAAAACCCAAAATTTTCAAAAATGTTAAGTGTGGATTTATACGCCAGTAAACACCCTGCAAATCTTATACTTTAGACCATGTATTTTTACTTCCTCTAGCCCGGATGTAGATACAATGTACTTATTAGTTAGACAAGCTATTGTACTCCACCCAAAAAGTCTATGTCGAGATTTCGCCGGAAATATATGTTTTGAGGTCTCCTGAGTCCAAAAAAGCAATTTTTGAAAAAGGTCCTTGTGTAAGTGTGTGCGAGAATGTGTGGCCAGAGTAGCTCAAAAACGAAAAGATCGTTAAATACCAAACTTGGTATTTGTGTTTAGTATCTACCAAGGATGAGACACAAGATTTTCAAACAAACAAACAAAAAAAAAACGAAAAAGAGAAAAGATCCCCCGCAACAAACTAGCATTTACTAGCCTTTATAAAATGTTGTTTTTCTCAAAAATAGCTGTATCAATTTTGATTAAAATACCATATATTAAACATATTTACATCGTAAATAAAATCTATGTTTTGAAATTTCCCGGAATAGACTCTGAAGACCTCATTATTATGGATGAGTTTTTACAGAATTTTGCATAACGGTTAAACCGTGAAAGATAGACAAAAAATTACTGGACAGAAAATGTAGACCTCGTTAAGGAACACAATTTTTGTCATACACGTTTTTCCTGTAGAGTTGACCGTTTTCGAGAAATTCTTTGTTATTGGCTTCAATTTTAAACTGATTAACTTTTTTCAATCAGACCGTGCAAAACGAACCGAACTTCAATTATTTCACATAGCGACTAGCTTTTAGAATATTTGTCTATCGCTTTAGCCTAATGTATTTTTTATTTCCCTTCTACTTACAAGGAAGAAACCAATAAGACCACTTCTGGTAACGTTTATAGCACGAATAGCACGAAAGAGATAAAAATAATCTTTTGCAAATTTTAGTTTCTGCACACGTACTATATACATAGTGGGTGGAGAAGGTATTGTGTTACACCCAAAATTCGATGTTGAGATTTCACCGGAAATGTGTGTATATATATAAATAGAGGACGCTGAATTAAAAAAGAAATAGAAAAATATGAATGTATGCGTGTTTATGTGGACATTATAACCCAAAGCGAAAAGTCAGTTAAAACTCAAATTCATTTATTGGTTTCAATTTTAAAATACCTCAACTTTTCCCAGACGGGAAGTCATCCGTTTCATAACTTTTGTTTTACTCCTGATTATGGCAATCGCACAGGGACAGCTTTTAAAGGATTTGACTGTCTGTTTAGCCTAGTGTATTCTCCTGTTTATTTTATATGTACTTATAAGAAGCAAGTACAGAGACCACTTCTGATAACATTTATTTTGATTGGTATTATGTAGATAAAATAAATATCTTTTGTAAGAATAGTTTGTTTGCAGAAAATGTATAGAAAGTCATGTGAATAGAGCACATCCGATTTTTACTTTCTCTACACGAACTATGTACATAGAAGGTAGAGAAGGTATTGTATTCCACCCAAAAATTATATATTTTCGGGTTACCTGAACCCCAAAAAGTATTTTTTGAATAAAGTTTCTGGTGTGCATACATTTGTGCATATATATGGATAGCATAGCTCCAATATAAAAAGACAGTTAAACACTAAATTTGGTATTTGTCTTTAGTATTGTCCAAGTATGTAACACGAAGATTTTCAAGAAACCCCCTCCCCGCCCCTAATTACCCCTTACAAGAAAACTTTTTGAAATTTTTGGTTTTCTCAAAAATAATCCAAACGAATTTGATTAGAATAGCATATTAAACACATTTACATAACAAGTAAAATATTTATATATCTTGAGTTTTCCAAAAACCTCTTCATTCTGGATGAACTTTGCATAACTGTAAACCGTAAGAAATACTCAAAACTTGCCACACAAAAAATATATATTTCGTTAAAACATATAAGTTATGATATATTCGTAGTTTTTGTAGAATTAAACGTTTCCGAGATATCCCTTACATAGATTTAAAATTTGAACTTATTAAACTTTTTTTATTTCTTTTTTTTTTTTTCTTCTAGCCAGGCAAAAATAACCGAACTGCATTTGTTCACAATCCAGCCAGCTTTTAAAACATTCGACTTAGATTTAGGTTAGTGTATCCCATTATTTCTAACAAGTAAAGAGGCAATGTCTGCTAACGTTTATCTCAATTTAAAACTAAAAGAATCTTTTGTAAGAACTATTTGTTTAAAAAGTTATGTGAATGGAACACATCAGATGTATAGCTTATGCATGTGTACTAAGCAATACAACCAGAGAACATCGCTATAAACCAGATCATAGTGTTATGTTGCCATATTCATACCATAGGCTTTCTGAGTAAAATAAATATTTTAATATTTACAATCCCTATACTTACTTTTCTTTTTATTGATCCCTTCCAATTTTTTTCCCTTTTAATCAACCGTAACCTAACTTCTTACTATCTTTACTAAAGAGTTTAAGTGAAGCTATGTTTCTGTCTATTGTAGTGTCGGTCATTTCCAATATTCACTATTTTCTCCAAAATAATGTCCCTTTATATTAAAACATTCTATGTTCCATAACCTTCTTTATTCCACATATTGGTCACTGATATTGTTGGAAGCGTTTTTTCATTCAGTTTAGTTCCCGATATCCAATCGCAGTCGAGTAAGGCTGTCTATTTGTACCTCATTTAATTTAGCAACATATATTTATCTTTATGATGCATGTTTACCTTCTCTAGCAAGTATGTGCAATGTACCTAGTAGGTAGAGAAGGTATTGCATTCCACCCAAAAATTCGATACTGAGGTTTCAATGGAAATAAGTGTTTTAGGATCCCCTGTATCCAAAAAGAAATGCCTTTTTGGAAAATGGTCGTACGCGTGTGTTTGTGTGCATGTGTGTACATGTCTCTGTGAACACGATAACTCATAAAGAAAAGTTGGAAATACAATATGTATTTAACTTTAGTATTTTCCAAGATTTTGAATAAACTCTCCAACCCAAACTATCCATTACATGGAAACAATTAAAAAATATATATTTTCTTAAAAATAACTGCAAAGATTTTGATTAAAGTCTCGTATATTACAGTTACTTTTATGACAAATGAAATGTATACCTTGAATTTTCTGGGAATAGCTTCTGAAGACTTCATCATAAACTGGTAAACTACAAGCGATAGGTAAAAGCTTACTACACAAAATATTTTGGTCTTGTTAAAACTCGTAAGTTATGTCACATAATTCTTTTCGTAGATTTAATTGTTTCAATTTTAAAATACTTAAGCTATTCTCATTTTTCAACTCCTAGCCTTGGAAAGAAATTACTTTCAACTATATAGCAACTACCTTTTAAAAGATCTGACTATCGCTTTAGCATTTGCAATAACTCAATGCATATCTTAAATATTTAAGGAAACTCTTGCTGTAAATATCCAAGGCCAGGATAACTACCATGAGGTCCATGCAATTGTTGTATATTTCCAGGCACATACTGAAAATCTTAGTCAGTAAAAGTCTTTCTACTACTATTTCTATTCTACTTATAATGAAGCAACTAATAAGACCAAATCTGCTAATGTTTATCTCGATTAGCATGATGTAGATAGAAGAACAAACAGATGCAAGATTTTCCATAACGGGTAGTTTGGGGTTGGGTGATTTTCCTCGAAGTCTTTGTGTCACGTCCTTGAAAAGTAGTAAACTTAAATACCACATTTGGTACATTTTTTGGTATTTTCGTATATGAATATATTTTCGTGGTCATAATACACTGACACCACACATAACACATGCCTGCCTGGTGGTAGCGTGTCTGCCTCACAATCAATAGATCGCGAGTTCGAATCTCGCTTAAGCTGAGCTACACGGATACTTTTTTTTTCTCGGGATTTTCCTCTATCCTGAGAAGAATACGAAGAATAATTTAAGCTCCATGGACTCCGAGATCATTTGAGCATCATTCCACCAATATAATTCATCGTCCGATGTGACCAATCAGGTCAATAAACGTTTAAGCTAAAAAAAAAAAAAAAAGAATAAAAAATATGGACATTAAAATTAACAGACAGATTCAATTTAATTCACATATCAGTTCTAATTATGTGACAAAGAATGCTAGAATATAGGGGTTTATTCAGTACAGTTCGTTTTATAAGTTGAGAACGTTGCCTTGGCATTATCTCACCCCCACTTACTACAGACTAATGGAAAGATTTGAAGCAGAAAATAATGGATATTGAATTTAGTAATTTCATCTGGGATATACACTTTATAAAATCTTTTGAGCAATTCTGAATGGATGAATGTGTTTTTTTAAATATTCCATAAAAAGGGAGGTCTGATTTAGTGTAATATTCGAAAAATTGTCGTATAGAATATTTGGAATATGCTGAATTTTAAATACCAAGTTTGGAATTTATGCAGCTTAAAACTTTGAGTTATGCTCTTCACACAAACTCATGGGTTTGTTATTCATTGGGCACAGAATGGAATTGTTACTTTCTCTACCTATAACATAGCAAATAACCACTCTAATACGAAAAGTCGGTTAAACAAAAAACTTGATAATTAAATTCAGCATCTTACAAGGATGAGACATAAGGATTTTTAAGAAAATTCTCTTTCCCGTACCTTTAAAGTAGAAATTTTTTTCAAAAGCTTTGATTTTCTCAAAAAAGGCTCTAACATTTTCGTTAAAATACCATATGATAAAGATATTTTCATGACAAATGAAGTGTATATCTTGAGTTATTCGGGAATAGCCTCTCAAGACTACTTCATTCTGAATCACTTTTACATAACCGTAGAGGTAGACAAAAACGTACTATACAAAAACTGAGAACTCTTAAAGCACACAATTTATGATACATACTATTTTCGTGATGTCAGCCATTTCCGAGATATTGCTTGTTATTGGTTTAATTTTAAAGTACTTAAAAATTCTCTCAAACAGGAATTTGACATACCTGTTTCTTTTTTTTTTTTTTTTTCCTTTTTTTTATTCCTGATTTGACTATTAATTTAGTCTAATGTACTGCCTTATTTCCCTTCTGCCCTTAACAAAATAATTAAAAGACCATTTCTACTAATCTTTATTTTGATTAACCTGAAGGAGATAGAATAATAAGCTTTTGTAATAATAGTTTGTTACAGAATAGGTAGAAAACGGAATTTGAATGGAAAAAAAAGTTGTTTTTTTTTCTCCGTAACAATTCTGCATACAACATTTAGTGAAATATAATTCTACATCTAGTTACAGGCTGCTCGTTCCTTCTAGACCAGTGACCTTTAGCGAAGATACAGTGAGCTAGATCACCCTGATAAACAGGTCAGCAAATAGTTTATGTTACAATAACAAACAGAGAACACACTGTAAAGGTGACTGGCGTTTATTCTCTCATTTAAAAATATCATTCCTCAAGAACTGGTGTGCGAGCAGGACCGTATGTAGATGGTGGAGGCAGTAAGGACGTCCACATAAAACCTCGCGTCAACACAATTTCATATTGAGCAATACACAGTCGCAGTTTTGCAATTGTTAACATCGCCAATGGACCTCTGAGTCAACTTCCTTAAATACTCAGCAGGTATTCCCCAAGTTACAACTTTTCCTTTTATACGCTGCTACAAACTCAAAAGAATGGAAGGAGAGAAAAAGTTTTTTCTTTCTTTTTTGCTATGCAGGAAGTGTGGAGTCTGCGCCATGAAGAAGAAGAAGAGGGGAGATGACAAGGTAGAAGGAGGGGAAGCGAGCGTAAAGACGACCTTGGTCGAGGCGCCTCTTGGCATCATTCGGGCGCGAGACGTCGGCCCGTCAGCTGAGTGGCGGCTGAGAAGGAGAGAGCGTGGGTGGCGCTGGATGCCATCTCTCGTACAGTGCCGCTCTCGCGAAAGGCTTTCAGGTGGTCCTAATAATTCTTCAACTCATAAATCTCCATCAAATTCTAATCTTGATAACAGTATTAGGACTATTTATTCCAATGGCTACTGCCAGTATCGTCCTCCTACTCAGTTTATCCCGGCGTTTCCTGGGCTTCCTAACTGGCAGCTGGCTCAGAACTTTTTCTTCCAAAATATATTTCATTGCATATAGCACCAGTGTTGACCGACTTTTGTGTCGTATGTGGTAAGAATGGATGTTAAATACTACTAAAACAAAGGTTGGTGTGTCTTCCTGGGTAGTGTGGTGGTAGCTGTCTGCCTGACATTCAACAGATCGCGAATTCGAATTTCGCTTTGGTATAATTATACGGATAAGGTATTTTCGGGGTTTTCCCTTATCCTGAGAAGACAAATGTGGAATAACTTTAAGCTCCACGAACCCCGAGATCATTTTCGATATGCCTAACCAGGTTAAAGGACGTTAAGCTACAAAAAAGAAAGGAAAAAAAAAAAAGGGCTAGTGTGTTACATTCTCATAGCTTTACCCACTTTTCAACGAAGTATACTTAAAAATAGGTATTCTATCTGTTTCATGTTATTTGAGTTAAACATTTGCAGAAATACTCCAATTGCATATGTTCTTGTAGATGAAATGGGAACAAAAAATACATTAGTTTCAAGCGATATTCAAAACTTTAAGAGTTAGCGCTATGTGATGATTTCAAAATTCCGTTCTCTTTGCTTAACCAGGTGAAAGAAAGACGGATAAAGAATTCCTATCAAGCATTTTAAAACTAAATCAATAAGAAGGTATATTTAGGAAATGGTTACTTTCACAAAAATGTGTATTTAAGATAAATTATGTGTAGAGTGGGATCTACATTTTTGTGTAGTAAGTTTCTATCTCTTACCGTTTATCAATTATGCAAAGCCATTCAGATTGACTTCAAAGGCCGTTACTAGCAAATTCTGAAAATATATCAACTCTAAGATATTTTAATCAAAATTGTTAGTTATTTTTGTGAAAGTCAAAATTTTGCTTAAATGATTGATGTAAAGCGTAGTTACGGGTTGGGGAGTTTCTTGTGAACCTTCGTGTCTTATCCTTGGAAGATGTAGTGTTTAAATGTTTGGTGTATAACCACTTTTCGTTTTTGAGTTATCTGTTCACGTGCGCACATGCACAGGCATTTTTCTGAAAAAAAAAGGCTTCTTCTGTATTCAAGGATTCACAAAGCCTGTACTTCCAGTGAAAAGTCATTATCAAATTTCAGGATAGTCAAACATATCGAAAAATGTTCCAATAAAGTGTAATTGGGGGTAGAGGGATTTAATTGTAAAATTTTTTGTTGCATCTTTATAAATGCTAGGTTTGGTATTTCGTTTATGAGCTTTTTTGGGAAACAATAACAACAAATCCTTTTCCAAAAGTGCTTTTTATCCAGTGGATCTCAAAACATGTATTTCCTGTGAAATTTCTATATTTATCTTTGGGTGGAATGCAATAACTTCTCTACCCACCTTTCTACAGGCTAGTTTTAGTAGAGTTTAATTTTCTATCTACTGTTTGTTATTAAAAACACATTTTTACAGAAAGGCTTTTATTACGGATTTCATGGTATGTAAAAGTGAAATCGGAAGCTGAAAATAGTTAAATGTTTAAAACGTAGAGATGACTTTCAAATGTTACTATGTATCATCACAAGAAACAGAAAAAACGAATAGTGAACTAGCAGTTGAAAATATACATATGTATTTGAAAAGTTCAAACAAATAATAAGGAATATTTCGGAAATGTAAATGCCACAACAATTATATTCTAACTAGGTAAGTGGTGCGGTTTAACGATATCTATATTTTTGGTGGTAAGCTACATATTTCCATTTTTACTGTCGTTTACAATTTATAAATTATAGAAAACTAATTCCGATCGAAGAAAACTTCATAGTTATTCGCAGAAAAATAATTATATATGGTTTATGTGTCTTAAAAATATTTTAATCATATGCTATTATAATCAAAATAATAATACGATTTTTTCATGAAAATAAAAATTACTAATGCTTTTCTGCGTACATGGTAGTTTGTAGTTGCGATTTTCTTAATTATCTTTGTGTGGAAATGTTGAATAACAATACCAAACGTTCTAGATATCTATCTCAATCTTTTCTTCCTACATACGCGAGCATAGAAAACTTTTTAAAAGAATGCACCAATTTCTTCAGGAACCTCAAAGCTTTTATTAATTCATACTTAGATTTCACCAAAAATACATGTTTTGAGAGCTCTAGTTCCAGAAAATCAATTTTAGAAAAAAGTTCATATGTGTGTTTGGTTGTGTGTGGGTGGCAGCATAACTCATAAATGAAAAGCCTGTTCAAAAACCAAACTTGATATTTAAGTTCAGCATCATTCAAGGATGCGGCACAAAAATTTCCAAAAAAAATCCCCGACTCCAAACTACTCTAAACATTTGTCGAACAATTTTTATTTTCTCAAAAATGGATCCTACAATTTTGATTAAAATTATAAACATTAAACGAAAAATAAATATATATATATATATATATATATATATTGAATATTTTATGAGAATAGCCTCTCAATCTTCTTCACTAAGGACTTTAGCATAACAGGCAAAGCGTAATGGATAGACAATGATCTTACTACAAAAACAAAACAAAAACTAGATCTCAAAACACACAATTTATGTCATATACTTACTTTTGCTGGAGTTAACGATTTTTGAAATATTTTTTGTTATTGGTTCCAATTTATAATTACTTAACACTTTTCTCAAACGGGAATTCGTCATTTTTTCATATCTCTTTTGTTTTGCTTCTGTCTTTGCAATGAGAACCGAATTCAATTTCACCGCATGGCGACACATTTCAAAAGATTTGACTGTCTCTTTACCTGCAGTGTTCTCTTATTTCTCTTTACTTAGAAAGAAGTAATTAATAAGACCATTCTCCAATTGTTTGTCTCGATTAGCATGCTGTAAACAAAAATCATCTTTTGTAATAATAATACTAATAGTTTATTTGCAAAGCAGACAGAGAAAGTATTGTCAGCGGACCACAAAACGTGCATTTTATACTAAAATTACAATATCACTAATTCTTCAATCAAATTTTGTTGTATTCACTCAACATCACAAATAACGCAAACAAGGTTCTGAAAAAGCTTTTAGTTCTCTAATGAAAAGTAACAGGTAAATTACGTTAAATACGTGGTGGTGTTGAGTATACACCGGAAAACGCTCAACTGTTTTATTCCAGCTGAAGCATATGTATTTAATATATTCGCCAAGTTTTTGCGGTGCATCAAAGTACAAAGAGTTGCTATTTTTTAACTCACAGAGCGAGTGGAGTGTTAAAACATGAAACATTTAGTGGTTTAATGCCTCGGCCATGATGACTCATTTAGAATTTGTTGACATTGCTCTGTAACGCCGCAGTAATGGAGCGCTGGAATGTTTGAAATGCACAAGGGGTGAAAACGTTAGGGAGAGCCCCACACATCATACATCCGATAGGGTAGGTCGGGAGTCGAACGTGGTTCCGCGGCAGTTAATAACATCATTAGCTTTGATCCTACGCTAAGTAGGCAAAAGCAAGCAAATTTATATTGACATAGGTTCTGTTAATTAGATAGGCAAACACAACTTTTGAAATCATCAAATTAGTTTTATTACTCGCTTCTATTGTAGATCATGCTCGAAAATTCGCTTAATTAGGAAGCAAACAAATTTAGTGAGGGAAAAAGCCACCCAATAAACACTGTATATGTTTACAATTTTTATTGAGATGAAGTTTCATGTTACATGCGTTGTGCACTGTCTCAATTTATTGTCCAAACTCACAAGCATATGATTTGTAAGATGTGGAACTGTAATCTTTTGGACTGTTGGTGCTCTAAGTTTTGATAGTAAGAGAAAAGATATCAGATGTCAAAATGAAGACAACTGAAGAGTTTATTTCACCGATAGTGCCGTTCAAAAATATTCCCTTGTATTTATACGAGGTCCAATCAGAAAGTAACGAACGATTTGACATAGCTAAACAATAACGAAATATAGCAGGAGACTTTATTTACAAAGTTACAGTACCTTGTTCTATTTCTCAAGGTAATCGTCATTGGTGTCAAGACATTTATCATCACGTGGTACCAGTTTGTCAATGGCGAACGAACTTATTCGGTTTTTTGAATACACTAAACGATCAGCCAATCGAATTTTATAGGCAAACAACGCAAGTGTAAGGTGATAATGCAATGGACTAGGCTTCAGTGAAGAAATGATGCATCATTTACGAGTAATCAAAGAAGAACCAGTGTGCATGACAGGGACCGGGATGGAAGTTTATCAGTCGTTATTCAGGAATTAAAAGCAAATGTTAATAAAAGAATTCAGAAAAATCAGTCTTACATTTTGGACACCTGTACATGCATTTTTGGGCAGAAAAGATTTCCCAGCCGATGAAGGCATTATGGCACTTGGCTAGATCTTGAGCGGTGAAGCAATACATTTACATTGTAAAACTGGTACCACGTGACAATAAATACCTTGATAACAATGGTGATTATGTTGAGAAACTTAACTTTGTAAATAAAGTTTCGTGTTGATTTGTTTCATTATTATTTAGTTATGCCAAATCGTTTGTTACTTTCTGGACGGCCCTCGTTTTAACAATGGCAAAAAATATAATAACGGTTTCTCTTAATGTAACAGTTACTGAAGTAATTGAGGCAGAGTAGCAAGTACCAGTTAACAGTTACACAGGTAACAAATACGAAGTAACTCTGTTAGTACACTAGCTTATGACCCTTAGCAGAAATTCAACAATTCAGCAAGCAATTACAGCTTCAAGCTGCTGGTTTCTCGCTTCTCGTTACGTATGTGGTAGAATTACCAGTTTTGGAATACACATCCTTGATAGAATAGTGCGAAGAAATAACCAAAAGGATCTCAAAACTGAGTATTATTCAGTTCCATGGTGTGTTTAGCTTTTTAAAACACGCATTCACCTTAGAACCGATGTTCTCTTCGGAACTCTATTTGCTGAAGGAAAAGGCAGAAGAATATTTTTTTGTAGCTTAACGTCCTTTAACCTAGTTGGCCATATCGGACGATGACCTCGGGGTCAATGGAGCTTAAAGTTACTCGATATTCGCCTTCTCAGGATAAGGGAAAATCCCGAAAAAAAATCTTATCCGAGTAACTCACCATAAGCGAGATTCGAATTCACGACCTTATGAATGTGAAGCACACACGCTACCACCCCCAGGCGGGCGAATTGTTTGTGCTACCTCCTCCTCTTAAAATATATTTTCCAAGACAAATGTTTCCACATTTTTTATTTTCTTAAAACTTGCTTTTAACGATTTTGATTAATAGTATCTGATGTTCTCCTCATTTCGAATGATTTTTGAGTAACTGGTAAACCACGAAAGTCAGATAAAATGTTACTACACAAAATACAAATCTTATTAAGGCTGCGAAATTTATGACACATACACCATTTGCGAGATATTCCTAAATAATTTTTGTTAATCTGTGAATTTTCCAATACAAATAGCTTAAGATTTTTTTCCCTCCTGGTAATAAAGTAGAACGGAATTTGAAATCTATCACAATGTGACCAGCTCTTAAAATACCGATAAACTATTTAGCCTTCTGTATTACCTTGTTCCCCTCGAACCTACAAGGAAATGTGTAGTAAAACCAGTTCTGTAAAATACGGTTATTTCCATTAGCAAGCAGCGGATAGAAGAGTAAACTTTTGTAAGAATAGTTTGTGTAGGAATAGGTAAAGAAAGCTATGTGTATGTAGCACAAGGTATATTTTTCTTTTACTTCAGATGTTGCAGATAGTCAGTTTTAGCACACTATTCTATATACTGAACCAGAAAATTCTGACGAGTTTCAGAACTTTCACATATACAAATTAAAACAAAGGGCAACATAAGCAACAGTTGTGGCGAGGAAAATGTCTTTTAATAATCTTCTTTGCTGCATATACGTAACCATCTGAGATTATCAGCATATTTTCTGATGAAAGACTTTTCAAGGTTTTCGCCATATTCGTCTAATTTTTTCTCTGCTATCACTGGAATGTATTTCTTGTTTTGCGCTGAACCACAAAACCGTGAATTAAAGTTTGGAAGGAGGCTGTTGTGCAGGAGATTTCAGGGTGAATTCTTCACAAAACTGAAGAGCCTATTCATGTTTAAAATAGCATTTACATACAATACAGTGTCAGAGAATTTTAATATTATATATTTTATTGAAATAAGGTTTTTCTTGTGGCAATGCCGTATGTTCGGATTAGCATGAGAAATAGGAAGTTAGATTTCCTGCAAAAACCACATTTTAAAACATTTGACTGTCGATTTAGCCTTGTGTATTCTCTTATTTCCCTTCTACTTATAAAGGAACTAAGTGATAAGACCGTTTCTGCTAATGTTTTAGCATGAAATAGATAGAAAAATAAGCTTATTAATAATAATTTGTTATAGGTGTAGAGAAAATCACGTAAATGGACCTTATCAGACTTTTTTTTAAATACTTTTTCTTTTCTTAGATTCAGGCATTCACAAAACATTTCTTCCCGTTGAAATCCCGCTATCGAATTTATGGGTAGAATGCAATAGCTTCTTTACTTATTATGTACATTGTACAAACCTGTTAAAGAAGTGAATAAAAATCTAATACCTGTATTTTCTGTTAACACAACTATCTTAATATCTTCTCGTGCGCCGACTGTCACTGGAACCGCAACACATGAGATGGCCAAGTGGTTGCGCATGTTAAAATTCTCCACGACTGGTAGTAGGATTAAATATACTCAACGGGCACAGTACTCAAAGTTAAGAATATTCCTCATGGTAGAGTGGTTATAATTGCAGTTCGATAACTGACAGAACCACAGAATTTTCTTTAGTTGGAATCATTCAGTTTCCTCATCAGAAGCTACAGTTGAATATGAGTGTGCTTCAAACTATAAACAATAAAGTTAAGGAAGCTATAGTTAACATGATATTTCAAAGACAAATACCAGGCTATTATTAAAAATTTAAAATCAACAAACCATAAGACACTGACAATCTCAAATATATTGATATATTCTGAGTAAAACTGAAGATATCAATTTAAACATGATTATATTATTATTATTTCCGTGAAACACTGAGTTCGAATTCCGGGCGAGGCAAGATGGCAAAACTATTTTTTTTCCTTACCTGAAGGTAACTCAGAGTTACCCTGATTTATTTGAGAACTTACTTCACTCATTTCATTTATTGTGCCTGCAGAGTTGTAACAGTTAAAGAAACTGTAGAAAGATTTCAGAACCACCATCACCATTTCCATCATGAAGTGGAAGCGACGCCTTCATTATCTGCATATTTGAATAATAGCCTCCTTTTACGCAGTTTTAAATAGCGAGTAGGCAAATTACTGCAATTCACAGAATAGTTCCCCATGTCATAAATATAAGATAACCCGGCCAAATTTGTGCATTGCGAAGTGGAATGCCAAATGAGATTCCCATGAAATAAGCTTTGATTCGAACATTACGCACAGGAAGCTCCATTATGCAAATGAAAATGTGAAGGTGCCCCCAAACATAAATAAAGGTAGCCAATTCCAAAACTAAAACAGTTGAAAGCAAGCAGGCGACGTTCTGTACCTCCTCTGGATTTCTCCGTTATTTTACTGTCAAATTAAGTTAATGATACAACTGCATGACCCAACTGACGTAAAAACGTTGGGTAACACGAAACAGTAAATATATTCATCTCCATTTTATGGCAAGAGTAATTGCGGGCTGTATAATGTTGGGGCTGTACAAAGTATTTCTTTGAGAGAAAACCACTAAGGTATCGTTATTACTTTCTCTACCACGCACCAAGGTGGTAGAAAAATGCATTCCACTCTAAAATTCTATATCTAGAGTTAACCTAAAATATATGTTTTGAGGCCCCTAAATGAAGTCCACCTTTAGAAAATGTTTCTTGTGTATGGCAGTCTGTGAACAACTTCACTAAAAAATCTGATGTGTTCCATTCACATGACTTTCTCAACCTCTCTGCAACAAATTATTATTGTTAAAAAGTTTATACTTCTATTTACTTCATGCTAATCGAGAAAAAAATTAGCACAGTCTTATTACTTACTTTCCTGTTAGCAGAAGGGAAATAGGGGAGTACTATAGGCTAAACTAATAATCAAAAGCTGGTTGCTATGTGACTGAAGTTTCTTTGTTTGTACGGAAAGGAGTTGACAAATTCCTGTATGAGAAAACTATAAGTTTTTCATAGCTGAAAACAAAAACATGGAATATGTCAAATACGATCAACTCCACGAAAAAAATGTATATAAGATAAATTGTGCGTTTTTAAGATGCTCTTCGTTTTTTGTGTTGTAAGTTTTTCTCCATTTATTACGGTTTAGCAGTTATTAAAAATCCATAACATTCATCCAGAACAAAGTAGTCTTCAGAGGCTATTCCCAGAAAATTTAAGATATACATTTTATTTGTCGTGTAGATATCTTTAATATACGAAATTTTAATCAAAATCGTTAGAGTCATTTGTGAGAAAATCAAAATTTTCGAAAAAGTTACATGAAAGGGTAGTAGCGGGTGGGGGGATTTTTCTCAAAAGCTTCGTGTCGCATCACTGGAAGATACTAAATTTAAATACCAAGTTTGATATTTTACAGACTTTTCGTTTTTGAGTTATCGTGTTCACGGACACACGCACACACACGGACCTTTTTCCGAAAATGCTTTTTTTAGATAAAGGGGACCCTAAAACATATATTTCCGGTGAAATCTCGGTATCGATTTTTGGATGGAGTGTAATACCTTCTCTATACACAATGTACATAGTGCGTATAAGCAAAGTAAAAAATGAATTTTTGGTTGAATAAAAAAGCTGGGAATATCTCAGAAACTGATAATTCAATACAAAAATGACACAATTTCTGTAATGTTTATTTCGATTAGTTTATTAATAAAAGAAAAATCTTTTGTAAGAATAGTTTGTAGAGAAAATCATGCAAGTGCAGTACATCAAATTTTTTTCTTTATGTCAAGTCGCCGTCCCGTAATGAGGACTGAAGAAATCTTGGCTAGTTCAGACACCAAATAGCTGACAAAAATGTTTCGATTTCTTGCATTCATTTGACTTCATTTACTAACTTTTCACAAACTATTCTGACACAACCTTAGTATTCTAACTATTCCATGTTAATCCAGATCAATTTTAAATTCACATAATTGCACAATTTTATATGAGTTTCGTTTATAAATTGCTTTTTTGCTGATATGGTTTTCAGTATTTATTCTATGTAGGGCATGAAAAACCGCTTAATTTTTCTCAAAGGACTCTTTATCAGGTTTGAAGTTCTTTAACGTGCAGTAAATTCACGATACAGACCACTGGCATTCTCCATGCTAAGGATTTTTACAACCCAAAAAATATCTAGCTCCCTCTGCCGGACTTGAACCCGCGAACTTGGAACCTAGCGTCTAACATATTAGCCCTACACCCCAGAGGATGACTTTTTAAAGAGCTTATCGCTATTTACATTACCAGGAGAAAAAACGAAGAAGAACTGACTTGAAAATAAAAATTAAATCTATGAATCTCTAAACCAATAACGGGAAGTATAATTTGGAAACTGTTAAGTCCACAAAAATATTATTTTAAATAAATTCTGTGCCCTAACGAGGTATACATTTTTTAGAGCAAGATTTTTTCTATCTCTTACGGTTTACCATTCAGAATAAAAAGGAGTTCAAAGGCTATTTTCACAAAATTCATGATATAGATGCATTTCATTAATACCATGAAAATATCTTACATTGTAACACTTTAACTATAATCGCTACGTAATTTTGAGACATTCTTTGTGAAAGTTTTTAGATCCCAGCTTCATAATTAACAGCAATGAATGGTTTCTTTCTCTAAAGAATTAAGTTTGGAATCTGTTTACGTCAAACAACACGAAAAGGGAAGCGATGTTGATAATATAAAGCTCACAACACCTGGACTGATAATTATGTTTCCCCTTGTTAAAATAAATCCTGTCTACGCTCCACCTGAAGCAACAAAGCCGTGAAACTTTGGGGCACACGCATCTGTCAACTCCTTCCTTGCCTTGCCTCACCCCTCCACAAGCCAAGCGTGGAGAAGTGCATAACACTTTTATCGGCCTCGCGGTTAAGTGGTTTCTATTTTAGTCGATCGGAATCGGGAGCCAGCCAGGCTTTTAGTGAACAACTTCTGTTACCTTTGAGAGCCTTTATGTTGTGTTACTGACTCACTTGTAATCATCTGTCCTATCCCAAGATGTCTTGGTTAACACGCGGTCGTCTGTTATTTTAAGATTCTTGAGGAAGCAAATATGTGTGTGCCCTAGACTGTTCCAGTAAACAGCCTGCACAATTTAGTAAGGAATATTCACTAAGCAGAACTTATATGTGTCATTTTTAAACATTTTAAAATTGTAGTTTGTCTGTTATTTTTTTTTTCGTTCTTTTTTGTGAATTATTCCTCAGAAAAGTGCTAATTAGCTTCTTGTCATTTTTCCCAACAAAACATATCTCTAATCTAAACGCTCCAAAACTGTACTTGCGAGTACAGCCCCTGAATGGGGAGGTGTGGTTTATGATGTAACGCTATAGCACATTTACACCTTCTCTGAGACGTGCAGTTCATAGTGAAATGGCTGTTCCTAAGCACCACAGTATGCACATTTAAGGAAGAATGGGAGGAACCATTTCTATCTACGTGAATACTACAGGCAAGTAATTTTAACAAAATGAATCAAGAGTAAGAACCTGATTATCATATCTTATCATATTATTATTACTTAGTAGTAGTAGTCAACTATTACTATGATCATTAGTTTTAATGTCATCATCTTTATTAAAATTATCATCACCATTGTTATTAAATGAGTGTAATTTATAGGAATGGAACTATAGGAATGGAATATGCAATACAACTCCAGAACTGAAGACTTTCTCAAAATTGAAAACAGTAAAATCGCAATTGCGATCTTGGATACCAGGTACAAATCAAGTGCAGGTAGTTAAAAGAGTCGCATGTGACTGTGAAGTAGACTTGAATACTCTTGAGTCGTAACTCTTCTACGAAATTCACTCTTTGCTATTATCTGTTGCAGGTATTTACAGTGCAGCACTGCGACCTTCAGGCAACTACCCCCAGCACCTTTGTAGTGAAGTACAGCATTTCTGGTGACGCTTGCCTAATCCTTTGTTTCTGGCATCTAAAGGTTATTACAAAGTTAGTATACTTTTAAATGTGTCTTTCGGTATTCCTCGATGGTTTAAATTTTGTTAAAAGAGAATCCCTTTTCTCTTTAAGAATTGGTCCATAAGATGTGATTTTTTTGTACTCAGTGTTTAATGTTTTAGAAATAATCTGAATAAATTGCTTGCTTACTTTCTCTACTCTACTATATACATGGTATATAGGGAAGGTTTGTATTCTTCTCAAAATTTCGTAGTCGAGATTTCACCGGAACTTATATTTTGAGCTCTCCTGAATCAAAATAACATTAGAAACATGTCCATGTGTGTATCTTTCCTTCTGTCTGTCTGTGAACAGACGCAGTTCTGTGTATTATCAGCAATTCAAGGTTAGTGAATGATTTTGAGAAAAACAAATTCCGAGCCCATGGAAACTAAAATGGCTCTTTTGTGCGTTTCATGATAGCAGTTACTGTCAACTTAAGAAAACAAAATAATCAGCATTCATTGTGTTGCAAAGAGTACAATACAATATATTTCCAAGTAAAATATTTTGATCCAATCGCACTTTCTAAGAGGATCGGATCCAAGATTCCGCGTTACCATGCAATATTCAATCCGGAATGTGTACTCAAATTGACTTCAATTCCTCTTGGAAATGTGGTAAGTGAATCGTATTTCAGTTTCTTTTCTCCAACTTCTTAATAACAAAGCCGCCTGGACATGCATTTCACTATCATGAGAAATTAATCTAGACGGCGGCATACATTATGAATCCTATGGGAAAGATGAAAAGAAATACACATTTTAATACCACAGAAAAAGTGAGCATTTCTATATCGTAACAATTTGTTTATCTTCTTTATAACTGTAATAAACTTTTGTTTTCCATTAGTATCCAATTAACCGGATCAGAAAGATATTTTTATGATATTTAAACTACAAATAGATCTATATTAAAACCTAACCTCATTGAAGCATAGCAATATCCGATTATTACATTGCAGCTAATTTTAATAGGAACAAACGGAGTGGACAAACAAGAAGTAATATTGTTGAAACTGGTAAGCCACTTGGTTTACTTAGACTTGTGGTGAAATTTTCTTCTATTTCAATTATTTCTCGTCCAAATTTTAACTAATAATCGATAGGTATCCATTTTGTTCTTTGAAACTAAAAAAAGTCAAGGGGATCATTGACTTGATAAAGTATAGCTGATTTTATACACTAAGTGGTACTTAGAGCAGATTTCATAGTTTAAGCTTATGACGAACGTTTAGCAAAGTATGGACACCTCTTAATCCAGGCTTATGATTTGTTTTAAGCTTTGTAAGTTTCACAGTGGGGTAACCTGTTCGACTCTACAGCGTTAAAGAAGTGCAACGATCGCTAAAGTCGATAAAACTTGCGCAAGTACATCGAGTGAATTTCCATCGTTCGGTGCTGTTCATATTTTTTTTTTTTTAGATTATCCAGCAACATAGTGTTAAAATGATAGAGGTGTGAGGTGAAGACGTACTGTGAACCTTACTTCTTAAAAAGCGAGCATCCTCCTACAAATTATGAATAAAGAGAAAGCAATCGTTCAAATTACGGTGTAGTAAGAAAAAAACAAATTTAGGTTAAAAATTGTGATGCGAAGAGTAGATTAGAATTGTGAGCAACAGTTTTGACAATTCTTCAAGATGTAAATTTTGAAAAATGTCCATCTTCAATTAACTAGCTTTTACTTGCGCATATTTAGAGAAGAATTGCTTTGACGAAACCCTTTGTAACTGAATTAAAAAAACAACAATAGTTGCGACACAATGTGTATGACAAAGTCTTACATAACGGTATGAATTATAAAGTTAAGTTTTAGCGGTTAGTTTTACCTTTATTGGTTATACTTTTATTTGAATCATGAATAATTTCTGGTACCATCATTGTCGATCGTTTAACTGAAAACTCTCGTAGAATTCTCCAACGCTCCATACGTGGGAAATTTTCGCATTCTAAACATTTTTAGTAGTCTGTTGTGCATATGGTTTGTAATAATGCATTTGTTCCGCACTAATATCGCCTTCCTCAGATAATGACATGGTAATTTCTAGCTTAAGCCGCAGTTAAATACGGTTTAAATAAGCCACGGATAAGTTCGCTTATCGTTTGAACTACGTACTGTAAAACTACCCGTTAAACCTGATTTGAAGCTTAAGCTTAAACTGTGAAACCGGACCTAAAACGACTAATAGTAAAAGCTTAACTATAAAGTAAGCCTTTGTGGAGATTTTTATAAAGTAGCCCAGCTCTATTAAGTTTTAGTGAAATACAACTGAGCTTTACGTAATTATGATGCGCATAAGACATACGCTATCTGTGTTGATAAAGACGTAAGCTGAGCGGGCGACTTTCGGCCACAGAAACAAAAGACAGACACGTTAGCTTTCGGCGCGACGATGTCATAGTAACAAACGAGAAGTAAAAGATAAAACTGTTCGGTATCTGGAGTTTACTGTTGAGCAGCGGTTTTGTCTTTCAGTAGTTCCAGTCCTCAGTCCTCAGTTCAGTAGTGCTTTTAATCATCCATGGAGAACAGACAAGGGAAATGTGTTATACCAGATCAGAAAGTAAAATTCATACAAGAGGTGAAACTTAATCCACACAAAACCAAAACTAAAATTGCTTTAGACTTAGGAATTGCTTATAACACGCTATTTGCAGTCAACAGTAACAGAATTTTTTTTTAGGTGAGTTTTTAAAATTGGCCGCCAAATCAACAAACGCAGCCAGTTTCCAGTAGAATCGGCTTTAGCTCTACAAAACAGCGGCAAAAGCAAAAACGATAGATTCAGCTAAAAGTATGATCACAGTTGATTTCAAGGCTTCATCAGGATTCTTGCAAGGATTTAAGGATCGTCATGGAATCACAGAGAAAACAATTTGCAGCGAGTTGAATACTGTGGATGGTATCATCACGTCGTAACACTGGTAGGAAGAGGTTCTTCTACCAGAAAGCATAAGCGACTATCAGTCTTAAAATCTATATCTAACTCTACGATCTCTCCCCCAGTATGGCATTAGTTGAAAAGGATGACAAGAAAGGTAAAGTTCGTAACAATTCTTCTTGCACCAATACAGATGGATAAGACTACCTTACCCACATTTGATAGGAAAATCCAAGAATTCCAGGTGTTTTAAGCGTGTGAAAACAAAACCTACTGAATATGTATCCAATTGGAAGTCTTGGATGACTATTATTTTAATGGAAGTTTTAAAGAACCTGGACATCAGAATGTAAAAAAAGTCCTTCTTTTTATGGATCGATATGCAGCACATCCATCTCAAAAAATTTTAAGAATTATCGAGTGGAATGTTCCCTCTTAACTGCACCAGTCGTCTACAGCCAGTTTATTTGGCCATTGCAAATTTCAAAGTTAGTTTTACAAAAATTTTGGTTCAACATTTAATAACACTGACTGATACAGTACATGAAAACCTCACCATTAGTGTATTATGAATTTATTTCGGCTGCCTTCAAACAGTTGTCAACCTCTGCAATCAAGCACTGTATCTTTAAATCTCGTATCTTGCAGGAAGATAATGGTCATGGTAACGGCAGGGGTGTAGTTGTGCCTATAAATGAGTTAGCTCTACCTTAGGGTACACATTTCGATATCTTTGTTCATTTTGATAACAATCTAACTGTGTGTGAGGAACTACACGATGAAGAGATTATTTATTTTACTCGTATTTAAATCAAAGTGCGCTCAAATGAGCATACAGAATACAATTACAGAGTATTGACTATTTACTTCTTTTTAGAAGATCATTTAAAGTGGATTCCGCGTTTTACACTTCTTTGTAGTGGTATAATTCACATGTTTGCCCACGTAGTTAGTAAATACGTTCTTCTTGAGCTTGATTGTAGTTTTTATTTGTGCGTATTCCACATGGTGGAATCCGTGTACCGCAAGCCCTATACTTGTGTGTCTCGTTCGTTTGGTTGCTGCTCTTTCACTGTGTTCATCATCGCATCCATTTCGAATGAGACTATTGCTGATGTGTGCCAAAAATATAGTGGTGATCAAGAAAGCGAACCAGCTTCAAGCGACACTGACAATATCGGGGATAATGACTCAAATGTTGAAATACCTAACGTGAATGAACTATTAAGTTCAATAAATATGTGTAGGCGTTACATCAGTCCGAAAGGCTGTAGTGAAAAAACTCCAAATTTATTAATAAGTTTGCAAATGAGGTATATGCTCTTAATACAAGAAAGGTGAAACAAGCCAAATAAACTAATTTATATAAAGCAGGACCAAGTTCAAAATGATATATTATTCGTACGTATCTTTGCTGTTTGTAAATTTTTAAACTTGTAGACAGAATTTATTGTTTTCTTTTTAAAATATGATGAGTTATCAGAATATTATTTGTAAGTAATTCTAAGTTACAAATAAACTTCCCTGTTCCCCTTGGTATACGCATAAATCAGCTTCAACGTACTTATTTGCTCCAGAATCTGTCATAGGCTAAAGAGTTAAGAAGCTTTTATATAAAAGCTTTACTTAATGAGTTTATGGATATCGGTCAAAGTATTTGGTTGGAATACAATAACAAATCTATGTCTTTGTTGTAGCTGCTATCATGTTTCTTATTGTAGGTTCTATACGTGTTCTTCTTGCGGATAGGCAATACAATTATAACTAGTAAATATTTTGGATAACTAATTCTTACTGTCGCCGATTTTTTTTCTAAGAAATTGTCTCAATTATTTGAATTCTTGTTGTACATAAAGCGTAGGAAACATTTTAGTGGCTGCTTCTCATAAAGTTTTCCACCATTTCATATAACCTTCGTGTAGTATTTCTGATAAGCATTTTTCTGCATTTATATCAGGACGGAAGAAAATACATTATTGGATATAAATTTCATGGGGGATTGAAGTTGGTGTTTGAAAAGTCCGATGTTCGTCACAATTCAGAAACCAACCGTTAATCTGATGTTCACCAAAACAAAAGAATGCGTCGTTCAAGAAGCTTGCGTAATTTGCGCGAAAATCCCTAAGGGACAAGCAAAGCTTATTTTTATTTTAAATACAGAAAGTTTTAACTCCCGAAAAATCTGCACGTTTCCTAAATGGAATGGTGGCAGAAATTTGTGACCAAGTCCCAAAAACTTGCGCTATGCTAAGACAAGTGTTCCAAAAACATTGATAACTGTTAGAAAAGTAATGTAAAATTTAAACATTGATTAAAACTACGCTATCAAAATATGTTGTGTTCGTACATTATTGCAAAATACAACTTACTTGAAAAAACTACTTGTAATATTTGTATTCCAAGCTTACTTGCATATACAGAGTAAATAAAGCCATTTTGGCGGGATTTTCTTCTCTTTATTTAACGAAAATGTAAAAACCTCTGTAAGACATTATTAAATATGAATAATTAAAATTTTAATTTATAATTACTTACCATGCCGTACTAATTCTAGGCTACATCACAGTCCAAACACTGTTCACTTCGATCACAGGAAGTTAATTCATACAAGTGTCTAATTGTTTTAGATTAAAGAGGAGAAATAAGGTAATACTTAATAGTATATCAGGCATCTCATAGTTTGAAAAAATAAAATAACATATCCAACATGTTGCCAAACCTAGTTTAAGAACACAGAATAATTATATAGAAAAGTAAATATAAGACAGGTAGGTAGGTTCATCTTCATTGCCTATGCTTCTCTATGCTATATTGGTAGGTATGTATTACTGAAAATCGTGTGCATGTACTGCTCTTACTATGCGTGTTAGTATTCACGTACATTGCATTCCAACCAAAAATTGGATACCGGGATTTCAATGGAAACACACGTTTTAGCGCCTTGTATAAACATATTTTAGAAAAGAATGGTGTGTGTATATGTGTGTATTTGTGTGTGTGTTTTTAGAAAAAGGGCGTGTCTGTGAACAACAAATTCAAAAACAAATTCTGATTTTCTCAAAAAATGGCTCTAACGATTTTGATTGAAAGGCCGTATGTCAAAGATATTTACATGACAAATAATATACATATATATTCAATATTCTCTGAAGACTTCTTCATTCCAGATGAATTGTGCTTAATTAGTAAACCGTAAGACACATACAAAACCTTACTGCACAAAAACCGCGTATCTCGTTAAAACATATAATTTATGTCGTATACAATTTTTGTTTGCCGTGTGAAGTTAATCATTTGCTAGTTATTCCTGGTTGCTTATTTACATTTTAAAATACTTAAGCTTTTCTAAAACAGAAATTAATTGTTCCTCTTGTTTTATTTTTCTCCCAGCCATGCAAACAGCACCAAACTTCAATCACATAGCAACCTGCTTTTTAAAAACTTGATTATCGCTTTAGCCTAGTGTGTTCCCTTATTTTCCTCCTACTTATAAGGAACTAAATAATAAGATAGCTTCTACTAATGTTTATCTTCATTTGTAACAAGTTGATAGAAGAATAGTGTAAGAATAGTGTGCTATAGAATAGGTAGTGAAAGGCATGTGAATGGAATGCATCAGACATTTTTTCAT
Organism: Hymenopus coronatus; assembly: GCA_030762935.1. NCBI lineage: Eukaryota > Metazoa > Arthropoda > Insecta > Mantodea > Hymenopodidae > Hymenopus > Hymenopus coronatus. Next base: position 47,298,398 of record CM060896.1, read on the forward strand.
TTGCCTATATGTTTTATTACTTGTTGATATGACATTAAAATTCAATGTTTCTAGCCACAAAATAGTTTCCTTACTTATTCCTATGCCATTTTTTACTTGACAGTCCATGGAGTTTGTTTTGTACTCTTGATAATATTCCAGCAACAAATCCGTCTTGTATCTCATTTCCTAGATACCTGTAATCAGACATGTTCGCAATAATTAACTAAGCTAATTCGTTGCGCTGATCTAGAATATGTGTGAATTCCAGTGAAACCAAAATACTCCAAATGAATGCTTTTCCTAAAATAGCCATTGTACATTTCAACTCTTAGCTCGAAGATTTTGTCACCTGCAGTTTCAAATTATTACTTTAGATTCACATTTTGAATGTTGCACTTGGACGGTAAAGGCGCTCTTTGTGACAAAATTGTTGGCTACATGATAAGGGGTCACTTTCACATTGATGTTGCAGTTTGAGCTGCGATATTTTACACTGAAAATACATCGAAAGCAAAAACATCCGCGTTTCGGCTTTCTCTCCCATAGAGTCCCTAACCGGTGAAAAAATAATACACTTTAAATTGCTAACTGTCCTATAATATGCGAGTCGATGATACTACACATATTGAGCTTCTCCCTACCGTACCAAGGCTACAAGTATCTGAGCGCAAAACTACAATATACTTACAATCAAGATTTTGAAATCGCGAAGACAGTTTTTTTCCAGTGATGGATGTCTCCAAGAGAAACATTGAAGAGATATAATATATAATGTCATCTATTTTCCTTTATTGTTAGTGTTATGGTAATTTCTTTGAAGTGTTCTTCGTTTATTATAATACTGGCACAATAATGCAATGAAATTGTTTCCATTGTCCTGTGGCCGTTGTATATATTTAAGATGTCATAATTATTTGAATAAGCTTGTGTTTTTATTTTGTGTGTACTTTATTTCTTTTAATCTTGCTTATTGTTTTGTGTATCATACAGTACGCTTGTCTGTGAATCCGTACGACCAATACACTCGGTATGTGTATAGTGTTAATTACATAAGTACACTTATTAATTCACATTAGCATGGGTCATTCAAATTTGTAAGTACATTTTTTTCTTTTTAAACTTAAGCCTATGAGAGAGAAAGCCTGGACACGGGTATTCTGTATTTTCGATATTCTTCTTAGCCACGGCCTCCTTTAGGATTTCAGCCCATTTCTGTCAAACCACAGCTTTCTGCTATTACGAATCTTCTCACTTCTAAGGTTTCTAGATCTTTCTCTACTCTATTGAGTTACCTCAGGTTTTATATGCCAATTTTGCGCCTACATTCTGATTTTGAATTCAGGATCTTTTTGAGTATTCTATTATCATCCATTCTGATCACGTATCCTGACCATTGCAACCTACGGACTTTAGTTTGGGCTACAATGTCTAGAGATTTATATTGAGCTTTTAATTTTGTATTGTATTTGATTCTCCACTGACGTTTCTCATATTTAGGACCATAGATTTTTCTTAAGATCTTCCTTTCGCCTTCCTCAGATGTTACATTTTCTTGGACTGCGTCCAGGCTTGCCATAAAGCACAATTGATCTTAGGACTGTTTCGTATAATGTAAGTTTTGCTTCCTTACTTATACTTCTTGTGCTCAATATTTTGTTTAGGCTCTTAGGCATCTATTGCTTGCTGCGATTTTGTCTCATGTCTGCGTCTGCAGTATTTATTTATGCCAGTAAAAATTCTAAATATTTCAAAATCAACTTCATTAATATTATGCATGTCTTTTCAGTAAAAAAACCCTGTTCGATCTGTATCATCAATATGACAATGTTCCACTCTACGCTTTTCTTTTTCATGGCAGCAGTATGTCCTGTTTCTTTTCATATAAACTATACACTATTATGAAGTTATCAATGGTAAAAATAAAATGTAAAGTTAGTACATACACTTTTCTCCTTAACTGACTTTTGAAAATCACAGGACCCCCCTCCCCCAAGAACTTTTAGCTGGGCACGCCCATGTATGATACAACCCAATGTCTATGTTACTGCATAGGGAATGATGTCAATTGGCCGGCTGAATTCAAATTTTAATCACATCCAAAACATCTGTCATTTCAAATTCATAGTTTTAATCAATGTAACTTAGTTATCTACCTTCAGAAGACTTTGCTCAGAGATTTGAAATAGCCATCATTATAAATCACTCGGGAATGTAATTGCACGTTCTATTACTGTATATGTAGCTATAAGAAAAGCTAAAACATCGACGAATTACGCTTAATTCCAAAGTTTTAAAGTATATATTTTGCATATTTTAAGCGCAACATGTTTCACATCATACTACAAACTTTTACATATTTTAATATTATTGTGGAGTCGTTGTACATTTTCGTCAATACATACATCTTCGTTACAAAGCAAGAAAAAAAAATGTGGAAGTTTTATTATTATGCTTCTCACACATTTCCGTTACATTCAAAGCTAAATTGCATGAGTTCGATAGGAAGAATTACTCTTTCAAACGTTTACCTTTCTTGTTCTAATCTTCAAAATGTGCAACAGTCAGTTGAATTGAAGGTAACCATGGCACCGGTTGCGTCATCGTTGTCATCAAAGCTGAAAGCACGGATTTGTATTGGTGTAGTCCTCTTCCAAATTTGTGATAAGCATATAGGGTGTACAATAAAATCCCAAATTAAACAACATTTAAGAAGAAATCTAGGAATAAACAACGTTTAAAAAAAACCAACAGCGTATTACACTTTTGCAGGGGAAGCCTAAATCATCTAATAGTAAGTTTGACAAAGAACTGTGAATGGTATTCATTGCAAGGAACACACTACAGGTACTAAAGTTAAACATTTCTTACACTCATGAAGAATTACTTGGATTCTATTATGTTGATATGTTAGGGAAAAAAATCAGGGCTTCCATAGTCAAATCAGCTAACTAACACAGAGATTTGATTAGCCTGCCAGTGAGCCTTTTCTAGCCAAAAACAAATAGCTTAATAACATGTTTATTTACACATTTCACTAATTTTGGTTACGTGTATATATTTTTAATTTGTTATTACATAAAATCTGGACTCTATTAAGTACTATATACAGGTTCTTTCTATGAAGAAGTCAATTTGTAACTACGCAGACTTGCTGCCGCAGGTGCTTTAAACTTAATTGTGGTAGCGCACACATTAAAAAAATTAATACTGATCAACGCATTGTTATAGCGACCGATTTTGCCGAAGTACTTCAACATAGCAAGTTTTCTCGTACCCGCCAGTCTACGGCAATCCTACTTCTCAACATCGACATCATTCCATCAAATATATATTTTTACTTTCTCTACACGCACTATGTGCATAGTGTATAAAGAAGGTATTTGCACTCCACCCAAAAATTTGATACCGAGATTTCACCGGAAATATATGTTTTAGGGTGCCTTATGTCCAAAAAATCTTATGTGTACCATTCACATGACTTTCTCCATATCCCTGCAACAAACAATTCTTAAAAAGCTTATACTTCTATTTACTTTATGCTAATCAGAAAAAATTAGCAGAAATAGTCTTAATTACTCGCTTCCTTGTAAGTAGAAGCGAAACATAGGACAACCGTAGGTTAAAGTGATAGTCAAAAGCTTATTGCTATGTCAATGAAGTTCCTTTGTCTATATGGATAGGAGTTGACAAGTTCCTGTATGAGAAAAGTATACGTTTTTCATAGCAGAAACCAAAAATAAGGAATGTCTCAAAAACGACGAACTCCACGAAAAAAATGTATATAGCATAAACTGTGAGTTTTAATGTGCTCTACACTTTTTGTGTAGTAAGTTTTTGTCCATCTCTTACGGTTTAGCAGTTATTCAGAATTCTGTAAAATTTATCTTGAATAAACTACTCTTCAGAGGCTATTCCCAGAAAATTCAAGATATACATTTTATTTGTCAGGTAAATATGTTTAATATACGAAATTTTAATCAAAATCGTTAGAGCCATTTTTGAGAAAATAAAAATTTTCGAAAAAAGTTCTATGTAAAGGGTAGTTGGGGGTGAGGGGATTTTTCTCAAAATCTTCGTGTCGCATCCCTGGTAGATACTTAACTTAAGTACCAAGTTTGGTATTTTACCGACTTTTCGTTTTTGAGTTATCGTGTTCACAGACACACGGACACCCGGACACACGGACACACACACACACACACACACACACACACACACACACACACCTTTTTGTGAAAATGCTTTTTTTTGGATATTGTGGACCCTAAAACATATATTTCCGGTGAAATCTCGGTATCGAATTTTTGGTGAAGTGCAATACTTTCTCTATACACTATGTACATAGTGCGTATGGAGAAAGTAAAAAAAAAACATTTTCACAAAAAGGTCCATGTGGAGTGTGTATCCGTGTGTCCGTGTGTATACACTATGTATATAGTGTATAGAGAAAGTAAAAAAAAAACATTTTCACAAAAAGGTCCATGTGGAGTGTGTATCCCTGTGTCCGTGTGTCTGTGAAAACGATAACTCAAAAACAAAAAGTCGGTAAAATACCAAACTTGGTATTTAAATTAGGTATCTTCCAGGGATACGACACGAAGATTTTGAGAAAAATCCCACCAACCCAAACTACCCTTTACATGGAACTTTTTTCGATCATTTTGATTTTCGCAAAAATGGCTCTAACGATTTTGATTAAAATATCATATATTAAAGTTATTTATCTGACAAACAAATTGTATATCTTGAATTTTATGGGAATAGCCTCTGAAGACTACTTTATTCTGGACGAATTTTACGGAATTTTGCGTAACTGCTAAACCGTAAGACTTAGAAAAAAACTTACTATACAAGAAATGTAGAGCACGTTAAAACACAATTTATGTTATGTACATTTTGTTTTGTTGAGTTGATCGTTTTTTGAGATATTCATTGTTTTTGGTTTCAGCTATGAAAAACTTATTTTTCTCATATAGGAATTTGTTAACTCCTGTCCAAATAAACAAAGGAACTTAAGTCACATTGCAACCGGCTTTTGACTATCACTTTAACCTATGGTACTCCCTTATTTCGCTTCTACTTACAAAGAAACAAGTAATAAGACTATGTCTGCGAATTTGTTCTCGAGTAGAAGTAAGTAAATAGAGGCATAAGCTTTTTAACAATAATTTGTTGCAGAGATGTAAAGAAAGTCATGTGAATGGTACACATCAGATTTTTTTTATTTTGAATAAATCACTTAATGCAGCGTGAAGTACTATCTGGCAGTCCTTTGCGTATTCAAATGTCTCCACAGATTGCAAAGCAAGAGTTTAATCTAAAGCGTGCAGAAGTTTGAATGTAGAAATGTAGAATGTAGAAAATGGCAAAAGCAGTACCATTTTAAAATATTACACATATAAGTATTCTGCTATAAATAATAATAACCCGCCTCGGTAGTGTGGGAGTAGCGTGTGAGTCTCAAATTCAAGAGATGGCGAGTTCAAATCTCGCTTGGGATGAGTTCCGGCATAAAGTTTTCTTCTCTTTTTTTTTTTTTTCTTTCTTTCTTCAGATCCTTATCCTGAGAAGAATGTCGAGTAACTTCCAGCCCCATGGACCCTCGGATCATTTGAATATTATTTGAATATCATTTCACCGGCTTCATTCATTCATTCATCCATCGTTCAATATGATCAACCAGGTTAAAAAAACGTTAAGCTAAAAGCAAATAAATTAATAAATAATAATAGCAGAGGAAATACCAATTTATTAATATTCCAAAAACAAAACGTGTAAGTTTTAAAAAAGAAATGGCATTTAGACTCCCATTAACAATGTCACAAAACTCCTACTTAAAATAATGTTATCGTTGTTATTATTATTATTATTATTATTATTATTATTATTATTATTATTATTATTATTATTATTATTATTATTATTATAAGAGAAAAATGCAATTTACAAGACTCCAAAAGCTAAATATGCACTTTTTAAAATAATTTTTGTCACTTAGGCAGTATCACAATAATAATTGACACCTGCCTACACTATTTGGATCTACTTAAGATAGTAAACTTTGCATTTCAGATTCTTTGCTTCTTTATGTTCCTGATTTTCCTTCTGTAGAGTATGAAAAGAGACAAAATAGCGTTTTATATGGAAGTTACACAAACCAGAGTTCTTGTGAGGAACTAAAAGATAAGTTGGGAAACCAGAGCATCACAGGATGGTAAATCATAATAATAGCGTATTTGTGTATATATAAACAATAAATTGACAGTAAGAATTAGTTTCAAATATAAATAGTAATATTGGAAAATATTTAATAACGACAGCAACGACTTTATAGTGCCTATAAAGAAAAAAAAAATGTTTCGCCACAACATAGCCGTTTTTCATAACGGTAAGCGCTGTGGCCACCTTATCCTACACCATGGGCCGACCGCGCCGTGACCGAATGCTTAGACTACTCGGCTCTCACCTAGGAGGCTCGAGTTCGAACCCAAGCGACTGCAAATGAGATTTCTGGTGGACAAAGCGAAGCATAGGTGGGCTTTCTTAAGGTTTCCTTTAACTAAAGCAAAGAGAGTATTTTTTTCTCGATGCTCCTACGAATACCCTTCTGTGCACTGCGTCATCAATTGTGCGGAAAGCAAGAACAGGTAATTTCTTCAGTGCTGTGGCAATGCGCAACATTTTACGTTCATAATGCGTAGTCCATCTTCCATAAGCTAATAAACCCACTGTAGATCCATGATTAGTAGGACAATTCTATTGTTGTATTAGGTCTCTTGCATTAATATTTGCATTTAGAATATGAATATATGTGTATATTTATATATTTTGCATAGCTTTAGTGGTAATTGGCAAGACGTACAATAAATAATTGAAAAAAAATGACAATTATAGTATTAACATAATAAAACAACAAGTTCCTTAACTTCTTAATACCATTGTAATTGTATTGTAGTGCCAAAACGTGGTAATTAGTAATTTAAAACTTTCACATTTATAGCAGCGAATATGAAGAGGTATTTTGATTGTTATGTAACTATTTGAAAGAAGCGTTCTTTTCTCCGGTAGCTATCCTACTTATTTGTATGAGTTGCGTAATGTCGCTGTAAATTCAATTTTCGAGTTCAAAACTTTGCCGAAATCCAAACACTTATTCCGCCAATTTCCTAATTAATAAATATTCCTCTTATGCAGACATAAATGTAGTAGTCTGTGGCATGTGTTTTGGATTTATTTCGGTTCCCGACATAAATTGACAAAACAGCAGACTGTACAAGGAAGAGAGAAAATAGTTATTGTTACGTGATTGCCCACTGCATGCACGTAGCAAGCCTGCTCTACACGATAGGCTCGCCAAGTGTTTAGGAATGCTATGAAATTGAATTAGGTCTGCATTGGCAGCACTGTGATAGCAGGTGCTCGATAGTTAATTTTTTTCGGAGCCATCACAAAAAAATACGGAATATGGTATAAATTCGTTTCGCCTCAAGAAGCAAACAAATGGCTTAATTAATGTTTACTTTCTCTACACGTACCAACTGCGTAATAGGTAGAGAAGGTATTACATCCCACCCAAAAGTTCGACGTCAAGATTTCATCGGAAGTATGTACGTGTTTTGATATCCCCTGTAAGTAAAAATGAGCAGTTTTAGAAAAAGGTCTATGTATGGTTTGTGAACAAAATTACTCAAAAATTAAAAGTCCGTTAAATACCAAACTTGAATATTATATTGAACATCTTTCAGGATTTTCAAGAAAATCTGCCGCTCCAAACTACCCTTTACATGGAAAAAAATTCTAATACTTTGGTCTCACAAAAATTGCTCTAACGGTTTTGACTAAAATACTGTATAGATATAAAGACACGACAAGTAAAGTTGAGTTTTCTGTGAATAGCCCCTGGAGACCTCTTTATTGTGGATGACTTTTGCATAGCTGGTAAGCTGTAAGAGATAGACAAAAACTTACTACACAAAAATGTAGATTTCGTTTAAAAACTCAACATGCCATACACTCTTTTTGGTAGAGTGAACGTTTCCGAGATATTCTTGTTATTGGTTTCCATTTTAAAAGACTTCAAATTTTGTCATGTGGAAATTTGTCAACGCTTTTAAAGAAAACGAATAACAATCAGAAATTGTGTTATGTTATCTAAATGCATCCACTTTTATTTTCACCAGTCATCGGCAGTCATCTTGTATGCAGCGGTATCAGCAATAGCTATTCGGTGGATTTAACATAGAAGTAGCAGTCTTACGTTGCTGACCTGCGTCGCACACAATTGTTTGGTTTATAGTTCTCTGTTTCTCACCCTCGGCAGCTTTGTTCACTTTTATTTTCTGTATAATATTTCTAGGATATAAACAGAATCTGATTTATCTCTTCTTTTTTATTTCTGGTCAACTAGTAAGTTAAAAAATAAATCACAACATGAACAGTAACTCCGCTTCAGTTTTCATTTTCAATTCAGGCTTATTTTTAAGTCAGTTATATGCGATAAACAAAATCGGAATAAATAATTAATATTCTCTTCCATCTGAATTAAGCAGAAAATTTACCCGATAAAAAGCCTGAAGGTACTTAAACATCAATTCTAAATGCCTTTGCTCATACCTGTTTAATATATTGTATATTAATTAAGGAAATTCTTCGGGCGAAATGCTGAAAATTAGCGTTACCTGGAGTTTGGGGCATAGCGAATATTGTCAGATGAACTTTGTGCGTTTGTTACTACCTTGTCGTTCATAACTTATATGTACAGCATATTGATATGAACAATTCCTGTAAAATAGCAATTACTTTTATTGCCTTAAAACACGATGCATTACTGACGTTATTAAATGTTTTCCAATATTACTATTTATCTTTGTAGCTACAATCTTACAGCCAAAGTATTGTTTATAAAAACATAATACCTTTAGTTTGTTTTAAAGTTAATTAGATTTCTCTTTCAGATCGCTATTATACTGACTTTCCATTTTTGGTGCTCTGTTTTCACAACTTATATTATAAATCGTTCGTCGTAAAACCTGCGGCTTAGGTTACCTCCATATAAAGCGCTGTTTTTAATGAGTATAAACATTTCATTTTTCCTTTTCATAATTTACGGAAGGAAAGATAGCAACATAAAGAAGCAAAGAACCTGAAATACAAACTTTACTATCTTGATCATGTCCAAATAGTTTTGGGCAGTTAGCCAGACACTTTCAATAATTTTGAACAAAAGTTTTGTGACAATGTTAAAATAGATTTTAAAATTACATTTTAATTTGTTTTTTTTTTTTAGTCTTATAAGCAGGAATTAGCTATTATATTATTATTATTATTATTATTATTATTATTATTATTATAAAAATAATTATACGTAATGCAACTTAAAATGGATTACACTTGCCATTTTTAATTTCTCTAGCACGAATGTATAAAGTCATAGTTGATAGAGAATATTATATTCCACTCAAAAATACGATAGTGAGATTTTACCGCGAAAATGTTTTGAGGGCCCCTGAATAAAAATGTTTAGAAAAATGTCCGTGTGTATGTCTCTGTGTGTGTTTGTGTGTGGGCGTCCGCTAAATACCAGACGTGGTATTTAGGTTCGGTATTTCCAAGGGGCGACACGAAGATTTTCAAGAAAATCCCCCACCAACTACCCTTAACATAGAACATTTTTCGAAAATTTTTATTTTCTAAAAAATGTCCCTAGCGATTTGATTAAAATAGCTTATTTTTAAGATATGTTTGTGACAAATGAAATGTATGTCTTGATTTTCTGGAATTTTCTCTGAATAATTTTTTGGTCTGGATGAATTTGGCTGCGTTTTAAATTTTAAACTAAACCGTAAGAGATTGACAAGTACTTACTGCACAAAAAAGGTAGTACTTATTAAGACAATTTGTCATACAAATTTTGTGCAGAGTTAACCATTTCCGTGATATTCCTCATTATTTGTTTCATTATTTGTTTGTTAGATTAGATTTAGATTAGCCAATTAAGGGAAATACGAGAGGTTGTTTTCTCAAATTAAATTTGGGTTTGCTGTGATGGCATCGTAATGCAAAACTTTCACATTTATAGCAGAAAATGCGAACAGGCATTTGGTAATTAACTGTAATCAAATACAATTTAAAGCAACGTTCGTTTCTTTAGTAATTATCGTAACTGAATTTTAGGGTGCAGAATTTTGCCAAAAAGTAAACAATTATTCCGCCACTTTCTCTAAATATGAAAGATTCATCCTAGGCTGGCATAAAGAAAAGGTCGATGGCTTTCACGTTAGAATGATTTCTGTTCCCGACATAAATTGCTAAACGACACACCATACAAGTAAGAGAGACAATCCTTGCTGTCGTGTGTTTATCTACTGCATGCACGGATCAAGCCTATCTTCTGGCACATAATTAAGCGGGTTAGGGGCAACCGGATAGAAACCGGAAGATTCAAGTTCAAACCCTCCTACGACATTAAATCTTTTGAACCTTATCACACACACGGCTTGTGTGAAAGATCAATTAATTACCAAATCATATTACTCTATAAGCCGAGGCTTAGTTCGGGCGGGTGATACATTATTATCACGAGTCACTTTTACTTTCTTTAACTAATATATACAATGTGCAAAATAGAGAGAGAAGGTTCTGTATTATAAACAAATATTCGATATCGAGATTTCATGGAAATACATGTTTTGAGGATGCTGAAAACAAACAAAAGCATTTTTAGAAATATATCCGTGTGTTTGTGTGTGTGTGTGTATAATATGTGTAGTATGAAATGACACTGGAAATATTGTTAAGCAAATAAATGTTTTGAAATATTTCTAAAACCTGGTGTGTTTGTGTGTGTGTGTGTGTGTGTGTGTGGACAGCATTTTTTAAAAACGAAAGGTAGCATAAACAGAAAACTTGGTATTCAAGCTCAATGTCTTATTGGTATTCAAGCATGATTTATATCATGCTTTTTTAATTTTTAATAAGATAAGCATTTCGGCGACATTCCCTATTATTGGCTTCAATTTTAAAATATTTAAAATTTTCTCAAACGGGAAGCCCTTATTTGTTTCATCTCTCTTTCGTTTATCCTGGCTATGGAAGGAGGATAACATTTCAATAGCAATCCCATAGCGACAGCTTTTAAAAGATTTGACTGTCCTCAAGCGTAAGGCATTCCCTTCTTGTACTAATAAGAAACTAGGCAATAAGACCATTTCGGATAATAGTTTTTTAATTTGCATGCTGTGTATAAAGGAATAATCTTCTGCCTAAAAGTATGAGTAAATAAGTGAAAAAGCTAAATCAACAAATCAAAATGATAAAATTCTTATTATTAAACCCAATTGTCTTAATTTAGATAAAGCAATAGTTTTCTTTAAATAATATTCAAAATTACTCTCTAATCTTGATATAAGTATTGTCAAAACATAAATTAGAATGATTTATTTGCAGAAGAGATCGTGTGAATGGAAAATATCAAACTTTTCCTGTCGGTTAGGAAAGTTAGTTCAAGAATTATAATTTTGTTACGCAGCAAAATTGAAGGATAATTAAGTATAGAATGAACTAGAATTTTATTTCAAACTGTTAAAAGTTTACAAGTTACTTTCTGAACTCAAGAATGGAAATTAAAGAGTTTTCCCTATTATAGGAAGTTTTATCATAGGTTAGGTTGCATCATCTACAAATTTTTTCGTGGTAAATTGCACACAATGATAAAATGTGATGATCTGTTGCTACTCAACCAAAGTTAGGGAAGTCCCTGAATGCAATAGTTTGGTAAGCTGGATTTAGAAATGGGCTACTGCAGAGAGCAAATCCTCAACAAGCTTGCTATTTATACTTGTTGATAACGGCGTAATTCAGGAAAGGTCGATGGCCGTTGCTTGCTTGCCTTAAATACTTTGATCTTTAATTAGTTCCTGTTCGCTCTCTCACTGAACGAGCATTCTCGGTTTTCCTCTTTGTGATGTAAATTATCTCACAAAACTTCGCCTTGCATTTTATTGGCAAACTTCACTCAAACCCTCCAACAGTGTCCGTCCCTATGGAAATGCAACTACTGCTCTTTAGCTGTTGTACCATATTTACTTTCTCTTCTACGGCAAGTACATACAGAAAGTAGTACGTCCCACCCAAGAATGCAATACCAAATTTCAACTGGAAATACATTTTTAAGTCTCCCCGAATAAAAAGTATTTTATTTTTACAAAAAAAGGTGTATTGTGTGTGCATGTTTACCCACACGACTGTGTATATTTGAACATTACTTAAAAAATCTGATGTGTTCCATTCATACGTCTTTCTCTACCTATTCTGTAACGAGCTATTCTTATAAATGCCTATTCTTCTGTCTACATTATGTTAACTGAGATTTTCTTGCAAGTATAATTGAATTAAGAGAATATACCATCCTACAGTAATAGTCAAATAATTTAAGAGGTGGTTGCTATGTGATTGAAATTCGGTTCTATTAGTATGACCAGCGGTAAAACAAAAGAAGCAGGAATGACAAATTCTCATTTAAAAAGAATTATTTCGGAAACAGTTAACTCAAAAAAATAGTATATGACATAAATTGTGTGTTTTAACACACATTTATAAATATATGCATTTGTTTTAGTTTATCTCTTACGGTTACGTCATGAAAAAGTCATCCAAAATTAAGAGATCTTCATGTATTATTGCCAAGAAATTCAGGATATTCATTTTATATGCCATGTAAGATCTTTAAAATATGGCACTTTAATTAAAATCGTTAGAGCTATTTTTTGAAAATATATCAAAAACTGTTCTATGTAAATAGTAGTTTGAGGCGCCAGGAAAATATTTCCTGGAAATGTTCGTGTCGCATCCTTAAATAACTGGTTTGGTATTAACCGATTTTTCTTGTTGAGCTAAGCTGTCCACAGACATGGACGGACTTTTTTCAAAAATACTTTCTTTTTGGATTCAAGATCCTGAAAAACATGCATTTACCATGAAATGTCGTTATCAAAATTTTGGGAGGAATGCAATACCTTCTCTACCTGCTCTGTGCATTCTACATACCTGCCAGAAAAATGTTATGTTTTAATTAAATATGTATTTATTTGTTTATATATATGAGCCTCTGTTTATCTCTTATGGTTTACCAGTTTTTAAACAGTCCTTCAAAATTAAGAGTTCTTCAGATGTTATTCCCGGAAAATTCAAATTAAAGATTTTATTTGTCATGAAAATATCTTTAACATATTGTGCCATAATCAAAATGGTAAGAGCCATTTTCAAGAAAATAAAAAGTTTCGAAAATGTTCCATGTAACGGGTAATTGTAGGTGGGGGATTTTCATGAAAATCTTAGGCTCAAATGAAAGATGTTTGGTATTTAACCGGCTTTTCATTTTTAACTTACACTATCCACAGACACACATGCGGACCTTTTTCCAAAAATATGTTTTGTATTCAGGGTAGCTTAAAAATAAATTTCCAATGAAATCTCGGAATCAAAATTTTGGGTGAAATAGAATACCTTCTCTATCTATAGGTATATACATATATACATTTGGACAATAAAAATACGCCTGACGCTTTAATTCTGTTGAAAATTGAACGTTTGATGGAGACTCGGGTCTTACGGCAATTTACATTGTTGCCATTCTGACACAACGTACCGGCAAGTAAGAAAAGGCAAAACCAATCCCGCTCGACGCTCCCTAACAACAGGTTGACTTCTATAAGTTAATTTTGTTCACCATGTGCGCGAATTGCCTTAGAATTAGAACTTCAGTAGGTAGAGTAGAGAAAAGTTTAACCTAATTTTGTATCACCCAGTGAGAGAAGTGTCTTATTGTCCAACCAGAGAGTTATAGGTTCACAAGTTCGCAACTCGGGACTTCATTTGTGTTTACTTTTCATGTGCGCTCCTTTTCCGCTGACTAACGTGGCCTATGCAATCATACGGTTTAAGAGTATAGCAAGGCTATATGAGAGTTGGATCAGAAGTTGGCTCAACCAGTGCCCACAAGTGGAAGACATGGGCGGAGACAGCGAAAAACTCCGTCTTTTGGTATTTCCAGGCGCATTTTATTTTCTCTAGCATCTCTACGTTCTCTAAACTGTATATAGAGGACAGAGAAGGTATAAATTCGATACTGAGATTTCACCAGAAATATGTTTTGAGATCACCTGAGTTAAAAAAAAAAAACATTTTTAGAAAAAGAGCCGTATTTGTGTGCGCCTGTCATTCTGTCTGTGGACAGCATAGCTCAAGAACGAAAAGTCGGTTAAATACTTAACTTGGTATTTAAGTTCACCATCTTCCAAAAATGCGATACAAAGATTTTCAAGAAAATCCCGCACCCCCAACTACCATTTACATTGAACATTTTTGATTTTCTCAAAGTTTCTGTAACACCATATATTAAATATATTCACATCACAAATAAAATGTATATTTTGAATTTTCTGGGAATAGCCTCTGAAGAGCTCTTTATTCTGGTTGAGTTGTGCAGAACTTTGCATAACGGTTAAACCGTAAGAGCTAGACAAAAACTTACTAGACAAAAATGTATATCTAATTAAAACACATAGTTTATATTATATACGTTTTTCTTGTAGAGTTGGCCGTTTTAGAGATGTTCATTTTTATTGTATGCAATTTTAAATTAATCAACTTTTTTCCAACGGGATCATGCAAAGCGAAACGAACTTCAATTGTTTCACAGAGCGACCAGCTTTTAAAAGATTTGACCATCGCTTTAGCCTTTTCCTCTTCTACTTACAAGGAAAAAGCAATAAGATCAGTTCTGTTAATGTTTATCTAGATTAGCATGATGTATGTAACAGCTAGAGAACACATCAGATTTTTAATGTCTTTGAGTGTACATGCGTGCTAGTGAAAATATACCAACTTTATAGCTTTTGAATGAATTCTTATGGCGTAGCCTTTCATGTTAATTCAGAATGGAAATTGTTATAGGAAGGATTCCGATTGGCGCATCACATTTTATTCTCCGGCTCTTTCCTGTTAATGTAACTACTTGCAATTCTCTTTTGTTTTTACTCCTATCGTTGCTGAAGCCGTGAAAGAATGTAAACCACAATCCTACTGGTCTATTGTTCGGAACCCGACTGGATTACTACTGGAAGCGGTTTGCTCCAGTTTTCCTTTGCCAATTACGACGAACTCCCGGTGATTTACAGTCATCAGTTTAGACTCGCCCCTCTTTCATCCCCCGTTCCTTCTCCCTTTTCTTCCCCCCTTAGCCTTCTAAAGCCATTGACTGTTTCCGAGAACACAGAAGCTCACGTAAATTGATCCTACCATCCTTAACTTTCCTCCCTTTAGCTGCACATGGATGAGTTATTTTTTGGCCACTTATGGTTTAAGATTCTTGGAACGCATTCTGTCTGCTTCCTTGAGGTTCTCGGTATTTCAATGCTGGTAGATTTTTTCTTGTGCCCTTTTTTAGCTCTATAAAGAGTGTGCAATAATTATGGTTCCATTATTATTATTATGATTATTACTATTATCATGTATTATTATGTACTATGTATTATTATAATTATTATTAGATATATATTTTAAGGAAATGCAGTATGTTATGACTTGTTATGTAGTTAATTCTGTAATTTTTGGTGCACTTAACATTTTTACTGACTTTTGTAATTAAAATGATTTTGTATTATTCTATTCTTTTAAAATTAAATTAAATTATATTGAGTTTTACTTATGGGCACTCGTTAGCTGCTGTGGTTCTTGGGCGTAAAAGAACGCTTAAATTTCCTCAGAGGCCTCTCATCAGGCTTGAGGATCAAAAGTCGTAAGGTAAATCTACGGCTTTACTTCCTTGCCAAAGGAAGCCATGCTAAGTGTTTTTACGCCTCAAAAAATTCATCGCCGTCCACCAGAGGCTAACATGTTTTCCTCAAACCATAGAGGACAATATTTTTTTTACTTACATAATAACTGGAAAAGTTATTGTATTCCACCCAAAAATTCGATACCGAGATTTCGCCAAAAATGCATGGTTTAAGGCTCTCTGAATTTAAACAAATGCATTTTTAGAAAAAGGTCCGTAAGTATGGACAGTATAACTTAATTATCAAAAATCTGATACTTACAAAACTTGATATTTACGTATCCTCCAAGATTTTTAGGAAAACAATTCGTACCTCCAACAACACTTTATATGGAACATTTTTAAAAAATTATGAATTTCTGGGGGAAAAAAAAAAGTTTACATGGAAAATAACATGTATATCCTGAATTTCTTCGGAATAGCCCCTGAATTTCTCTTCATTCTGGATAAATTTTTCATAGCTATTAACCGTAACATATACAAAAATTTAGTACACAAAAATGTTGAAATGCTTAAAACACCTTATGTTTACACCTAGAGCTAAATATTTTACAGATTTAAAATACTTTTATCAAACAGGAACTCCTCATTTGTTTCTCACCTCTTTTATTTTACTCCTGGCCATGGAAATAGAAACGGATTTGAATCATAATTATATAGTAACAGCTTTTAAAATATTTAAATATGCATTTGTCTTGTGTATTACCTTATTTTCCTTTTACTTACAAATAAATAAATAATACAACCATTTTTGATCTTGATATGAATAAAATAATAATCTTTTGTAGGACAAGTTTGTTTGCAGTACAGATAAATTTACTGTATTTTGCAATTAAAATTATTTTGCAATCTCCTGTTCTTTTAAGTGAATTATTGTGATTGGAAAAACCTGTAATATTCATACAGCAAATAAATAAATAAATGCTCATTAATTTAACAACATACTTGTGAAGCAATTCTCGCATGAAACTCACCGCCTCTGTACTATCCAAATGGTAGAAACTTACCATCATCACAATGACAATAAAAAGTCTTGTGCGCATGTTTCTTTAGGTGCTAGTTTGACGGCGAAGCGAAGAAGCCCAGTGGAGGGAGAGCTTGTTCGCCCGCCTGTCTCCCCACAGTGTTATCAACCAAAGGAATTTTCTTTCTTTGAGGGTCTCAGCTATTATGGAGAACAAATTATGTAATTTACCACGAATTAGCTGAATTTTTAAATGAAACACAGCTCAGGTGCATGTACGTGAGCTTTGGGCTATACAGACAGAATGATTTTTTAGCATTATAGTTATTATAATTCAAAAACTCCCGGGTTTTTTTAAGGTATACAAAGTAGAGTATATTTCATTTTTAGGTCTTGGTAACGTCCATGAGGACACTGAATTTCATTTTCCATGTTGATAACGATTGTTATCTTTTGCTTGGCAGCTAGTTTTTATTGCCTATCATGTTCGCTTATCGCATTTCATTACATCGGCAGCGGAGGACGTTCGAATATAAAGATTTGTGTTTTGTTATTAAACAAACTTCCCTCAGACATTTAGAAAGATGGAAGAGCTTTTGGTAAAGCAGCGGTGAAGAAACCTCAGATGTATAAATGGCAAAAACGTTTCAGTTAAGATTTTCGAACGCTGAAGAAACTACTGCACATTTGACAAGGGTACTATAACAGATATCTAAAATAGGTTTCCAGGAGTGTTCCCAGTCTCTTTACACACGGTGGTGCGTCGCTGCGGAACTAAGAAAGAATTGTGTAAATTTGCTTATGGTAACTTGTTTCTATGTTATTTACACATTCCGGGAACTTTTCGAATGTAGCATGCATATAAGAGTGCATGCCGTGTCTTCATCTCAATGTTGTCACTCTGCTTCCGAATTGCGCGAATGAAGAATAGGGAGCCGAGCGCCCAATAAAAGTGCGTCCAGTATATCTTTTCTTGAAACATGCGATTCTTTGCAGATATTGTACTATGTTTATTGTTATGTGTTTTATATGGAAGCGAAAATTAAATAGTTAAATATAAGACCAAAAGGAAATTTAAGCAGTAGAAGTGGTTTTCCTACGTAATACAGGGATTGTACAGGGATATCTATATGTAATACATATATAAAGACTGAAGATAAAGTTAAAGAACGGAACTGCATGGAACATTTAATGAGAATGAACTAACAAAAATGTGCAAAAGAAGTTTCCTATATAATCCAAAAGAATAAACAATGTTGGCCAACTCCGTGAAAATATATTCAACTTTCGATCCCAAGAGTAGGAGTCCACCTAAGTACTTACTGATGATGATAAAATAGCATTTTCTAAACATACGTTAAAGTAAAATATGAACATTAAAAGATACATTAAACCTTTTAATTTACAATGAAATATACTAACATTAGAAGTTCTCCCAGATTGAGAAGGTACAACAAATTTATCATTTTGTTATTGCTTGTAAACATTCTTCTCAAAAATGTTTGACATTCATGCAGTTATTAATGTCGAGTTGTGTGTATTCATGGGATACAGTGTTTAAGTTGTCAACTTAGTTTTATATTAGCTACTTGTCGATACATATTTTAATATCTCAGATATTCTCAATTTTGTCGATTTTTATGACATTCTAAAAGTATTGTTCATTTATGTTTCTTAGAGTTCATTATAGTGAGATCTATTGGAGAAATACAATAAGAGATTTGCTTTTTTTTAAATATCGTGCAAAAGTTAGATGCAGGCAGTGTAATGGTAGCTATCTCTGATATGCCGATATTTGAAAAAAACGTTTAAGCATTGCAAAATTTAAACCAATAAAAAATTAATATCTCAGAAGCTATTAACCCCATAAAAAGTGGCATATTATATATTATTGTGTATTTTAATGAGATCTACATTTTTGTGTAGTAAGCTTTTGTTTGTTTACAGTTTATAGTTACGCAAAAGTAATCTAGAATGAAGAGGCATTTAGATGCTATGCCCAGAAAATTCAAGAAAACACACACACACACACACACACACACACACACACGCTCGTACACACACTCACAAAACATAGGAACCTTTTTCTATTTTTTTTTCCCGAGGAGCTGAAAACATACATATATTGCCGGTGAAATCTCGACATCAAATATTTTTTGGGTGGAATATAGCATCTTTTTTACATAGTGTGCGTTGTATTGAAAAAAAAAATCGCAGTTTGAAGATTTTCTACTGTTTGATTTTATATGTATCAAATAGACACTGACGTTATGGAATAATAAACTTAGTCACGAATTCACAAACTTAACAAAATGACTCACATCTTTATAAACTAGTGCATCCCATTAAAAGACTGAAAAAGAGAGTATACGGTTAGAGTACATTAAAAATAATAATGTCCGTCTCTGTGATGTGACGAGCATAGATAATCAAGACATTTCGAGTTCGAATCTTGGTTGGAGTGGTTATTGAATTAGGTTTATCTTTTAAGGGCTACCCTTTATTCTCAGAAGAAGAATCTTGAGTAACTGCCAATTCTATGAACCACAGGCTTATTTCAGTATAATTTCATTCATTTACTCGCCTTTCGATATGTTCTCTCTGGTTAAAACGACGTAAGAAGAACAAAAGAAAATTTGATGTGTTCCATTTACATATATTTCTCTACCTACATCTTTGTAACAAATTATTGTAAAAAAATCTTATTTTTGTATCTATTTCAAGTCAATCGAGATACACATTGTGAGAAATTGTCTTCCTTATACGTGGATGGGAAATAGGAGAGTACCGTAAGCTAAAGCGACAGTCAAATCTTCTAAAACTGATTGCTCTGTGATTTATTTTATTTGTTATCTATTTAGTTGTTTTTTTTTTCCAATAACAAGAAATATCAAGGAAACAATTAACTCTACAAAACAAATTGTACATGACAAATTCTTTTTAACGAGATGTACATTTTTTCTGTGGTAAGTTTTTGTCTATCCTTTACGGTTTACCAGTTTGCAAAATTCAGCTAATTCATCCCGAATGAAGAGGCCTTCAAAGACTATTCCCAAAAAAATTCAACATTTGAAATCTTTAATATATGGTAGTTTAATCAAAATCGTTACAGCCGATTTTGAGAAAAATAAAAAATTCATTTCTATATAAAAGATAGTTTGCGGTCGGGAGATTTTCTTGAAAATCTTGGTGTCGCATCCTTGGAAGATAATACATTTAAACGATCTTTACGTTTTTGAGCTATGCTGTCCACATAACACACACACACTATCTCTCTCTCTCTCTCTCTCTCTCTCTCTCTCTCTCTCTCTCTCTATACACTATGTGCATAGCACGTGTAGAGAAAGTAAAAAAATAAATATTGTTGTTTATTCACAAATATTACTAAGCGAATTAAATCATGCAGCCTGTGAGATGTGGCGCAACTTTCTCCTCCCAAGAGACATGCTTAATTTGTTTAAAAATATATTTCAACAAACAAGTTTGTCCATTTTTCACACCAAATTAAAAAAAAAGAAAATCACCTGGGAGACCACCAATTCCTACTGTAAAATATTTTAATAATTCCAATATGTATTGCTAATTAAATGACACACCAACATCACTGATTCTTTGCACGTAATTCATTTATCACTAAATTTATTTTCTTAGCTACTTTCGTTTCAGTTATAAGTAGTTATTCAAATAATCATTCAGTTTAACAAGTTCCTTTCAAATATTACAAATACTTCTAACCCTAATATCCCATAAACTATAATGAAATCTAAGACAAAAACAAACAACATACAGAACAAACACATTATATTAAAATAAGTACTTGAAATAATTTAATTATAAATAATTGTACACCCTTTCATTGAAGCGTAAGACACTGTCTCGAAATATTCAAAACTATACTTCTGAACAGTGAACAATTTTCAGTCTACAATTCTAAAACAAAGCCTAATAAAAAGTAATCTTGAAGCGTTTCTCATACCTAGCCCACGTTGTTTTTCTTATTAAAATGAAGAGATACTTTGCTATGTCAGATGTCTTCATTTATAGTTAAAACACTATATATCTATCACAGAATGTGTTATTAAATCAATGTATTAGCTAACTTAGGCGTATTGCGCGGAAAGTTCCACATTCTCTCATGCGTTGCTAGACCCCGCCTTCTGTTTTCAGAAAACTGAGCAGGCGCATATATCATGTGCTTCAGAAAATAACAGCATGTTCTGTAAATGTTGCAGATATATTTTTAAAATCTTTTAATAAGGTCTACGTATAATAAAATTGTAATCAATAATTGCTACCTATCTACTTGTGACTTCGTTTGTATTTTTTCGCAGTTTATTCATTACTGCAGATACTGATAATATTCTTGTTAATATTAACTGACAGCACATTATATTTATGACCGATTACTTCTAATCCCATATGAGCTACAGAAGAATAAGCAATTAAAGCTTTTATATCCACTTGACGTAAACATATTAGTCTAACTAAAAAGCCTCCTAGTATATTCCTCGTCCAATATGTAAATAAATACAAACAAAAAATATTGAAGCACCATTGGCATGTAAAGTACGTAAGAGTCAACCATAATTTACGTCTCGACAAATATTAATAACTTCTAAAACTGCAATATTTTCATATTTTAATAGCACATTTGCTCTGAGCACAGATAGTGGAGTACTGAACAGTTTCCTTGCTAACAGGCTAATGTAGTTCAGATGAATATAGAGCTTTCAATTTGATTCTGTGCAGGTAAGTAATTTTTGCGGCATTTATATCGTTTTCGAAAACTTAAGGTTCTAGACAAAGGCTAAAATAGTTAATTCAAATAAAAGCATTTGAATACCTAAACTATACATACTTTTTGGTACAGTAAAACATTTTTAAAGAAAACAATTATTAGTTTTAATGTACTAGTATCATGCCATAATCTTTAGAACATTATAAGAAAAATCGGATGTATTTCATTCACATGGCTTTCTCAACATCTCTAACAAATTATTGTTAAAAAACTTATTCTTCGTGCTAAAAATTTAGCAGAAATTGCCTTATCACTTACTTTCTTGTAAGTAAAACAGGAGTAAGGGAATATACTCGGCTAAAGCGGTAGTCAAATCTTTTAAAAGCGATTGCTATATGATTGAAATCCATTTCTTTGCATGGTCAGGAGTTGACAAATTCCCAAATTCAATAGCAAGGGAAATATTTCAGAAAAAAAATGTATATGACACACATTGTATGTTTTAATGAGATCTACCTACTCATTTTGTATAATATCTGTTTTCCTATTTCTTACATTGTATGAGTTATGCAAAAGTCATGAGAATGAAGATATCTTCAAAGGCTAGTCACAGAAAATTCAAGATTATATACATTACTGGCCATGTAAATATTTTTAATATACGGTATTCTAATCAAAATCGTTAGAGACATTTTTGAGAAAATCAACATTTTCGAAATTGTTTCCATGTAAAGGCTGGTTTACGCTGGGAGGGATTTTTTCTTCTTAAAAATCTTCATTACGTATTCTTGGAAGATACGAAACTTACCAGACAGACGGACATGTGCGCACGTGTACCTTTTTCTAAAAATACTTTTTTTAATACAGGGGACCCAAAAAGGTGTATTTTCGGTGAAATCTCGACATCAATGTTTTGAATGTAATACAATCTACCTTCTATATACTTAACATAGTACGAGTAGAGAAAGTAAAAACTGACAATCCTAATAGCATGAGATATGCAATGAATTTCCAATTTTAAGTTTTCTAGAAGTATTACAGGTAACAGCGTTCAGAGTTTCAGAAGAGTAAAGTTCAAAGAAAAACAATTATAACATTTTTACGTTGCTTGTGGGTTTTGTATCTTACTACATTTATTTTAGAGATTGGTCCTGCAATATAATGAATGCTGGGGATTAAATAATTAGGGTTTCATTTCGGCAATCAGATTTTTGTGTGAACACATGCGTTGAAAGCAATTTATTTTGGTCTTCGTTCTATACGCTAAATGATATTTTATAAAACCTACAAAAACTTCAGAGAGCAAACAATTTGTGTATCTTAAATTAAAATAATTTAATATTAAGTTACTTAGGATATAATTTAGAGATGGCTTTATTTGTCTGTTTATGTGTGCATTTTAACAAGCTTTGCGTGACGTTAGATGGCGGAATGCTATAATCGGGTATAACAAATAATAGATAAAATAAATATTTGTTATTTCTTGGGAAACATTAAATATTACTCATTTCCGAAAGTCAGTTTCGAACATTTTGTAGCAATCTGATTCATAAAATTAGAGAAGCTGCTGATATTAACGCTGTACTTTAACGAATTCTTATGAAGAAATATTTAGAATAAAGTCAAAATACTACTGAAATAAAAATATTTACTACAGAAATTAACGAACCTTCATTGTTTATCCTGTTTTGCTAAACCCAGTTCATTCCATCGTTTATTCATTGCTTTCAACAGATCCCATTTGTACATTCAAAGTTAAAAAACAAATGGCATAACAGCTTTTTCGGTCTCTAGAGATATTTACATGAAGAGTTAGATGTTTCTGCTAGACCAGATGGCGAGTAAACTTCACATTTAAACCTAAAAGAAGCCTGGTGTAGAAAAGTAAATAGATTACTCTGAGAATGAAGCACACCATGCCGCTAGCAATTAAATTGTCACCAGCTAACCTAAGAAAAGGCGCGACAGATGCGCGGCACCTGTTGTGATCGAGTCAACTGTTGATAAAACAACTCAACAAAAGAACATCAATACCGAGTGCTTTGAAGTGAAAGTGCACTTATTTCTCCAAGAGTATAAGAAGTAGATAAACATTTAAGCTACACAAAAGGAGGTTTGGACAGATGACTGGAAATACAGATAGATATACAACCAAGAGTTACAAGATCAATTTGTTTAGAATTTAGAAAGAAGCAGCATCGACCACCACCATAAGGAAACAGTTGAAATACTAACTATATGGATGAAACTCCTTAATTATATTCCAGAAGATATATATGCTAAAGAAATCAAAAGCGTAAACTCAAATGGAAAACAATTACACTCTAATGGATATATTTTGAATACGCGAATAAGGTGGAATGCTTCAAAGAAAGCCCGAGAAGGTGTTTAATGATAAATTGTATATAAAATTATCAGATATAAAATAGACTAAAAGAAACTTAATGAATAGTGTCATAATCCCTATCAGTCCAATTAGTAGTTTCCGCAAACTTTCAGGAGCTGTATTTTTTCAGAATTTTTTCAAAACCTCGTGAGACGATTTATCCTATACAGTAGAAGGAAACAAGTATAAACTATACTGTATCTTTATTTCACTATTTTTCCAAATTAAGAGGTTTTAATTTGACTTTAGAACAGCAAACGGGAAACAATATTTTAATTTTAGTAGAAAACCATCCCTTTATTGAAAATGGCAATGACCGCCGTAAAGAAATGTTAATCTTAAGCAAGCCTTCATCAACATCTCAAAACGAAAATAAAAGGTAGGTGATTTTGTGATTTTAAAAAAACTTAGTTTTGGGTATTTTTTACATAACGGACAAATTATCTTCAAAGATTTTTAAGTTTCTAAAATTTAATGAATAGATTTTACATCGTTGGAAGGGCTATATAAGCTTACAAGTTGCACATTAGAAATAAAATATTAAAAATATGATGTTAGTTTATTCGAAGTGCTGATTACTTTGCTAAGTTTTCGTAATGTTCAAAAATCCATGGTGCCAATCGTGTTATAAGAAGACAAACCAAAAGATAAAGGTATGAACATTTGTATGGCGTTCGTCCACGTATTTTCTAGACAAATACTTTTAGTGTTTAAGATTAACTGAGCTTCTACAAGCGAATTTTTGTTAACAGTGGTTAGAAGGATTACTTTGACAAAAGCCAGCTGGGAAGATTAAGTTGTTACGCGACCAAACGCACTCGCATATAAACAAGAGCCTCAATGGAAAACACTTCAGCCTTATTGACGCTTATTATTTAATAAAACGCATAGAAGGAAAATAACGTGGCGAATTGATGTACCTCACAAGTCACATGGAGCAGCTCTGGTTGGCAAAAAACCACGACAGCCTGCACGTGACAGAAATATGAACTTGGGAAGGGCCATATGCAGTTTTCATTATATTTATCGACAGCGCGCGGAATCGCAGCTCACGCGCAGAAATACTATAAAGTTTTCATGCAAGAATTTCGACAGACAAACACACAAACAAGCACAAACACTGGCTGTCTATTGCGGTTACCGGTGTTTTGAAATTTTCACATGAATCACTACACAGCTGCAATTGTGAGTAACAAATACAGGTAATTATTCAAATAAGCAGATGTAAACTCAAGATTTATTCACGTCTATTTGGCGACAATGCGCCCAAAAGCAGTGGTGTAAAAAAATAAAGGTGTTTCACTTTGGAGGAATTTATTCTGGTTGGGCACTATAGAATAAAATAAAACGATTGGATTTGAAATTTCTTTGAAATAAATTTAATATAACTTAAAATTTGAAATAAAATTTAGGAGTCACAAGTAATTAGGCTACAAACTTAAAATTTAAAATAGTTAAATACAAATTGCTCACAAAACAAATCATTGATGTAATCAGCTTCTTATAAGAGCTAGAGTTCCAGGCATAATACGACTGATGTGACAGATTCTTTGAAATAGAACAGGAAGGGAGTCAAAAACGATCTTTGCTTGTTAAGAACAATGACAAATTGGAAATATTTGACAGAGTTAAACAGAGCATTCTTCCCGGAAATAAGGACACCAATTTCAATGCGCTATAAATTAAACAGCTGACGTCAACTGACGACAACAAACAAAAGAAAGTATCCTGCATTCAATGTTTTGATCTACGAGCACAGAATTATTTGTAACGAATATGCAAAATAAGTTGCTGAAGAAAATATGGCATATCACAGCAGAGGAAGATAACAAACAATATGGCTTATGAATAACTTCAAAATCCGTAGAACAAAATATCAGAGTGATCAGAATTATTAGTTGATGATTATCAAAATGCTAACGCTCGTTTCTACAAGGTGTACCTGTAGAAATAAAATAAGAACTGTAAACTATACGTTTTTTATGCGAATTTACACCTTTTGAATTACTTTTCCACTAACCATTTTGTAATGCTGGATTACGATGAACTTAACGTAACGTGACTTGTCTTAACGCGACGTAACATGAAAGTCTATATTGAATAGGGCTATTTAGAGCTGACTTGTCGTTAACGCAGTGTAACAAAGGTTTGGTAGTGTCAAACTTTTCTTGCCTGTTATGATAAGTGAGTCACATGGCAGTTAGAAGCATTCCTCGTGAACCAGGGGCATGACGTAATAAAAACAAGTATGCAAGAGTAATTCCAGTGAGGTTAAGTTAAACTGTGTCCTAAAAGTAGTTCAGTTTAGCAGTATTTTCTAACTTCACGTTACGTTATGTCACGCTAAGTAAACTTCAACATAATTCTGGCTTAGGGGTGATTTTTATAGTGTAGGATTACCTAGCAGAAGTCTACTTGGCCAAGCTGTTATTCTTAATGACAAACTTTTGTAATGAAGATGACATTCCTGAGAAGAAATAGTAGTGTCACTTTTTTCTGACAACGAACAACGAAAAGAACATCTAGCTGATATCAGAGAGGAATTGAAAGAACATTAATTGATGATATAGTTGAAGCACAATGCCAGGAAAGTTTTAAAAAATATACTCTAACGTTGAAAAAGTATATAACAAACGTTGAAAAAGTAATGACAACAAATGAGAAATTAGCTTAACGGTGAGGAGACCTATAAAATTAGTTTAGCAGCTCTTATTTAGTGCAATGTTAGCAAACAGCCCTGACATCTTCCTGAAGTGTTTCGGGTTGCCCTTGAAAGCGGTTTCCTCCAATTATTTCTCTTCCCATTTCGCACACTTTACCTAGTTTGTTCACGGTCTACGGGGAATAAACTTATCACAACTTACCCGACGTGGTGGAAACGAAGTTTTGCGCCGACAGGTCGCGAGACTTGGACGATTCTTCCACGGCGCTAGACAGGCAGTTTCACCAGCACGAGGAAGGTTTAATTACTTGGCAGTGGTACCCAGTTCACGACACAAGATGACGAAGATGACGACAAAACTATTTTGGTAATATGAGGCAAGCAAGCAAGCAACAACACTCACTTTACACCAAGTTCGGACGTAAACAGTCACTCGATGTTCAGCGTAGCTACTGCGTAATTGACAGTAATCAAGTATAGCAGTGGCGTTAAGGACCAGTTTCCTTTGCACGAGTAAACTTGGTTTTGCACAGCACGAGCGTTGTCCGTCGTGTGGGGAAGTGTTGTGTAAAATCCACAATGAGAACACCAATCACGACAGCGTGATGAGCACAATACCAGCTTCTCGGCACGCTGTAGTGACACTTCTTCTGTCGCCGGAAGCTTGCGCCGAGTTGTGGGAGGCGGTGCAAAGGGGCGGGCAGAACGAACGCACGCGGGAGGTGGAGAGGGCAGCAAACAGTATCTTCTCGCTCACGTGGAAATCATGTGGCCTCGCCGACGAGGGTGGGGGTTGTGCACGAGGTCCCTTGTACCTCGGTTTGGTGCTCCGGACTGTGCCGCTCGCCGAACCTACACTGCTTCCCTACACTTCTCTTTCCTGCGTTAGAGTCACTCGTGAGTTGCTTCCCTCACTTACCTCCCTCTCAAAACCATGCGGGCGATAGAGTAGGTAGGGGGAGAGAAACCGGCGCTAGAGCCATCTACAGGACCACTGCTGAACTGTTTATCCCTCCCTCCCTCATTTGCTGCCCGTTCCCCTCTAACGCGCCTTGCACTATCTCATCCCCCTACTCCGGCACAGCATTTCGCCTTTATTACTTTGATGAATCCCTTACACACTGCCCAACCCCTCTCCGCTACGACCGTCATACCACCACCACCTCCACCCCCTTTTTGCACCCCTTTCCTCTTGACAAGTTTTGCCTCTCCTTTCCAGCACCACCACCATCACCTCAAAACCCACCCTCACCGACATATAAAGCATCGCGTTTGCGCATGACCGGGAATTATAATTAGATTGGTAATGTCCAGTTATTATTCTTTATTCTACTACTATTGCTGCAAACATTCGCCTTTTACTGGGTGCTCAGATCCAAGATAAAGAACACCATCAAAACAGAAATACAAACACGTGACATGGTATATAATTACAACTACAGCAGCACAAGAACTGCCTTATTTGCTGATGCTTTTATAACAATATAATTTAGTTTGAATATTCTTGTGCCTTTTCAGGTTTTTAATTAAATCTTGCAAATGTATTTCTTTTGTCAGGTGAACATTTGGAAAATCCACAGTATGTAGGACACATTGAAATTTATACCAGTTATTATATAGAATAATGGTAGAATTTTTGCTACTTATCAAAATTCTATTTTGTGCGGTTATTTAAATATTATTTTTATATTATTACTTTTCGTGCTCTCCAAAACTCTTGATTTTTCAAAATGTAATAATATATTTCTTAACACTTGAGCACTATTTTAAAAAACATATGAAAAACCATTACGTATTTTTGACAGGCGGTGTACAATTTTAGAAATAAACTAGTAAAAATGTGCATTAAGTATGGAACAGTGTTGGAAAAAAGTTTACGAAGTTTAGAATTCATGTTATTTTAATATGAAAAAATACGTTTTCAATTCTTCACAGTTTTTTTGATCAAATATCTCCGGTGTATCACCTTCAGAAAAACAATTCCTGTGTTTTGAGACGTACTTTCTCATTAAGGGGACTGGGAAATGTGTGGCTTGTCTGTACATAGACTGAATACAAAGAGTATATATATTTCTGGCTATACTTGATAGACAAGAGCATAAAATAGTGTAATAACTCTGATTCCAGTTTCATATATTTAGTAGGCAGATAAAAAAAAATTAACATTCAAAAAGCATAGAGCATATAAAAGCACAAAACGTTTTTGTCCAAGATAGGATTTTCAACACCTTTAAAATATTCCAATTTATTGTATAGAAACCAAAGAAAATGGCAGTATTTATTTTTATGATCGTTTTTGTTTTCTCTGAAGATATATGCATTAGAAATATTGGTAATATATTAACAGTTTAGTTACCTGAATTTTATTACTATTCAGCAATGTACATTTTATTGTTTTCGATAAAAGTCACATTTGCTCAAAAGATGCAGTTTTTAGGATTTTAATTCAAATATAGTGGATAAGTGGGATCCATGTTTATGAATTTCGCAACAATTACTCATTAATATTTCTTTATTGTATTCATTTGGAATAATTAAATGAATATTAAACTTTTCGTAAGATTCACATTTGACATTAGGAATTTCAATAAAAGCAGAGTGGCAAAACATTATTTAAGGGTCCTACTCGGTACTGAAATTCCTAAATACCATAAGTTTCATCCAAATTGTCCGAAAGTTTTATTAAGAGGTTAATTTTATAGTTCTTTCTACCTGAAAATAATTTTCAAAAAAATTAAAATCTGTGGCATGTAAAATTCTCCATACAGTGAAAAATATAAACTCTAACACTTTACGTATTATTCCTCGAATATAATTATTTACAAAGATTAAAATTGGATAGTACAAGAATCATTAATAAAATGTGTACATTTTAGTTTTGTAAAAAGCATCATACATGGCTTTCGTTTCAAAACTCACCAGTCTAAATAACAATTGATTCAAATTTAATTTAATTAATAATATGAAAAAACACATCGTCTAAAATACTGAGATGGAAGATTGAAACTGGTTTAAGTGAATTTTAGGGTTTAAGCAAGCTACTTCCATTTTGAAATTTCAAATGATACCTCTAAATATTTTTATTCTTATACTTGAAAGGGCATTTAATTGCTCATGAATTTTATAAATTTATTTGATATATTTTGTTTTAAATCGTTGCCTAGCAAC
Organism: Hymenopus coronatus; assembly: GCA_030762935.1. Classification (NCBI taxonomy): domain Eukaryota; kingdom Metazoa; phylum Arthropoda; class Insecta; order Mantodea; family Hymenopodidae; genus Hymenopus; species Hymenopus coronatus. The sequence goes on from CM060896.1 coordinate 47,328,133, forward strand.
CTGGATTTTTGTTTATAGAAGACCATGTTGAACATTTCTCGAGTACTAAATTTTTGCAAAATGTGATTCCATTCAAATGAGAACAGAAACCACATTTATTTTAGTATGTTCATATAGAAATTTCTGCAGGCTTTCTTCAATGTAAATCAGTTCAGCAATATTATTCTTCAGAATTCCAGCCAATACATTGATTTTCTGTATTAACTTCGCGAAACACATGCGGTTTTTAATTGTTCCAGCACCTACAATTGTGTTTGTTGGAAAAGTTATTTAAAAAAAATGGTCACCTCATCACTAAAATAATAATTTTGTGTAAAATTTAGTCCACCTTCAATTTTCTGAGATATATGTTCACAAAATTCTACTGTTCTATCAAAATCGCCTTTTGGTGAATTTGTATTTTGTAGGGATAAAATGTGTCCATTTATATATTTTTATGTATGAAACCAACCGAAATGTTTAATACAGAATATACCTTTGGAATATACTTTTGGTGTGTTCAATACTGAAAAGGCCTAATATTTCAATATGCAAAATTTCATCGAGATTTCTAGGTTGTTTATTTACTTTATTGCACACAGACAACGTTTCTTCAAATTTACGTACTACACTTATGACATATCGGTGTCTTACGTTTTTCTCAAGATTCCATTCCGTTAAAAGCAGTAGCAGTTCTGTGGGCACAACGGTTTTCCGTTCCATATATAAATATCGTTTTTGTTCTCATTGAATGAAAAACATCATTTTACAAATATTTAGTACACAAGAAATGTTTAAAGTGGTCTTCTAAAATAACAACAATCTAGGTTGCTAGGCAATGACTTAAAACAAAAGATGGAAAAAATTTAATACTCTTTCATATTTGAGTATGCTACTTGAAAATTCAAAGTGGGGTGGTTGGGGGTGACGGGTGAAACCTAAAATGTATTTAAGACCAGTTTTAAGCATTTGTGTACATTATCTAAGTTGACTTGCTTTTTGTTTCTGAATTACATTACATTTAAATCAACTATAATTTAGACTGGGAAGTTTTAAAATGAAAGCTCTGCATAATACATTATTAAAACAACCTTGATATTTTTATACCTTTTTCTCTCACATTTATAGGAAACGCTCTGAAATTTCTTTTTAAAAACAAAGGAGCTAAAACTGCATCACGAAGAACTTTTTAAAGTCATAAGAGTATAAGAAAACAAGATCACTTGAAAATAAAAATTTAATTACAGGCCACCTCTGCAGAGGATGTCACCAACAAGAGTTCCTAAATTGGCATACTTACCAGAATCACCAGGACAACTAACTGTAGGAAGATCCAAGAAAAAAATGCAGGGTTAGGCACAGGGGACCCACCTAAACCGTGAAGTGAAGAAGAAGAAGAAATGCAAGTGGTATTTGCACACACCTGCAAACATTCATTTAAAGGCTGAGTTTGGACACTTAAAAGGCTAAAAAGGGGACTACGTAATACAAATGTTCAAAATGTTGTTGTTGTAGCCCCATTGCAAATATTCTGTCCTAAGCGCGATATAATGTTAGCTATTCAGGTCCGCATACATGCAACGAGGTTTGAGTATTCAAAGAAACAATCAGGTACGTAGACTGCAGAATTCTAGAATAGGAGGTTACTGGCGGGGACACAAGTTTAACCCATTCCCCTACAAAGCTGGAGATAGAGTGTTTGTTTGCCTTTTTAACAATCATTTTATCAACACTGCTTAGTGATATACAAATTCCAAATATATAGTGGACTAAAATATCACTCTAAAGAATAGAAATTAAAGGCAGTTTCATATGCGAATTCCCAAAAACAACACGAATTCAATCATGGCAAAGAGAAAAGAAGGAAACAACTACCACACTATCGGGATTAAAGTTTCCTTATGGCTTAACTAGTTGTAAAAGTCTCTAAATATTTCTTAAGTTACTGTTATGTAACTTCCTAACAAAACAAAATAATTTTAAGAATAAAGATTTGTTTGTTGAACGAAAAGCGTTGTTTTAAACGCTATCAGTACGCAATTGTCAATGAAATTGGCTCCTTTGCATGGTGAGGAGTAAATGAAAAAGCAAGGACTACTTCCTGTTTGAGAAAAGTGTATTTAAACTTTAAACCTATAACTAAGAATATCTTGGAAATGATTAGCTCCAGAAGAAAAATGTAAAGGACATAAATTGTGCATCTTCATTTTTTGTGTAGTGTTTGTCTATATATTGCGGTTTACTAGTTATGCAAAAGTCATTGAGAATGGAAAGATCTTCAGAGGTTATCCCCAGAAAGTTCAAAATATACACTTTGTTTGACAGGTAAATATCTTTAACATAGGGTATTTTAATCAAAATCATTAGTCATTTTTGAGAAAGTAACAATTTCTTTAAAATTGTTCATGTAAAGGGTAGCTTGGGGTGGAGGGAATTTCCTAAAAATCTTTCTAAAAATCGCATCCTTGGAAGATACTGAACTTAAATAAAATGTTTGGTATTTAACCTTAAATGCCTCGCGCTCGCTAAAGTGCCCAGCTTGGGTGCTTCGTAGCGCAGGAGATCGCGGGATCGAGTCCTGCGTTGGGCGTGGGTGTTTATGCGTATCTGTAAGTAAAAAAAGTAAAAAAATGGGAAAACAAAGGAAATGTAGCAAAATGGTAAAAAAGGAAAAAGAGGAAAAAGAGAAAGAAAAGATAGATACAAATTGAAAAAGTAAAGCAATCGTTATGTAATCTCGTTTCGTAATAAAAAGTAACAAGTATTAATTTAAGCATTTTAGGTTAAAATAGTTATTAATATTGTGCTGAATTCTTAGATCGATCCCAGAATCATATTAAGAGAATTTACCATTTGCTAAAATAAGCAGCTAGCAGAAATCTATTTATCAGCTTCTCATAATCATAGAAAATTGAATGTACCGGGAAGATCATAACAGGAGACAGTGAGTTTAGTTTTAAAGTGAATTAAATTATTTTAATTCATAATTCATAAATTTGCCTATAAAATCCAAAAATACTATTAGGAGCAACATTTTCTCAGATAATCAACAATAGAATTAAACTTTCTTTTCACTACGTTCTTCCCCAAAACGAATTACTAAACTAATATGGATAATTATTAGTTATGAGTTATGATTTTTACGAAGATTAAGATAAAAAAACAGCTATACAGCACTGAACCAAAGCTAAATATTGAATAAAAAGTATGCTTGATGTTAAAGGTACATCATGAATTGATATGATTCAGTGATACTTGTATAAATGTAATATGAAAATCCATTTCTGTGCTGTCAATTATTTTGCCGTTCGCTCTTAACTTACAACGAATCTCATTTTACAGGGAACTGCCACAAGTGTTCAGTTGCCGTACGAGTTTTACTCATAACATATATATTCTTTGGGGACACTTCTAAGTAACCGTGCGAATTTAAAAAGTCCACATATTTTCATGTTATATTTTTCATGCAAAATCTCATATTACGCTTGCTCTCCCTCTCGACAAGGAAAAGTAAAACATCGGATGACTTTCTCTAGCTGTTCCCTTATAAACTATTCTTACAAAATATTTTTCATCTATCTTCAGCCTACTAATCGAGATAAAATAAGTTAATTAAGTCTTATTGCTTGCATCCTTGTACGTAGAAGGGAAATAACAGAAAACGTTAGGTAAAGAGATAGTCCAATCTTTTATAAGCTGGTCGCGATGTGAACAATTACAGTTCAGTTAGCATGACCAGCAGTAAAACAAGAGAGATGAAACAAAAGATGGCTTCCCATATGAGAAAAGTTAGTAATTTAAAATTGAAACCAATAACAAGGAATGTCTCTAAAGCGGTAAACTGCACAAAATAACCGTATATGACAAAATTGTGTTTTAATGAGGTGCTTACCACGTCTCACCCTCCAATACTGCACCCCATCCACGAAGAGATGGGAGACGCAGTGGCCGGGCGGTAGGCCAAGGTTCCTTGTGAGTTGTCGTGCCATGGAGTTATTTGTTATTACTCCTCACGATATGAGATGTTAATTAATTATTTGTTATTATTATTAATAGTGTAATGTAAATATATAGATGCAGATATGTTGTATATATTTGCAAGATACACGTACAAAGCAGGGCAAGATTTACTACCCTACAGAAATGTACATTACTGGTGAAAGCACAGGAAACCAACCAAGCAGAGGCTCAGCCATTGGACTGACTTACGTACAACAAAGTTACAACTTAACATACCCAATAACAGAATAGGACATTGACTCCGAGTTCTTGTCAGCTTTAGGTACCTATATAAGAAAAGTGTATTTGGTTTGCAGCATTCCTTGTGATGTAACATTTGTATGTTAAGTTCATACTGATTTGAGCTCTGAAACCGCGTCATTTCAAGTGATATGTATACTTTTTGTGAATTTGTTTATCTGAAATCAGTGATAATATTTTGTCATCGGCCATGAAAGTCATAAAAGATCTTAAAGTATATGAATAGAGAAAGCAGATATTGGTATTGTTTTATTTACATTCATATCATCCTTGATTGGTCAAAATTACTCTACACGATGGCAGCAGTTGAGGCAAGAACCAACTACTCACAAGCTCCAGCAGCAACAGCGGTAGGGCAGAATCTTCATTAAAGCTATGTGTCGTAAGGGTGCCCTTTTCCCGCAACAACAAATAAATTTAGAGGCAATTAGAAGCACCACTTATGATGATAAAATTAAAATTCTGTTGATATAAATATATACCATGTCCCTAAGAAATATTTTAGAACAAATGCTAAAAAATATTTTTATAGATTTTTTAGTTTTGGGGCAAAAATTATAAAATTATGACAACCTTATTATAAATTAATTTTAGTACATTATTTAAATACCTAATTATGTAATATTCCTCCAATCATACCCGATAAAGCAAAATCACTTTAAGCAATTTAATATCTATTGGTTAGGTGTACCTTTGTAAAATTTGAACAAAATTTAACAATTCAAAATCTTCTCGGGCTTCTAGCCAGGTAAAAACTTGGCTTGACACCAACGTTTCGAAGAAGTTCATCTTCCTCGTCTTCAGGGTGAAGACGAACTGAACTGAAGACGAGGAAGATGCACTTCTTCGAAACGTTGGTGTCAAGCCAAGTTTTTACCTGGCTAGAAGCCCGAGAAAATTTTGAATTAACACGTCGCCAGGAAAGTTTTAGTTCTTATTTTAAAATTTAACAAATATTGCATCGTGTTTAAGATTGTGAACACGTAAAAATGTAGATAAAAACAGTATCGAGAAAAACTTTTTTAAAATTCTAAGAGTTATTTGGCCTTGCGCAGAGTAACAATTAAAAACTGTGTAAAATGATTTCCAGTAATCAGTAAGACACCAAATGCAGATTACGAAACTAGATGATTCATTCTAATAATAGACCCATAAACAAAAAATCTTATGCGTTCCATCCACTTAACTTTTTCTAGCTGTTCCATATAAAAACTATTAGTAGGTATAGAATATTCTTTATTTTTACATCATGCTAATCCAGATAAACATTAGCAGGTCTTGTTACATGCTTTCTTGTCAGTAGAAGAGAAATAAGGGAATATATTAGGCTAAAGTAATAGCTAAATATCTTAAAAACTGGTCGTTATGTGAAACAATTGAGATTCAGTTTGCTTAGCATGGTCCGGTTTGAGAAAAGTTGGTAGATTAAAACTGAAATCAATAACAAAAAATATCTCGAAAACGGTGAACTATTTAAGATAAACGTACATGCCATAAATTATGTGTTTTAATGAGATCGACATTTTTGTGCGGTAAGTTTTTGTGTATCTCTTATGGTTTAAACGTTATGTAAAATTCTGCAAAACCCATCCAGAATAAAGAAACTGAAAATATACATTTTATTTGACCTGTAAATATGTTTTATATATGGTATTTTAATAAAAGTTGCGAGAGCTGTTTTTGTAAAAAAGACAATTTTCAAAAACGTTTCCATGTAAGGGTAGTTTGTAGTGGGGAGATTTTATAAATAACTTCGTGTCACATCTTGGAAGACACTAAGTTTGGTATCTAACGGTCTCTTCATTTTTAGCTATGCTGTCCACTCACACACACACACATACCCACATACTCACGGACCTTTTTCTAAAAGTGCTTTTTTCGGACTCAGAGGATATCAAAACATATATTTTCGATGAAGTCTCGACATCGGATTTTTGGGTGGAATACAATAGGTATCTTCTTTATCAAGCTATATGTACATTGTATGTACATACGTGCTAGAGAAAGTAAAAAGTGGGGTTTTCAAGAATTCGTTCAATGTTCGCCTATGTGTACCCTTAACCGACAGTGATCATTAGAATCCCGATATTTCCCTACTCGATCTAAACATGAAGTGTGAGGTCTATGTAAGGTGTGACACTAGGGTTGAGCCAGTGAGAGTAGCAGTGAAGCAAAACGTCCAGTAGGGTTGCCGATGCAGTATCAGTGTAACAATGAGAAGCATCACTGTATCGTTAACAAACAGTGCAGATGTATTAGCAGTATACATTCTGTAGGAAAATGAGAGAAGAAAACTACCCTCGGTCACACCAGATAAGTGTTTATGGGATGTCGATTGGTAAAGAATTATACTCAATATAAGAAAATGTTATGAGTGTTCTAGAATAATAATTGAAACTTTTTTGGACGATATGGCTAATTTATACCGACATTGTTGTTACTGGACGTAAGTGAGCATTCCCACATTTAACCTGATGCTATAAAAACAAAAGAAATACTAATATGGACTCAAAAAGCACACGTGCGGTAAGAAAGCATTTTCAATATTTATTTTGAATATAATTTTAACTAATGTTCCCCAGCAAGTCCAAAAAAGTCATTGCTACATTCATCGTTAAGAGCACATCATCGGGGCTTCATTTAAAAACCTATTAATTTCCCTGCTAAAAACACTAAACTCTTTCGGTCGATAACCAAAGTTTTTGTTTTTCAAGAAAGCAGGTAATTATGGTATTGAAGTGTCAACCATTATTCAACTTTATAGTAGCTTTCAGCATTAACCATAAACGGCCTGCAGACGCTAATCTGTCACTTCTGAGATCAAAAAAGTTGAAAATGGAGCTTTCTTCTCATAATCAATTAAATTATTTTCGTTAATCTTCATAACTTTTTAATGTAACTATTTTTTCAATGTCTTGTACACTAACTGGTACATTTTATTTAGACTTCCTCCTCATGATTCTTCCATTTCTCTGTCCTCTGTCATAACTTTATCCATACCAATCATTGTTAAATCGATTCTAAGTAGGGTACTACAGATAAAAATGTCTCCACAGATAAAAAACGTTATTTACAAAAAACAATAAAAAGCTACATAACAAGAGAACAAAATGTTTCTTTCTCATAGAATTCATTTTCATCCAACCAATATTTTAATTATTTATTACTATATTTTAATTAATGTTAATACTCATCGTCCAAAAATGATATGTGATACATGTATGTTAAAAGTCAACTTGGTTTCCTCTTTTGAAAGTTTTCCCCGATTCTGTAATAGTACAATTCCCACACTTGTATCGCAAATATGCTATAGACGACTTTATTTTCTGTGAAATGCATATTTACTTCGACTAGAAGAATACGATACTGGCAACTAAACAAGATCAGCAGAATATCTGATTTAATAGGTGGCGAGATTTATTATATCCAATATAATTAAGTAAAAGATGAATATTGATCATATGTAGCATGGTGCTTATATTCAGTTGACAGAGAAAAAACGGGAATACAGCTTAAAACATACAGTCGTGTAAATCAGAGAAAGATTATAAGAAGATTTACATATCATATCGGTATAATAATTTAAGAGAATAATAGGCATAATAATTGCTATTAATTATCTACCAGCTAATATGTCAAATATAATGTCAGGTAGTTTAACTCCAAAGAACTCTAAAGAAAAGTAGTGCACAGGTCAGGTTCCAAATTCAGTGCCGTTGCTGTAACTGCACGGGAGTAGCTTTGGGATGCCAATTGATATGCGATATTGTAATCATATTCTTTTTTACGAATAACATTACTTATAAGGTTAACACACTGTATTATCATTATATTTTGGTATTAAATATAATTAGGAATGTAAACTATGGCTAGTCATAACTAAATTGTGTATTGCTGGACGAATTGTTAATTAAAGAATATTAAATTATTTAATAAACAATAATAATGTTTATTATTATTATTATTATTATCCGCATGCATATCCAAATACTCCAATACTAGGAGTACAGTTGTGTGGTGGGTGAACATAACACATGCTATCAGAAATGCAATATATTTTCTTAAATATGTTTCATTAGGTTGATTTTACATTTTATTAAACAATAAAAGTACCGTCAACACCGCCTAGTATTTTTGTATATCATTTCATATTTTTGGGCTAAGTATGCCTGTAATGAAAACACCTTAAATTATATATAACTATATACAGGCATATATGTATATACAGGTGTGCATACGTTGAACCTGATTTATGATACGTATGTCACGAGGAACAGGGAAGATTACTCAGAATTACCTATAAATGAGATTTTGATAAAACATCATATTTTCTTTAAAGCGAAAAGCAAAACAGTGCACCTACATGTGTAAAATTTTACAAACAACAAAATATATATACGAAGAAAACATTATTTTAAGCTAGGTCCTGCTTTAAAGAAATCGGTTTATTTGGCTTGTTTCACTTTTCTTACAATAAGATCATACACCTCATTTTGGAAACTTATTGATGAGCTTAGAGGTTTTTACTCAACATATTTACTGCTCTTATCACTTCACTCAGTTTTAGGCATTTCAGTATCTGAGTTGTCATCCCCATTATTGTCAGTGTCGTACCACCATGTTCACACATGGTGGTGATCAAGACCATAAAGACCGCACATCATCAATGATCTCCACATTCTATAGTTACCCAAACACAGTTAGATGGTCATCAAAACGCACAAAGGTATCGGAATTTGCACCCTCAGGTAAAGCTAGTTCACTTATAACGACAACTTCATCACTTGAGACCGTTAATTAGCTCCGTAGTAATTATAACTATCAGTTTATTAATTATCTATATATATTTGTATGTAACGAGAGTTAACATTTAATAAGTTAAATGCATAGGGACCAAGAAGCAAGTTGTTTACTAGAAAGTTAATCAGAATCATGACGCCAGACTGGATAGAGGGGTGAGAAGTTGCTTCTTTTGTGAAAGTCACGTACAAGTCTAACATACGGGGAAACCACAGATAAAAGCACACAAGGAGACTGTTTCTTTATATTCGTGGTATCACGTGTTTATTATGACGCATTCTGGGAGATTTGCAATGATTTTTGGGTAATGATGGTTTCATTTTGACGGACCTTCTAACCAATCAGAAAGAAGCCACCATGACAGCGTTTTTTGTATATAAGAAGTAAGGTTTGGCCCATCGAGAGAGTTGCTAAGAAATCACCTGTGGGGGACGCCACGTCGGTCGTTGCTAAGAAATCACCCGTGGGAGACACCACGTCGCCGTTGTCAAGAAGTACGCGTGAGAGAGACCACGTTGACCGTTTGTTAAGAATTCGCCTGAGAGAGGCCACGTCGGACTGTTTGCTAATAATTCGCCTGTGAAGTAAAGTAACGTCGCTCGTGATTTCGTGAAAGTGAATTGTGCCAATTACTCAATGAAAACAGTGTAATTCAGAGTACTTGTGAGTCAGTGTTAGAGAGCATCAATCAGCTGTACAAAAGTGTATAACCAGGTGCTTGTCTCAAATCTCCTCCATAATAAATAACAGTAAAAGGTTTGCAAGTGTTTTTCTTAATATATACAAGAACACTCCTACAACTCTACCCACCAGCTAAATCCACGCCTGGGAGAGTCAAGATTCATGCAAGACTGCGCAACGCCGTGGTAACCCATCCCAGAGGAACTTCAGTACCAAGTACGTGAGAGTAGTAGAGTTGTTTGGAAGTGACAGTTAGTTACGCTGCACCTAAGCACACAAAGTGCGGCAATAACTACAAATTCAAAATCCACGCTTCATATGACTTTCCAACCTGGGGAGTAAAAGCAGTAAGGCAACAACACCCACATCAAAAGTACCCCTGCATATTACTGACCAACGTGGGGCATCTAATAACCCAGCCTCCAACAACACAACGAAAACACCGCTGGATATGGCACACATAACGTAGGGCCACCAACGCAACGAAATTACCGCTGCACACTACTGGAACCATCTCAATCGTCAGAGACAACCTTTTCCTGTAAGATACCAGATTTAAAAAAAAAAAAAACAAGTGTTTGATTGAGGAGAATGACAACTGCTTCCAGATAGCTGAAATAAGTGTAGTAGGTTAATGGCGAAATTTTAATTTCCTACACCAGGCAGTGTTATTAGATGTTGAAACACATTTTTGTGTAAAGGATCTTGAAGTTTGCAATAATACCCATATCAAATACTGTAGAAGAATGGTACAGTTGGGAGGGAAAGAATCCACTCAAACATGTTCCAAAATTGTTTGAGGTGGATGCGCTGTACATTGGTCCATAAAAAGAAGGATCTTCTTCTGTTTCTTTTTCATTACGATCTCCAGTTTCTTTAACCACTGGGCTTTAAAACCATAGCCAACCAAAACTTCCTTTTGTATCCATATTCCGTAGGTGGTGTTTTCATACATAAAACACCTCAGATTTTTGGATTTTCTTATCACAAGAGGGAGAGGTTGTCTGATCCGTCTGCATTGGTGTCAGGAAGAACTGTTACGCGAATTTTACTTTTCTACCCTCCATGGCATGAATAACTTCTTTCAGCTAATGCCTTTCTGGGAAGAAGATTGTAGAATAGGCCAGGTTTGAAATTGATAATCGCTTATGATTCCTGGTAGAACCTCTTCCTTCCAATGTCACACCGTGATGTCATCCACAGCATTTAACTCGCCGTAAATTGTTTTCCGTGTGATTCCATGACGATCTTTAAATCCTTGCAACAATCCTGTTGAAGCCTTGAAATCAACTCTGATGTTCGCAATTTTAGCTAAATCTATCGCTTTTGTTGACGCTGATTGGCAGAGCTGCAGCCCGTTTCTTTTGGAAACCATATGAAAAGTTCATTTCCAAACTAGCACCCTTCCTGCTGACGGCTGCGTTTTGTTGATTTTGCACCCACTTTTAAAAAACTCAAAATAGTATTTCTGTTACTGATAACAGTACATAGCGTTGTATAAGCAATTCCTAAGTCTGAAGCAATTTCGGTTTTGGTTTTGTGTGGATTAAGTTCCACCTCTTGTATGAATTTTACTCTCTGTTCTAGTGTACATTTTCTTTTTCTGTTCTCCAAGGCTCATTAAACTCAACTGAGAACTGAAAGAAAAAACCGCTGTTCTAACAGTAAACACCAGATACCGAACATTTTTATCTTTACTTCTCGTTTGTTGCTCCGACATTGTCGCGCCGAAAGCCGCCGACTCTACCAACAAAGGTCTTTGTCTTTTGTTTTCGCGGCCGAAAGCCGCCCGCTCAGTTTTGGTCTTTGTCAACAGAGATAGCGTATGTCATTTATGTTCATTATAATTACGTAAAACTCAGTTGCATTTCACTGAAATGTAATACGCATAACAGCAAATTACATATAGATAAGGTTCTATGAAGTATATTACTTAGAACTGGGTTACGCATACAGCAGATTTGAGAATATATTATATACATATAAATATAATAAATAAGCTGAAACGTGATGTGCTTCAATTTAAAATAATCCACTAACTGCTTAATGCTAATTAGATGCAAATTTATTTGCATCCGTTGCATAAGACCTCCCCTCTCTTTTGATCTTTATTACTTTAGAACAAATGTTATGTGTTCCATTCACATGATTGTTTCTACATCTCTGCAACAAATTATTATTAAAAAACTGAAGCTTCTATTTACTTCATACTAATCGTGAAAAGAATTAGCAGAAATAGACTTATAACTTGCTTCCTTGTAAGTAGAAGCGAAATATGGGAGTATCATAGGTTAAAGTGATAGTCAAAAGCTGGTTGCTATGTGACTGAGGTTCCTTTGTTTGTATGGACAGGAGTTGACAAATTCCTCTATGAGAAAAGTATAAGTTTCTCAAAGCTGAAATCAAAAACAAAGAATATCTAAAAAAAAAAAAAAAAAAAAAAAAAGGGCCAACTCCACCAAAAAATATATATATAACATAAATTGTGTCTTTCAATGTGCTTTACATTTTTTGTGTGGTAAGTTTTTGTACATCTCTTACGGTTTAGCAATTATGCAAAATTCCGTAAAATTCATCCAGAATAAAGTAATCTTCAGAGGCTATTCCCAGAAAATTCAAGATATTCATTTTATTTGCCTTTAACATGGGATATTTTAATAAAAATCGTAAGAGTTATTTTTGACAAAATCAAAATTTTCTAAAAAAGTTCCATGTCAAGGGTGGTTGGGGTGGGGGATTGTCTTGAAATCTTCGTGTCAGATCCTTGGAAGATACCAAACTTAAATGCCAAGTTTGGTATTTAATCGTGTTTTCGTTTATGAGCTATACTGTCCACAGACAGACACACACGGACCTTTTTCTGAAAATGCTTTTTTTGATTACGGGGGACGCAAAATATGTATTTCCTGTGAAATCTCGGTATCGAATTTTTGGGTGGAGTTCAATATCTTCTCTATACACTATGTACATAGTGCGTGTAGAGAAAGTAAAAATTGGTACTTGCTTATTCGCAAGTCGTAAAGCAAATTGCAAGTATTGATCGCTAAGCCTACTTCTTGGTTTAATACTTGCTCATCATCTTCATTAAGGAAAACACGTGCTTAAAATATATGCTTAGCAGATTTCTGAGTTAAGTATTCTCTTATTAAAAAGAAAAAAGTTGTAAGTCTGACCACCATAAACAAATTCAGGGACATCAAAATGCTCTGTACTTACGTCCACAGACATTGCACATTTTAGTTTTTCCTCTTAAGGTGATCTTTCTTCAACTTAGTATTTTTCATACTAATTGGCATGGCAAGAGAAATAATGACGCTAAGGATTATACGTTTTGCTTTTTCTAGCACATATGCACCCCTAGTAGGTAGATATTCGACTCAAAATTTCGATACCGAGGTTTCAGATATGTCACCGGAAATACATTTGTTGAAGACTCCCTGAATAAGAAAAACATTTTCAGAAAACAGGGGCACGCGGGCAGCTTAACTCAAAAAGAAAAAGTCGGTAAAATACCAAACTTGGCATCTAAACTTAGAAACTTTCAAGCTTTTCAGGAAAATCCCCCCACCACAAACTAGCCTTTACATGGAAGATTTTTAGAACATATCTATTTTTTTCAAAAATGGCTAAAACGATTATGACTAAAGGTCATAAAACATATAAAACCTTATAAAACAAATGAATTGTATGTTACAATTTCTTAGGAATAGCCTCTGAAGACCGCTTCATTCTGAATGACTTGTATAAATGGTAAACCGTAAGAGATATACAAAAACTTACTGCACAAAAAAATGCAAATCTCGTCAAAGCACACAATGTATATAATATACAGCTTTTGTGGAACCAACCATTGTATCGGTTTCAGTTTAAACTACGTATTTTTACTTTCTCCATACGCACTATGTACATAGTGTATAGAGAAAGTATTGCACTCCACCAAAAATTCGATACCGAGATTTCACCGGAAATATGTTTTAGGGTCCCCAATATCCAAAAAAACAATTTTCACAAAAAGGTCCGTGTGTGTGTGTGTGTGTGTGTGTGTGTGTCCGTGTGTCCGTGTGTCCGTGTGCCCGTGTGTCTGTGAACACGATAACTCAAAAACGAAAAGTCGGTAAAATACCAAACTTGGTATTTAAGTTTAGTATCTTCCAGGGATGCGACACGAAGATTTTGAGAAAAATACCCCCACCCCCAACTACCCTTTACATGGAACTTTTTTCGAAAATTTTGATTTTCTCAAAAATGGCTCTAACGATTTTGATTAAAATTTCGGATATTAAACATATTTACCTGAAAAATGAAATGTATATCTTGAATTTTCTGGGAATAGCCTCTGAAGAGTAGTTTATTCAGGATGAATTTTACTAAATTTTGAATAACTGCTAAACCGTAAGAGATGGACAAAAACTTACTACACAAAAAATGTACATCACTTTAAAACACACAATTTATGTTATTTACATTTTTTCGTGGAGTTCGTCGTTTTTGTGACATTCCTTATTTTTGGTTTCTGCTATGAAAAACGTATACTTTTCTCATACTGGAACTTGTCAACTCCTATCCATATAAACAAAGGAACTTCATTGACATGGCAACCAGCTTTTGACTATCACTTTAACCTACGGTTGTCCCTTATTTCGCTTCTACTTACAAGGATGCGAGTAATAAGACTATTTCTGCTAATTTTTTCTGATTAGCATAAAGTAAATAGAAGTATAAGCTTTTTAAGAATTATTTGTTGCAGGGATATGGAGAAAGTCATGTGAATGGTACACATCAGATTTTTTATCAAAGAGAAGGTTGCTATTAGTTTCAGCTCTCTTTTGGTTCACTCTTGGCCATACAAAGGGAATCGAATTTAAATGTCATCACAAGTTTTAAATGATTCGAATTGTAATTAATGTTAAAATTAATATTCCTGCTAATATGAGTTTTTCGTTAAATTCATATCAAAATGTTATCCCTTTCCTTCTATTTAATGGAAGTAGTTAGACAATTTGCAATAATATTTGTCTAATTTGCATAAATATTTTGCAATGATAGTCTGTAGGACAGGTAGAGAAATATATGTGAATGGAATACATCAGAATTTTATATTAAGTTGCAATTTGTGAATCCTGTTTTGAGATTAGGCGTAAAGTCCAACGCTAGGATGTAGATCAAATCAGAAATGTAATTTATCGATTAATTTTGATAATCATTAATTCTCGTACATTTATTTACTAAGGTTAACTCTAATATGGAATTTTTCAGAGGAGTCAGTTTTGCATAATTTATAATTACAAATTTGCTTCCAAAAAGAATTTGTTACAGTAAGCATTATTATAATATTCGTATATATTTTTTATTTACAACGCTACTACTTAATCAAGTTTTGATTGAATGAAATCGTCCTATGTATAGAAGGTGTAAGTAATTAGATATCTTTTTAAATGTGAACTATACTTGATTTTGTTGTTATGAAATTATTTATAGGAGATGAAAGTGAATTAAATAATACTATGCCATTGTAGTAAACGCCTTTTTGGAATGTCTACAAATTATTTATTGGTATTTCATTTTAAAGTTATTGACTTTATACGATTATCCTGTGTCGTAAAAACATGTTTCCTCTCAAGGAGAGTTGAAGCTAGTTGATTATTGGTGACCTAGGCTTTGATTTAAGTCACTCGTGTTAAATGAAAACTAACCAACAGGCCTGAAAATGACTCGATACTGCACGGACAAGAGGGAGAGGGAGAGTATGAATGACGTCGACATAAGTTAACTGTCTCTGAAATATTCGCTGTTCTTAATGTTACTTTGTCAACACCTTAAATATTCTTAGGTTAGAGTATTTTGAGACAGAAACGGAGGAAATAGGAATATCACGTGGTTGCAAGGTGGCTATCACAAACTTTGCCAATCCCCATGGCCGCGCGCGTTAAAATGACTCGCTTAGATACTTCGTGGCGCAGGGGATCGTGGGTTCGAGTACTACCTTGGGCATGCTGGTTTGTGTGTTTGTAAAGGTGTATATGTGTGTGTGTGTGTATTAAAAGCAAAAATTAAACGGGAATCAAATAAAAAAAATCTGATGTGTTCATTCATATGACTTTCTCTACATCCCTGCAACAAATTATTGTTAAATAAGTTATACTTCTTTTAACTTCTTGCTAATCGAGAAAAGAATAGCAGAATTTGTCTTATTACTTACCTCCATGCAAGTAGAAGAGAAATAAGGGAGTAGCATAGGCTAAGGATGTACCTAGTCAAAAGCTGGTTGCTTGCTATGTGACTGATGTTTCTTTGTTTGTATGGACAGGAGTTGACTAATTCCCGTATAGGAAAAGTATAAGTATTTTAAAGCTGAAACTAATAACAAGGAATATGTCGAAAACCGTCAACTCCACGAAAGAATGTATATATCATAATTTGTGTGTTTTAACGAGATCTGCATTTTTGTGTAGTACGTTTTTCCTATTTCTTACAGTTTACTTACTAGTTATGCAAGATTCCTCAAAATTCATCCAGAATAAATACTTCTTTGGAGCTATTCCCGGAAAATTGAAGAAATACATTTTACTTGTAATGCAAATATCTTAAATATAAGAGATTTTAATCAGAATCGTTTTAGCCATCTTTGAGAAAATCAAAATGTTCGAACAATGTTCCGTGTAAAGGGCAGTTAGGTAACTAATTAATATATATATATATATATATATATATATATATAATATGAACTGCCAACCCGCGTAACCAACCTGGGCATGTGCAACCGGTTTCCTGTATTTTCCTTGCCCTATCTCAAAACATTACGCTTGAAGAAAAGTAGTTTATGAAATAACAAGAAATGCTTTTATTTTTCCTACAGAAGGACTTACTTTTTAAGGAATTGACTGTGTATGTATAGCAAAATGTGTACTGAAGTAATTTCAAGAGAATATTCGTTATAAATAAGAGCACTTAGTACATAGGTAGGTAGTGAAGATATTACATTCCACCCAAAAATTAGAATCCAAGATTTCACTTCACGTTTTAGTCTCCCTTTTTAGAAAAAGGTGTGTATATGGCGTCTGTAAAAAATGTTAATGGCGTGTTATTTATGGCCGCTCTTTAACTGCTATGTTCTCAGAGTCCCATTCTAAGTTGGACGTGAAAGACCGCTTAATTTTGCTCAGAGGCCTCTCTATCAGGCTAGAGGTTCTTTTACGTGCCGTAAATCTACGACACGGGACCAACGGCTTTACTTCCCTTCCGAAGGAAGCCATGCTAAAGATTTTTACACCCGAAAAAAATCATCGTCCTCCACCGAGTTTGAACCCGCTATCTTGGGTATATATATGGTGTCTGTGAGTGTATGTATGTGAACAGTATAACTTAAAAACACCATTAAATACAAAACTTTATATTTAAGTTCAACAATTTCCATGAAATGTGTCACGAAGATTTTGAAAACATCAAAACATCTCCCTCTTAAAACAAGCCTTTACATAGAAAATATTTTTATTTATTCGAAAATTTCAGTAACAGTTTTGATTAAAATGCCACTTATGGAACATATAAAACGTATATTTTCAATTTTCTGAAAATAACCTACGAAGTACTCTTCATTCTGAATTACTTTTGCGTGACTGGTAAAGAGATAGATAAAAATTTACCGCACAGAAAATGTAGATCGCGTCAAAGTACACAGTTTATGTCCAATGCATTTTGTTGCGAAGCTAACCGTTTCCGAGTTGTAGCTTATTATAATTTTAAATGTTCCATACCTTTCCCAAATGGGAAGTTATATTTTTTCCTGGTCAAGCAAACAGAACGGAATTTCAATACCATTCATTGCATATGTGGCGACCGGCTTTTAAAACATTTGCCTCACACATTTACAAGGGCAATGCGATAGCAAAAATCGTAATAAAATCCTTTCTGCTAATGTAATCAATTCACCTGTGTCCAAAAAATGCACTTTCAGAAAAAGGTCCGAGTGTGTGTGTCCGTGAGTCTGTGTCTGTGAACACAATAACTCAAGAAAGTCCTTAAAATACCAAACTTAGTATTTAAGTCTAGTATCTTCCAGGGATGCGACACGAAGATTTTGAGAAAAATCCTCCCACCCCAAACTACCCTTTACATGGAACTGTTTTCGAAAATATGATATATATTAAAGATATTTATCTGAAAACTAAAATGTATATCTTAAATTTTCTGGGAGTAGCCTCTGAAGACTACTTTATTCTTGATAAATTTTAAGGAATTTTGCATAACTGCTAAACCGTAAGAGATGGACAAAACTTACCACACAAAAAATGTAGAGCCCGTTAAAACACACAATTTATGTTGTACAGGGTGTACATAAATGAATATCGGGGTTTTAAGTCTTTATAATATCTATTACATTCAACTTACAGTTATAAATGATAAGAGCAAATGAAAAAGCAACTCAAACAGTTTTGTTTGTTGGCACAAGTACGTATGTGCGTGCAATGTTTCTGCCGCAATCCGCTAGACAGCGATAGTAGCAAAGATGGCGACTAGTAAACAGAAAGCGTTTTGTGTTTTGCAGTTTGCAAAGACCGAATCTGTAGTTACTGTGCAACGTGCGTTCTGTAGTAAGTTCGGTTATGATCCTCCTAGTGATAAAAACATTCGTAAATGGTATAATCAGTTTAAAGATACCGGCTGCCTTTGTAAAGGGAAGAGCACGGGACAACCAGGAGTAAATGAAGAGACTGTTGAGCGAGTGAGAGAGTCGTTTACACGTAGCCCAAAGAAATCAGTCCGGAAGGCTAGTCGTGAATTACAAGTTCTTGTGTCAACTGTTTGGAAAGTTGTAAGAGAACGCTTACAGCTACGTCCTTACCGTTTACAGTTATTACAGGCTCTAAAGCCGACAGACCACGGATTACGTGCCAAATTTGCAAACGACATGTTGTTTTATGACGATTTTGTGGATCGTATTGTCTTCAGAGATAAATTGACCTTTCACCTTAGTGGACATGTTAACACTCATAATGTGCGCATCTGGGGCTCAGAAAATCCTCACGAGATGGTACAAATGCAACGAGATTCCCCTAAAGTGAATGTTTTTGTGCCGTATCCCGGCGAAAAGTTTATGGGCCTTTCGTTTTTGGTGAACCTACTGTAACTGGCACTTATTACCTTGATACACTAGAGCAATGGCTCTTCCCTCAGTTGGAATAAAATGAGCCAGAGAACTTTATTTTCCAGCAGGATGGTGTGCCACCTCACTAGCATAACGAAGTACGCGATTGGGTTGAACGTCACTGTACCCGAGAGCTGTATAGGCCGCAAGGGCCCCAACGACAGGTTTGCTATGCATGGCCTCAACGTTCTCCTGACCTAACTCCATGCGATTTTTACCTTTGGGGCTTCATCAAGGATCGTGTGTACGTGCCTCCGCTACCAGCTGACCTCCCTGAATTAAGAAACCGGATTGAAGCAGCTGTTGCTACACTTACTGAATACACACTTATCAACGTTTGGGAAGAGCTCGGCTATAGACTTGATGTGTGCCATGTGACAAAGGGTCGTCACCTTGAACATTTATAAACTTCTTGGTAAAACTGTTTGAGTTGCTCTTTCATATCATTCATAACTGTAAGTTGAATGTAATACGTATTATAAAGAGTTAAAACCCTGATATTCATTTATGTACACTCTGTATATATTTTTTTTTTCGTGGAGTAGATCGTTTTTGAGATTTTTGGTTTCAGCTTTAAAAAATTATATTTTTCTAATTTTTCAACTCCTGTCCATAAAAACAAAGGAGCTTGAGTCATTGAGCAACCAGCTTTTGAGTATCACTTTAACTTATGGTACTCCCTTATTTGGCTTCTACTTATAAGGAAGCAAGTGATAAGACTATTTCTGATAATTTTTCGTGATTAACATGAAGTAGATAGAAGCATCAAGTTTTTAACAATAATTTGTGGCAGAGATGTAGAGAAAGTCATGTGAATGGAACACAGCAGATTTTCGTAATTGTGAATACGCTGTTCTTATTTAACATTAGAAACTGGATCCGTTGTAGGGTTAAATCAAAACATTAAGGCGCCGCAACAAAAACCATGTATGTGACCACGTTGTGTTTTTTTACTATATTATTGTTATTATTATTATCATCATAATTGTTATTATTATTATCATTATTATTATTACTAATAATCAATAATAATAACAATAATAAGAAATTGGTATGTTTATTGTTACAAAGTTCTTTGTTTTTGTTACTATGCTTATGCGTTAAACGTATTAATAATATTAATAATGATAAATAGTAAAACACTACGTGTCTTCATGCATAGTTTTTGTTGCCTCACATTTAACAGGTAGCGAGATCGAAGTTCGCTTAAAGTGAATTACCCGGGTCAGGTTTTTTCGGGGTTTTCCGAAGAGAAGTAGTACCTTTAAGGTCCATGGAGCATCATTTCATCAAACCGTCCGATATGACTAACCACGTTAAAAGACGTTAAACTAAAAAAAATGTAAGGAGAAGAAGAACGAAGGTCAATCTCTCTCTTACAACGTCACTGACCAGCATATGCTTGAATTTACCCTTTGGAGTTATGCAATTTTCATAATTCACGAAGGGTTATCTGCAAAAGTGAAATGTGGCGCTGTTACATCTGGTATTTCTTTGAAACAATGGGAATAACAGAATATAGTAGGGTTAAGAAGGTTGCTGTATCTGACATAGAACTCCACGTTTTTCTTGACCAGTAAAATAAAAATTAATAACGACTTTCCATTTGAGAACCCAATAACAAAGTATAAGGAAATGGTTAAGTCCACAAATAAAAAAAAAAAAAAAAAAAAAAAAAAAAAAAAAAAAAAAAAATTGATATAATTGTTGCTCTAACGAAATCTACATGTTTTAGTATGGGTTTGTCTCTTTAACGGTTTATCAGATATGTAAAAGTCATATAGAATGAAGAGGACTTCAGAGGTTATTCCTAGGAAATAAGATATATATATATTGTACTTTTCTTTCACATATGGTATGTTTATTCCAAATCAAAACTAACAAAAAACTTTCATGTAAAATGTTATTTGGTGTGTCATATTCTAGGAAGATCCTGAAGTTAATTACTAAGTTTGGTGTGTATTCGACATTTTGTTCCTGTTTATGCTATTTACATACACGCAGACATAAAGACGACGTTTTTTAAACGTTTTGATACATGGGACCTCAAAACATATCTTTACAGACATTTCGCCTATGTAAATTTTGGGTGGAATGCAGTATCTTCTTTATCTAAGATATACGTAGAAAATAAAGTAAATTTTTAGTGAAATTAATATAATGATATAGCATTCAAATAAAAGGAAAGAAATTGAGAATGCCTTTTAAAATAAATTATGGGGAAGCGATCTAGAATTGGAAAATTAGTATTAGTGGTCAATTATATAAACTGAAATAATCTCAATCTGCAGTATAATTCTTGTGCTGCTCCCTGCCATAAAATAATTTTCCTAGGGGAATGGAGGATATCTAAGTATTTGGATTTCAAGAGTTTTACGCAGGCCGAAAAATATTGAGTGGATGTAATATTGCGCTTCTAGTCTTTTGATGTCTCTCCAGCAATAGGAAAAGATGGGTCTTTAATGCCGCTGCCGCCGTATCCTTCTTAATTAATGATAGAAGGAGATGCAATAAAGAACATGGGCACTGGCGGCGGAGGGTCAGAAATTACTGGTTAGGGTCTCAGTGTTTCATATATTATGTTTATCCGCGTGCTGTGTCGAGGTTCATTAAGGGATAATAGTTCTTTGTTACGCCCGTCTGCAGTACACCAACCGTCTTTCCGGTAACATATGTTGCTTATTGGTCTCACCCCCTCAGGGTTCATGTAACAGCCATGTGTTTGAATCTGGACGAGGGCAAACCGGGTTTGTATCCAACTAATTGTGGGCCAGTAGTTGAATCCCGGTTAGTACTGCAAAACATAGTATACGTTACATTCACGTGGATATTTTTAAAAATCTGATGTGTTGCATTCACATGACTTTCTCTACCTCTTCTGAAAACTAACTATTCCTAGATTATTCTTCTATTTCATTCATACTAATCGAGATAAACGTTAATAAAAATAATTTTATTATTTAGTTCCTTACAAATAGAACGAAATAAATGAAGGCTCGTCAAGTCTTTTAAATACTGTAACTACGAGATGACATTAAAATTCGGTTCTCATTGCACGATCAGGAGTAAAACAAATGACGAGTTCCTGTTTGAAAAAAAGTGTTAGTATTTTGAAATTGAAACGAATAATAAGAAATAGCTAGCGAGATGGCCCAGGTGGCAACGTCTCTGACACACATTCGGAAGTCATGAGTTCAGATCCCATGGACCGTCTAATCCAACTGTTTTTTTTTTCTTCTTTCTTTCTTTTCGTTTTTCTTCGCGGTTTATCTCAGTCGCCGCCAATGTAATTGGACCCAAAGTTTTCCCCTTCAGTCTAAAACGATAGCAAAAACAAAACTAGATGGTAGTTGCGATTGCACTGCCATCTATTGACATGTATTGTAAGTACTAGACTGGACGGTACCCCAAACCCAACTGTGGAACCTTAAAGGCTGACTGCACTTTGTCTTCTAACTACAGATAGCGCTATCCCAATCGAGGCAGCTTATTGAACATTCCATCGTGATATGCCCAATTTATTAATGCGATATAAAACAAAAAATCGAATGCAAAAAATAAATAATAAGAAATGTCTTGGAAAATATGTCTGATATAAATTATGTGTTTTAACGGGATTCAC
Source organism: Hymenopus coronatus (assembly GCA_030762935.1). Taxonomy (NCBI): domain Eukaryota; kingdom Metazoa; phylum Arthropoda; class Insecta; order Mantodea; family Hymenopodidae; genus Hymenopus; species Hymenopus coronatus. The sequence goes on from CM060896.1 coordinate 47,350,620, forward strand.
ATATTCTGTACAGTAAGATTTTGTCTATATTTTGTCTTCAGTGGCTATATACAGAAAATTCAATCCAATATTTTTATTTGCCATATAAAAATCTTTAGTATTAATCAAAAACGTTAGAACCATTTTTGAGAAAATCGAACATTTCGAAAGTATTGCATATAAAACGTAGTTTGTGTGGGGGATTTTTCTGAAAATCTTTGTACTGCATCCATCCTTGGAATATATTAACTTAAATATCAAATTCAGTGCTCCACAGACTTTTTGTTTTTGAGTAATGCAGTCCTTACACACTCACACTCGCACAACACACACACATGGAAATGTTTCTATAAAGAATAGTCTTGGATTAAGGTGTCCTTAAAACATGTATTTCCGGTGAAATCTCTGTGTCAAAATGTTGAGTGGAATGTAATACCTTCTCTACCTACTATATGTATTGTACATATGTGCTAGAAAAAATAAAATTGGCTTTTCTTTTCCCTCCTTAACGTATTCGCTATAAACATTTTCAGATATGATTTATTACGCATTTCCTTCTATACCTATACAACGGGAATAGAGGAATACACCAGACTTTAGCAACAGTCAAAACTTTCCGAGCTGGTTGCTATGTGAACTTTTGCTTGACCAGGTGCAAAAAAAAAAAAAAAAAAAAAAAAATGACATGTCTTTGCCAGAGCTTAAAAGTAAAACCGTTTACAATGTATATCTCGGAAATGGTTTGTTACGAAAAAAATTATTTGTTATAAATTGTGTTTTTAACGAGATCTAAATTTCTGTGTAGTAATCTTCTTTCTATTTCTTTGCGATATACCAGTTATGCATTTACCAGTAAATTCCATATATACATTTTATTTGAGAAAACTATCATTTTCAAAAAATTGAATGAAAACGACTTCAGAAGTTATTCCAAGTAAATCTAAGATATGCATTTACCATGAAAATATCTTAAACATATGGCATTTAATTTATAAAACAGACATTTTCGATATTTTTTTCCATATAAAGGGTACTTTAGAATGGGAGAATGTTCATTCTAAGAAAAAACTGAAGTTTGACTTCATTCGAGTTTCGTTTTTGATCAATGAAATTTCGGTACCGATTTTTTGGGTGGAATACACTACTTTCTCTCATATTATGAACATGGTAGAGAATCTAAAAGCAGATTTCATAGAAAATGATCTAATTAATGGGGAGCATATTTTCTAACGAATGAAATGTTTACGACTGAGCCGGGGACAAGGTGCAATTTCGATAAGATGGCGCCTTCTTAGAATATACGTGTTGACTTTTGAATCATTATACCTTAATATTGGAGCTTATGAATTTTCATTAGCGTTTAGCGCCTTCTCTTACTTCATACGGCACCACAGGCGGTGACACTTGTGATACATGAATTGAAATGTTAATTGGGAAGGACATCATTGAAAGGATATCTACAAGGTCTAAGTTTAGCGTCGCTCCCCGGCATTTTCCAGTTATGATGAATAAAAACGTCATCTAAGAGGGCGAACCTGGCAGAATTGGAACCGTAGACTTCCCGTTGACGAATAAGTGCCATAACGACCACGGATTCTTGCATTGGTGTTGAAAATTAAAATATACACACTTTTTATTATTCAAATATGTGCATAAATAATTCAATATTTTTTTCCTTTTACACTCTCTACTTTACATTGTAAGTAGGGAAAATATTTAATTCCACACAAATATATGATGTCGAGATGTCACTGGTTGATTAAGTTCTGAGGTTATGGTGAACAAAATTTTCTCTCCTTAATCAGCCTGCATTGAAAACGGACACGATTACAAAATACAGAAAATATAACAAAATATATACTATTTTTACTTTCTCTAGCACTCATGTATAATGTACATAGTGGATATAAAATATATTGTATTCCACCCAAAAATTCTATACCGTGGTTTCACTGAAAATATATGTTTTAGGACTTTCTGAATAAAAACAAAAATTAAAAAAAATTAATGTGTGTGTGTGTTTCTGCGTGTGTTTGACCGTTTACATCATAGCTCAAAAACGAAAAGACCGTTAAATGCCAAAATTGATATAAAAGTTTAGGATCGCCCAAGGATGCGACACGAAGAGTTTCTCCTTTATATGGAACATTTTTCGAAAATGTTCATTTCTCAAAAATGGCTCTTACAATTTTAATTAAAATACCATAAGTTTAAGATATCTTTATGGCAAACGGAATGTGTGTCTTGAATTTTCTGTGAATGGCCTCTGAAGATTTCTTCATTCTACATGACTTTTGTATAACTTGTAAACCATAAGAAATAGACAAAAACTTACTACACAGAATGTGTAGATTTTATTAAAACGCACAATTTACGTCATATACATCTTTTGTAGATTTAACCTTTACCGAGATATTCCTTGTTATTGGTTTCCGTTTTAACTATTTGAAATTTTCTCAAGCGGGAAGTCAACTTTAGTTTCTTCTCTTTTGTTTCACTCCCAGAAATACAAAAGAGAACCGAATTTTAATTATTTCATGTAGCGATAGCTTTAAAGTGGTTTGACTGTCGCTTAGTATATTCCCTTATTTCCCTTCTACTTAGAAGAAAGCAAGTAATAAGACCATTTCTGATAATGTTTATTTTGATAAGCGTGAACTAGGTAGAAGGTTGCATGAATGTAGTAGATTTTTAGATAAAGGCTCGTCAAAAACGAAAAGTCAGATATAAAAAATGAAACACAACGATTATTGAAGAAATCCCTCACACCAAGTTCAATTTTGCATGAAAATATTCTTAATTTTGTATGTTCACAAAATAATTATGACAGTTGGCTGAATTGGTAAAAACATGAAGCTTTTGGAGAATTTAATGACCTATTACATTGTTGTTAAGCTAGAGCAACCGCTCCAAGAACGACAGAACCGTGTTCAAATCCTGGCTGTGGAATTACATTTTTGAGATCGCTCTTATAGTAATATTTAAGTTCAACATTTTCTAAGGGTGCGACACAAAGATTGTCAAGAAAATCTTCCTATTTTAAAGTACCTTTTACATAGAAATGTTTAAAACGTTTGATGTTCTTAAAAACTATTCTAAGAACTTTGATCAAAATAATTTTCAGATAGTTTCATGACAAATGAAATGTATATAACAATTTTGTGGAAATAGCCTCTGAAGTCCTTATCATTCTACATACTTACGTTTTTCAAAATCTTACTGCAGGAAATTGTAAATCACGTTAAAGCATGCAATTTAATCAAATAATTTTAGAATTTTTGCTTTTTCTACACGTGCTATGTGCATAGTAGATAGAGAAGGTATTGCATTCCTTAACAAAATATAATGTCGAGATTTCAGCGAAAATGCGTGATTTGAGCCAAAAAAAGCGATTTTAGAAAAAAAGTCCGCGTGCGCGTGTATGTATATGTCTGTGAACACAACTCAGAAACGAAAAGTCGATTAAATGCTAAACTTGAAAATTAAGTTTAGCATCTTCAAGAGATGCCTCATGAAGATTTTCAAAAAATTCTCCTCCTTCTCGAACTACCCTTTATATGGAAAAATTATCTGAATGGCTTTAAAGTTTTTGATTAAAATACCGTATATTAAATATACTTACACAAACAAATACGTAAAATGTACTTATCGCATAAATTTTCACGAGATAGCCTCTAAAAACCTTTTCATTCTGAATGCTTTTTGCATAAAAGATAAAAAGTAAAAGATAGACAAAACCTTGCACACAAAAAATGTAGATCTTGTTGAAGACACTTTTATCTCACCGCCTACTGCTTTCTTTCTTTCGTCCTTTTTTCTTTTTTGAGAAATTAACCATTTCCGAGATATTCCTTGTTATTGGTTACAATTTTAAAATACCTAAACCTTTCTCAAACGGGAGTCCTCAAACGCTTCATATCTCGTTTATTTTACTTATGGGCGTGGAAAGAAACCTGATTTTAATGTCAATCACATAGCGACAGCTTTTAAAATGTTTGACTATCTCTTTAGCTTGGTGAATTCCTCTATTGCCCTTCTACTTACAAGAAACCAAATAATAAGACCATTTTTGCTAATGTTTATCTCGATTAGCATGGTGTATATAAAAGAATAATTTTTTGTAGGAATAGTTTGCAGATGAGAAAGTAATGTGAATGAAACATAACAATGTTTGGTCATGCGTCATTCGATTTTTCCTTTGTTTTACTCCTGGTCAATCTTTTTAGTCAAATTTTAGAAGATTTAAGAATCGCTTTACCCTAGTCGAATCTCGAATCGTGTGAGTCGAGTGCCCGCGCCAGCTCAGCCACAAAACTAGAAGCAAAACTGAAGGGGAGCTAACACGTCACTGGACAAATTTCATACCACATTACGCAAGTCGCAAGTTACTCGTTGCTGCTTTGGCGTGCACTTTGCTGCTCTATACACTCATTTATCGTTATACTTACAAGAAGCTCAGTAATAAGTCAATAAGATATTTCTTGAATAGATGAAATAGACAGAAGAATGATCATTTATCAGAATTGGTATAGAAATTCATGTAAAATATTCGCTTCATATTTTAAGTTCTCTTTAAGTAATGTAAGCAAAACATTGAAACTTATTTGTAATGTTAATACTGGAATTTAAAACTTTAGTTGTAGTCTATTTTCATTTTACAAAATAAATTTGTATTCAAGAAAGTCAAGCCTTGAATTTCGCATAGTGAAAGGAAATTAACAGTAACAATCCCAATCTAGATACTTCATACTGTCAGTAAATCAGTTTCTTCGTAGCGATTCATTCCATTTATTCGTTTTTACTTTTTCTACCACGTACATATCACCTGCGATGCCATTGCACTAAAAACGGGCGTTAAACACTACAAAAAAAATACCACGCATATATTACGTAGAAAAGTTTTGCATTCCACCTAAAAATTCAATATCGAGATTTCACGAGAGAAATATGTTTCGAGGTTTCATTAATGGTAAAAACTAATTTTTGTAAAAGTTTATTGTATTTTTATTTTCTGTGTGTGCGTTTGTATGTGTGTGTTTGTGTGAGTGTGAGTGTGGCTATCTGTCTGAATCTGTGAACTGCATAGCTAATTAAATTTTTAATAAAATGTAAATTAGAACAAATATCAAATTTGGTTTTTAGTTTAGTAACAGGTACATTTTCAAGAAACTCTCCCTCATCACATCGATCCTTTACATGGATTTTTGGAAACGTCAGATTAGTGACAAATAGCTCTATAGATTTGAATTAAAATACCAAATATTTAACACGTTAAGTACAACGCACATGTTGAATTTCTTGGGAATAAGCATGAGGAGTCCACGTCATTCGGAAGTAATTAGATACAATCTTGCATAATGGGTAAACGTTAACCGGCAGACGAAGGCGTATTTATAGAAATGTTTAGATCTCTTTAAAACATACACTCTATTCCAAATAACTTTTTTGATATTAGCCTTTTCGAATTATCCTTATTAATTTTTCAAATTGTTCGTTCAATGCTCGCAAATATCTCGACCTGCCGATCTTCAATTGTTTATCGCAACTTCATGGAAACAGTGTGGAATTTTTAGTCCAGCATAATTTTAACATCCAGTACGTAACATTTAACTATCGCTACTCCTTTTGTTTATATAACGAAGCATGTAATGGAGATCTTTAAATGTTTATCTCGTTTAAATTAAGTAGGTATAAACATCTGATGTGCTCTATTTACATTACCTTCTCTACCATTCTGAAAATAAACTATTCTTACAAAAGATTATTCATTTATTTACATCATGCTAATTGAGATAAACATTAGCAGAAATGGTCTTTTTACTTGCTTCCTTGTAAGTAGAAGGGAAGTAAGGGAGTACGCTAGGTTAAAGTGATAGTGTGGCAAGTTATTTTCTCTCTCTTACAGTTTAGTAGTAACACAAACGTTATCCAGAATAAAGTGATATTTGGAGGTTATTCCCATAAAATTCAATTTATAAATTTCGTTTATCATTAAACATTCTTAAATATATGGTATTGCAGTCAAAATCGTTAGAGTTATTTTTGAGAAATATCAACATTTTCGACAAAATGTTCCATGTGAAGGTGTTGGAGTGGGAAGATATTTTAGGAAAGCTTCTTGTCGCATCCTTGGACGTTACTGAATTTAAATACTAAGTTGTATTTAACGTACTTGAGCTATGCTGCCCAAAGATGCACACACACACGCACGCATTTACCAACACCTGGGCATTTTTCTAAAAATGATTTTTCTTTTCATATTCAGAGGGTGAAATGTTTCTATTGCATTTTGAGTGGAAATACGTTCTTTATATACTATAAAAGTGCATTGTAAATACGTTCTAAAGAAAGCAATAAGCTTTCGACAGAATAGTTGGTTTAGCCAATAATAAACCATAAGGGGGCAGAAACAGATTTTTTTTATTATTTTGGTGTGAATCTCAAATATATTTCACGTTAATAACAATTGTTTTTTCTCGTAATAATTTCTTTGTAAAGCTTTCTCTCTTTGTTACTGTTTTTATTGCTAAACTAGCACAACTCGCTGCTCAGATAACTGCATTAACTGCGGAGATTCATCTGGTCCCCTTTACCTCCTCCCTCACTCATTCTCTCCATCCCCTGACACTTCACCTGTACCACTGTCTCATTCTTCCTCTTCTAGTTTTGTCCTTCTATGTCCCACTCTCTATTACTTTCTCATTCTCTCTACTCATTTATCCTCCTCTCTTTCTCCTGATTCCTTTTCTCACTGTGTATCACTACTTTTCATTATTTCTCCATTCTATACTAACCTTACTTAACCTTCTATTTCCCTGTTTCCATAAAAATGTAAATTCTACATGTAATTTGATGTTTTTGTAACATGTTACGGAATTTACTTTTCTTGGTCCGATAAATTGCTTACAAATACGAGACGTGTCCGAAAACTAAGTACCGGTTTGAAAAATAAAGCAACAAATATTTTTCACAACAATATTTATTTGTACATGCAAGAAGACTATTTTTCACATAGCACCATTTTCAGACTTTTGTCATATCAGAGATTCAACTTTTGTATGCTCTGTTCAGAAAAAAACTGCCGGCAGTAAAGACAGCCACTGTTGAACAAAGTATTCTTATTGTGAACCGTCTGTTTTCACGAATTGCCTCATTCACCTGTTCTACCAAACAATCAGTGACAACAAAAGGCCACCCACTCCGTGCTTCGTCATTGACTTCATTATTATTGCCTAACCTATTTTCTCACCATTCCATCTGTCATTACCGTGAATCTACAAGTTGACGATGATTTTCAGGTTTAATATTCCTTCCGTTCAAAAACCGTATTATGGGACGCACTTCACGATCACTTACAACACGATCCGGCTGTAAAGACGTCAGTGGACAGATAATAAAGAAAGACATGTGCTTTTGAGTAGAACTGCGACACTAGCATTGCGGTGGCGGTAGAACGAAATAGTAGTTATTTTCTGGACACACCTTGTAATATGTCATGCGCGTGTCATAATTCCATCTGTTGTTACACATCCTTGCAATGTTGCCTCCCCAAATCCATTTGAGACGCTCTGCCATGATAATTGCATCTGTCATGCGCGATTATCTTCTAATCTCCTCGTTGCGTATTCTATTCTTGGGCGTTACCTGTAGTAGTTTTCTTTCCATTTTTCGTGGACATTTACCTGACTCATTCTCTTTATGTTTCTTTTAGCGACCATGTTTTGCTACTATACGTAGAACTGGTGTTACACACCTCTCTTACCTCCGCTCTTAGGCTCAACTTAAATGTATCTTCGGTTAGTGTATATTTCATTCTCCAATTCTTTTTTTCCATGCCTGGCCGATTCTTCTGTAAGTTTTGTTTTCGTATTCATTTGAAACTGTAAAGTTTGACCTAGGTAGATTACATTCTTGTGTGTATCCAAGTAGTGCACCGTTTATACAAACTGGTTCCTCTGTCACTATTAACTTTGTTTCTCTTGGATTCATTTTAAATCCTGCTTCTATGCAGGTAGTTTAGCACGTGTAACAATTTCTTACCTGTTTGTGCTATCATGACGATGTCATCTGTGAACTTCAAGAGAGTTAAAACATTTCCATCAATGTTAATTCTGTATTTGTATTCCCGATGTTGTATACTTAGTTCACATCTGAACAGTTTCTGTGACAGGAGGTCTCCCTGTTTACACCTCGTTTTAATAGGAAGCTTTGTACATCTCGTTCAGTTTTGATTTTGACCCGAAAGTTTTGGTATATGTTCTTAATTATTCTGATGTATTAGTTTGAATACCTTGATCATTTAGTCCTTTCCAGACGAATAGTGTTCTATCGTGTCAAATGCTTTGTTGTAGTCTACGATGGTGATGAAAAATGCAATGTTATATTCTGGAACTTGTTCTAACAATTGGTTTAACGCACCTTACTGTGTCCAGATCAGAATCTATCTTCCTCTAGTGGTTGGTTCTCATCTAATTAGTCTTTTGGTTAGAAAGATAAAATATAGATGAGAACTACACTCTTATATAATACCTATAGGTATATTATATAGGTATTACGCAAGGTGGGAGGTGAATGAGTGCTAATACCTGTATCAGCTTTTGAGGACGATGTGAACATCCAGTGTTTGCAATTATTCTCTTTATTTTCTAAAGTTATGTTCATGAGGAACATTTAACGGTGCTTTTAGGATGGCTATTGTTCCCTCTCTCAGACGTTTGGTTATTTTCGCAACAGTTCACATAGTTGACTCTCCTTTGCCTCATCTAGGTGGAGCGATGTATGTAAACACAATACAAATGCTGAGGGTTATTCAAAGGGTTCTGTTACTAAGCATTAGTTAATGTTAACACATTAGTTAATTGGTAGTTAAAATGCACCACGTGGGAAAAACAATGTGTTTTCGTAAAGTTTTGAATTAATTTCATTCAATTATAAAAATATAATTTTCACAATTTTGATCAACTACCTTAAGTAGCCGACCCATTGTTGCAGCTTTTCGATAAATTAACACGAGAGGAGTTCCAATACCTCAAAGACTTGCAATGCAACACCTTGGCCTTTTCTGGAAACTTCTGTTGTCGTCATCGATAGGTATATAAAGGAGAGAACTAGCCCTAGCAAGTTAAGTTTCAACTGGGAATGCACAGCAGTTGCGTCGAAGCGACAAGAATAGATATATGTAAAAGCAACAACAGAAAATTGAGAATAAGAGCGTGTTATTCTAACCAGATTTGAGTCAAAAAATATGAATTACAAAATAATGTTATTACTAGTTGTCAACTTTTTCACCATGGAGAACTTAAAAATACTGTTAAATTTTTCAACCCCTTACCTCAGAAAATCAAGACTCTTCCTTTGTTATACTTTAAGAGGAAGATCAGAACAACCTTGAAGGCTCTTTATAGCATATCAGAAATGTATGACCTAAAATGGGATTAATCTTATCCATTTTAAATGTATTGTTGCAACATTATTGTATGTAGAATGTTTAATTAATTTTTGTTCTCTCATGACGCAGCCTATGTATGCTTTATGCTTAATGACTGAAAATAAACTATCTACCTATCTGTAAAGACCTATCTTCATACGCGGGCAGCAACCGTATATAAGAGTGTACTGGACAGCTCATTTGTCGATACTACAAACGCCTTAATCTTCATGGTGATTATGTAGAGAGGTAACTCGAATTGGGCTTGGCTTTTTGTAATAAAATAAATCTGTGCATATTTGTTTTTCTGTTATGCTCCATCAGAGGTTGAAAAAAATAGTCCTCGTAATTTGTGAGTGTAAAATGTTTGTAATGCAAAATGTATAATGCTTCGTTTTCAACAATGACACTCTCTTTTATACGATATTAGCCTTGATGCTTACCGGCGCTAACTTTCCCGGGCTTTTAGACATTCGCTTATTGGTATATTTTACATTTGTTTTAGCTAAGCTTATTGAATAAAGGCCTCAAATATCTTTGGAAGGAAACTGAAATCTCGCTAGGGGGAGCTTAATGAATAATTGTCATCTGGTCAGTGTCATCTCCGACGCCCTCGGGCTCTCCCCTCGTTTTGTTATTAAAAAGGCGTGTATTTGGAAGTCTCTAGTGTTTTATATCTTATTCTACAGCTAGAGCATCAATTAAACAATTTATAACTAAAACATATACAGACTATATAATAAACATATACATATACTACATTATATTTAGGTTTAGTATCTTAGATACTTCGTTACCCTAGGCAAATCTTTAAAAAATCTGATGTGGTCCTTTCCCATGACATTCTCTACAACAAATTATTGTTAAAAAACTTTTGCTTATAACTAAATATTGCGATTAAAGAAACTTCTGATTGTATCGACTAGCAAAATAGTAATTTAGAGTCACCAAAACATCCAAAATTTTGCCTAAGCCAAAAGAAAGCCCACTTTTGCCTACCCTTTGCGGCTGCACAGTGAAACTTCACTGTTTTCTTAAAAACGATCTGTGCCTCGCAAATTTACCACTAAATTGAAAGAGTTTTTCTCATGTTGTTCTGCTGAAGAGCAAAAAAAATGGGTAGTTCGTACTTTTCGCAACAGGTTGCAGCTGAATCTTGTCGCATACGTTATATGAAGATTCTGGGGAGGTTTTATTTATCCAATAAATACGTCACGTCAGTGGATATAACCATATCTGGTACACTATTTGTGGAAGGGGGTAGACAAACAATTTACTTCCAAGGATGCAATACGAAGATTTTCAACATTTGCTGGAACAACTCCAAACTACGTGGAGCTTTTATAAAAAATGTTCGACTTTCTCAGAAATAGATTTGACGATTTTCATTAAAATACAATTATTAAGATATTTGCATCAAAATAAGATGTATTCATTACTTATCTGGGAATATACTGTCAAGTCATCTTAATTATGAAGCAATATTGTAATATGATCTTGTATAACTGGTAAACGTTAAGTGAGAGACGCAAAACGCATCAAAAATACGTTTACCTCTTTATAATAAATCATTTATTGAAATAACGTTTTCTCTTTCTCTAGCTCGTATGCACAGTCCCATAATAGGCAGAGAAGGTTTTGTATTCCACCCAAACATTCGATACCGAGATTTCATCGCGAAAATGTGTTTTGAGACCCCCTGAATAAATAAAAATATTTTTAAAAAAAATTACATATATGTGCCTGAGTGTTTGTATGTGTACGCGTGTGTCTGAGCAGCATAACTCAACAACTAAACGCCCGTTAAACGCCAAACTTGGCATTTAAGTTCAACATCTCTCAAGCATATGACAAGAACATTTTCAGATAATCCCATCTCCCTCAACTACCTTTTACATGGGAGATTTTTCGACATTTTGTATTTTCTCAAAAATTGCTCAACGATTTTGATTTAAATACTATATGTTTAAGATAATTTCAGCACAATTAATATATATATATACATATATATACATATCTTGAATCTTGAATATTTTGGACTCTAAACATGACTTTTGTATAGCCTGTAAATAGTAAGAGGCAAACGAAAGCAAAATATGTAAATCTCGTTAAAACGCATAAGGTATGCCATATAATTTTTTGTAGAGCTACCATGTCCGAGATATTCATTATTATTACTTTCAATTTTAAAATACTATAAATTTTCTCAACGGAAATTCGACATTATCTTCTCTTTTGTTTACTCCTGGTCATGCAAAGAGAAGCGAACTTCAAATGTATCACATAGCGATTAGGTTTAAAATATTTGACTATCGCTTTAGCCTAGTTGCTGCCTTATTTTTCTTTTACTTACGACCATTTCTCTAATATTTATCTCAGTTATCTGGAAAAATAATAATCTTTTGTAAGAATAGATTGTTTACAGAGCAGTTAGAGAAAGTCATGGAAATGGCACATTAGACTATTTATACTACAAGCTATTTTCGAAATTTGCTATTAATGTTTCGAACTGTTCAACATATGTAATGAAACACAACAGTTTTCATGATTTGTCCGCTTGTTATAAGAGAAATTGTATCCATGTTCGAAAACTACGGTATTAATTGACTAATTCCAATCTTCTCAATACAAAAGTTTATTTTTTGAGCACATTCAATCCATACGAGGCTATCCGCTCAGTGACAACTAAGGCGGCCGTGCGCAAAGCCGCTGGTGAAGCGACAATTTGCTTCTTTTTTTTTTTTTTTTATAGTGTTTAACATCCGCTTTTACCACATAGGTACCGCAGGCGATGTCATTGATGATACATGGAATGAAGATGGAGCACTGGCGGAATGAGATGGCAGGGGAAACCGGAGATCCTGGAGAAACCCGCCCCTGCGACGCTCTGTCCACCACAAATCCCACATGTCGCCTGGGAGCGAGCCCGGGCCGCCTTGATTAGAGGCAAGTGATCTAACCACTCGGCCACGGCGAGGCCTGAAGCGGTAATACGAGTGAGATAGGGCATTGCCATTCTAATCTCTACGTATCTGCGGGTAGAGGCAATGCCTGTTGGCTTCCCGACCCCCTCACCCGCTATCTGTTCGTCAGTTACCACGTAGTCATTAGCATCAGTAGTCTTTAAAAGCCGCTCGCTGTTTAAAACAATTAAAATTCGGTGTGTCTTGCACCGTCAGACAAAAGAGAGATACAACATGGTTGACCTCCCATTTGAGAAAGGTGTAATGATTATCTCGGATAAGGATTAAATCTAAAATGAACTTTTATTTGCGAAGCTGGTTGGGCATTTGTCTTTAGAACAACGTATATCTGTACATAAATGCTACTTTAAAAATGAATGGTGCGTCGCGCTCGTGAATATATCAACCTGAAGTTTCCTGTACAATTGTCTTCACGATGTTTTGGAATAAATATGAGACACTGTTTCAGTGCAAAACAAGAAACAAACATATGCTAAGAAGTACCATGTTAACAGAAGGAAATTTGGATAAACTCTATAACATAGTGGACAAATACAATTCGATATTTCCATTATATCATGTACTATTTCAATAGAACTAAATTGTCGAAACACACTAGTAACAGTTTTTCAACATTTATTCACTTATATTTTTCACTTATAATAGCTTTATAATCATAACTTTGTCACTTCTGCATCACTTTGCTTCTTAAATGTACTGGACTTCCCATCCGAGTTATCGTGGCAACATTGCTTCTTATCCTTGTCTCTCCAGGGGTTGCCAATATTCACAATCCGAATATAGCAGGACAAGCCTTATGGCGTAACCGAGGGTACAGGTAAGCGATACCGTCCCCATGGCCGCGCTCGCTAAAACGTCTCGCTTTTGTGCTTCGTGGCGCAGGGGATCGTGGGTTGCTGTCCCTCCTTAGGCATGGGTGTTTATGTGTTTGTAATTGTGTATATGCCTATGTATGCATATGTAAGAAGAAAATGTTACATTAAGAGATCAACTAAGTCCCGATAAGCCTCCGGAACTGCATTTTTAAGATAAAAAAAAAGCGACAAAACATAACCGAGGTATTGAGGGCTCTAAGCCGCAAAACGTAACCGAGGAATGCTTTTTACTTTCTCTAGCCCGTATGTACAATGTGGATAGAGAAGGTATTATATTCCACTCAAAAGTTCGATGTCGAGATTTCACCGGAAATATACGTTTTGATATCCCTTTAGTCCGAAAAAATCATTTTTAGAAAAAAGTCTGTGTGTATCTGTGGTCAGCATAGCTCAAAAACTAAATGTCCGTTAAAAGCCAAACTTGGTATTCAAGTTTAGTACCTTCCAAAGATGCGACACGAAGCTTATCAAGAAAATTACCCCACCCTTCGCTCTCCTTTATGTGGAAGATTTTTCTAAAATTTTGATGTAATCAAAAATGGCTCTAACGAATTTGATTAAAATATGCTATATTAAAGATAGTTGCATCACAAATAATATGTATCTCTTGAACAGCGTCTGAAGAACTCTTTATTCTGGATGAATTTTGATGAATTCTGCATAACTGGTAAACCATAAGACATAGACAAAAACCTTACACACAAAACACGTATATCTCATTAAAACACATTGGTTTCAGTTTTAAAATACTTAAATATTTTCACATACGAGGATTTAACAGCTCCTGGCAATGCAAAGAAACGGATTTCATCCACATGACAACAGTTTTTAAAATATTTGACTATCGTTTTAGCCTAGTGTATTCCATTGTTTCTCTTCTACTTACAAGAAAGCATTTCTGCTAATGTTTATCTCGATTAGCATGAAGTAGATAGAAGAATAAGCTTTTTAACAATAATTTGTTACGAGATGTAGAGCAAGTCATGTGAATGGAACTCATTAGATTTTTTGTAGAACTTTGGAGATATTACTTGTATTGGTTTCAGCTTTTAAATACTTATAATTTTCTCAAACGGGACCATACAAAGCGAACGAACTTCAATATTTCACATTCCGACGAGATTTGACTATCGCTTTAGGCTGATCTATTGCCTTATTTCTCTTCTAATACAAAGGAAGTAATAATAAGACCAATTATGCTAATATCTATCTTATTAGATAGATAAAAGAATAATCTTTTGTAAAATTAGTTTGTATTTGGAACAGCTAGAGAAGATTATGTGAATAAAACAGATTTTTATAAGACAAAAGACAGCCCAGGGATCTGTGAAGCTAAACTCCAATGAACATGGCGAATCTTTGAGGCCAAAACCCAATCCAACTACAAACAATTGCGGATTTTCATTTTAGCGATATTTTTATAAGTTGGAAGCATTGATTTACTGCTATTTTTGGCGCTTATAGCAGACATTTAGTTGATAATGGCGTTTTTCGCAAGCAAGAGCGGGTGCAGGGATGTATAGGTAAAATGATTTCATCCGAGTAACATCATCTGCCCAATGTGTTCCTTGATCTTTCAGAATTACGATGGATATAAGACTCACTTGGATCCATAATTATTCTGCTAATGTTAATCTTCATAAGCGTGTAGTAGATGGAAGAATAATCTTTTGTAAGAATACTTTCTTGCAGCTTAGGTAGAGAAACTTATGCGAATAAAGCAGACAATAATTCTTTTTATTTCGAGGGCCTTAAAACTAGTACTTCCAGTAAAATTTTGGTATTGAAATTTTGGATGAAATGCAATAGTTTCTTTACTTATTGTGTACGTGTTAGAGGAAGTAAAAGGTTTCGAAACATTTACCTTAAGAGCATGTATAACTGAAAGTTTGAAATTCCAAACTAATAATGCTTGCATTTTGAAATTTACACCACAGATGTAATATAATGCAAATAAGTTACAGTGCAAATTTAATCTATTTTGCTCTAAGGGTTTGGAAGCTGTGGTCAAATTTATTTGTTTTGGACTCATCACAAAAATCTCCGTTTTGGTCTAATATTTTAACTCTAGGTTCACAATGCATATATTTTTTGTACTGCCCTAGGTTTATTCTTTGATTTAGGCTCCTGATTTAGGCTCCAAAATGTTTTTTTTTATTTTTTCGTCATAAAACTATAATTTTTGTGTTTAAAAATTGAAAACATATGTTTAAAGACCTCTTGAAAGTAAAATCTAGGGCAATTCTTATTCATGTCCCTCTGTGAATATGTACAGCTAATTTTATTTCCAGGAAGAAAAATGCTGAGAATATCAATAGCTAGATAACAAGGACATTTTTGAATGCATGGCTTACATTAAAATCATTAATTCACTTCTAATTGCTATATAATCTAAGTAAAAATATCATTTCATCTGCTAACTTATAATATTCTGTATAAACAGCTCTAAAAACGAAATTATTATTAAAATAATCCTTATTCAACTAGTAGTCTATTTAGTAAACAGTTTCTCCTAATAAGTTTAAAGACAAGGATGCTAGTATTCTTTTCCTCTCCTCTGCTGCTGTGTTTTCTGTCATTTTCTTCGCTTTTCTTCTGCACAACTTCATTTTTACTTTGCCTGGTGCGAATGAGATCTTGTTGAACTGAAGTTTTTCTAACCAATTCCAATACAGATTCACCTCTAATGTTTTGATTTAAGGCATTTGAAAATGGCACCTGGTGACCAATTATACCTTTTTTGTATTCAGGAATGTTTAAACTATTTTATGCAGTTAAAAATAAAAAGTCGATATTATGTGATTTTTCATGCAATTTCAGTCACACACGCTCTTAATAATTAATAAGAAGGAAATGTCGCCCAGAGATACATCGTAAATATCACCCTGTACCGTTAGCCCCCTGTAGCCACATTGCAGAGAAAGTAGTGACATCTATGGCAGAGCTGAGAGGTAATCAAGTACATGTAGATGATATCCCAAGCGATCGACGTTGCATTAGCTTGTAACTGATCCGTCCATTAAGGGCTATGGTCAAAAATGTGCTCATGTCCAGCAGATCTCAGCACATACGTACATACGTCTTGCTGGTCGTCCGTCATGCGTGACGTGGTCACTGCCAGAGCATAATGTGCCTACACAATTACTCAATGTACCGCCACTTTGCTTCATGATTGCCGCCATTTCAAGACACTTATTTTTACATTGCGCACATTACTTGACGTCATCAATCACGTGACCTTTTAGGTAGCAGCGACATGGCTTTAGGAATGGACCGATTTTGTATTGACTATCTGTTTTACTTTTCACTTTCTCTAGCACGTATATACAATGTACCTACATAGTGGATAAAGAAGGTGTTGTATTACACCAAGAGAATTTCACCGGAAATACATGTTTGAGATCCACTGAAACAAAAAAAAAAAGCATTTCTAGAAACATGACTCTTTGTATGTGCGTGAATGTTTCTCTATGGACAACACAGCTCGAAAACAAAAAGGTCCGAAATATACCAAACTTGGTTTTTAAGTTCAGTATCTTCCAAGGATACGATCAAAAGATTTTCAATCCCCTTGCCCCAACTATCCTTTGCAAGGAATATTTTTTAAAATAAAAATATTTTCTCAAAAATGGCTCTAATAATTTTTCTTAAAATGCCATATGTTTAAGGCTTTCGTTGCAAACGATATGCATATTTTGAATTTTCTGGGAATAGCCTCTTCGTTCTGGATGAGAATTGTATACTTGTTGTTTAACTACCCTTGACGTGGAACTTTTTTTTCATACATTTTTATTTTATCAAAAATGGCTATAACGATTTTGATTAAAATAACACATGCTTAATATATTGATATTACAAATTAAATGTATATCTTGAATTTTCTGGGAATAGCCTTAAATCGCTGCCACGTGTAAATATCTTCTGCGCCCTCTCACCCTCCTCTTATGCAAAACCTACATCCTCCAGGACTTAAAAGCCAATGCGTGAGGTCAGATGCTTTTTGAGGAACAGCGGACTATGGGTCAGAGAGGGTATACAGGGATGTGCCAATTCGAATGAAAGTGAGGGAGATGATGAAATGAAATGCAGACGAATTGGGTGATAGGAAAGGTGATGATGAAGCAGTTGATGGAATCAATAGCGGGAGGACAAGGAGAAAATCAGTGCAGATGCCTCTTTCTCTAAAAGTCCCTCATGCGGTCCCTGGGACTGCATCCGGGTCTTCTAGGTGGAAAGCGAGCGGTGTAACCATTCTGCCACTTCAAGTAAATAGTAAAAATCTGATGTGTACCGTTCACATGACTTTCTCCATATACCTGCAACAAATAATTCTTAAAAAGCTTATACTTCTATTTACTTTATGCTAATCAGAAAAACTTAGCAGAAATAGTCTTATTACTCGCTTCCTTGTAAGTAGGAGCGAAATAGGGACAACCGTAGGTTAAAGTGATAGTCAAAAGCTGGTTGATATGTCAATGAAGTTCCTTTGTTTATATGGATAGGAGTTGACAAGTTCCTGTATGAGAAAAGTATACGTTTTTCATAGCAGAAACCAAAAATAAGGAATGTCACAAAAACGACGAACTCCACGAAAAAAAGGTATATAAGAAAAATTGTGTGTTTTAATGTGCTCTACATTTTTTGTGCAGTAAGTTTTTGTCCATCTCTTACGGTTTAGCAGTTATTCGAAATTTAGTAAAATTCATCCAGAATAAACTACTCTTCAGAGGCTATTGCCAGAAAATTCAAGATATACATTTTATTTGGCAGGTAAATATGTATAATATACGAAATTTTAATCAAAATCGTTAGATTTCGAAAAGTTCCATGTAAAGGGTAGTTGGGGGTGGGGGGGGTTTCTCAAAATCTTCGTGTCTCAACCCTGGAAGATACTAAACTTAAATACCAAGTTTGGTATTTTACCGACTTTTCGTTTTTGAGTTATCGTGTTCACAGACACACGGACACACACACACACACACACACACACACACACACACACGGACTTTTTGTAAAAATGCTTTTTTTGAATATTGGGGACCCTAAAACATATATTCCCGGTGAAATCTCGGTATCTAATTTTTGGGTGGAGTGCAATACTTTCTCTATACATTATGTACATAGTGCGTATGAAGAAAGTAAAAATGTGGAATGTTGTATGTTTTCAAGACACAAGCTTATTCAGGATCGATATGTAAAGGACGTATTAAGTAAAAAAGAAGAAAGACCTACCCTGCCGAAATTATCATATTTGCCCAAAATACAATTTTAAAAACTCTTCAAAACATTGGTTTGTTTAATAATAATAATTGTAATTTTATACATTTTGTACATAGTATATAACTTATTTAGTGAAATGTATAAGGAAAATATAATTTTTCTATAGGTATCTTTATCTTTAATGTATTGAAGTTATTAAAATTATTTCTGAGTTTTCAATTATTAATGTGATTTAACTGCTGAAACAGGAATTTGGGGTTTACAAGCTAAGGAAATATTTTGTGTAGACCAATTCCCCAAAATACCGTACTTAGACCTTCTCTAAAGATTTCTAAAATCTTCGAGATCCATATCTACCAGGTCTCCCGACCGTGATGTGTTTCATGTTTATAGACAACCCTTCATACGATAAAAGAGTTGCTGAATTTAACAGGGCAATTGGAAGCAAACGCCGGTCAGTGGCGGTGCCATATAAATATCTTTAATATTTACCCATACGGTATTTTAATCAGAAAGTAAATTTTTTAAGTAAATCAAAATTTTCGAAAAGTTTTCTGTGTAAAGGGTAGTTTAGGGTGGGGGGAATTTTTCTCAAAATTTTCGTGTTGCTTCCTGATTTTTCGTGTTCACAGACATACAGACACTCGGACACACACCTTGTTCT
Source organism: Hymenopus coronatus (assembly GCA_030762935.1). Taxonomy (NCBI): domain Eukaryota; kingdom Metazoa; phylum Arthropoda; class Insecta; order Mantodea; family Hymenopodidae; genus Hymenopus; species Hymenopus coronatus. The sequence continues at coordinate 47,369,769 of CM060896.1, forward strand.
AAAAATGCTTTTTCTTATGTTGATAAGTGGAGAACGTGTAGAGAAAGTAGAAGTGGAACTCATCTCTACTTTGTGACATAAATACTCCGTGCTCACATGATATTAGCCTCTCCCCACCCGCAAGCAACCCCAGCCACATTAAACATTGAATGCGAATTTAATTGTTTGCAAGAATGCGAGTAAAGAATGCCCAAGTAACCAGTTGAAAATGAAATATCTAAAGTTTGAAAGCTTAACTTTACGTATCATTTTTTATATAATATCTATTTTTTTGTGGTGTTCAACGCCCTCTTAACTACTTATGGCACCGCAGGCGGTAAAATATTTTAGTCAAAAGCATAATATTTTGTATACCCATTGTAAGTGCAAGAAAATGACAAAATGTATACAAAATCAATAACGAATGCCCAAAATATAAGATAGTATATAAAAATCTGATTTGTTCCACTCATATGACTTACTCTATTTGTTCTGCTTACAGAAGTTTATTATTTTATCTGCATCATGCTAATCTCATAAACATTATTGCTTGTAACCTTGTAAGTGGAAGTGAAATAATGGAGTACGTTAGGCTAAAGTGATAGTGAAACAATTGAAATTTGGTTCTCTTTTGTATTCCCCGGAGTAAAACATAAAAGATGAATCGAAAGTTGACTTCCCGCTAGAGAAAAGTTTAAGCAGTTTAAAACTGAAACCAATAAGAAGGAATAGCTCGGAAACTATTAACTATACAAACATTATACATAATACGTAGAAATTGCATGTTTTAATGAGATCTAGATTTTAAGTTTAGTAAGTTTTTGTCTATGTATTACGGTTTTGAGTTGTACAGTAGTCATTCAAAATGAAGACCTCTTCAACGAATATTCCGAGAAAATTCAATAAATACATTTCCTTTGTTATGAAAATATCTTAAACATAGATATTTTAATAAAAATAGGATGTGTTCCATCCACATGACTTTCTCTACATCTCTGCAACAAATTATTGTTAAACAGCTTATACTTCTTTTTACTTCAAGCCAATCGACAAAAAAATTAGCAGAAATAGTCTGATTACTTGCTTCCTTGCGAGTGGGAGCGAAATAAGGGAGTACCATAGGTACTAGATAGTCAAAAACTAGTTGCTATATGACTGAAGTTCCTTTGTTTGTATGGACAGGAGTTGGCAAATACCTGCATGAGAAAAGGAATATCTCAAAAACAACTAACTCCACGAAAAAATGTTTATAACACAAATTGTGTGTTTTAACGTACTTTAGATTTTTTGTTTGGTAAGTTTTTGTCCATCTCTTACGGTTTAGTAGTTATGCAAAATTCCGTAAAATGCATCCAGAATAACGTAGTCTTCAGAGGCTATTCCCAGAAAATTCAAGATATACATTTTATTTGTAAGGTAAATATGTTTAATATACGATATTTTAATCAAAATCGCTAGAACTATTTTTGAGAAAATCAAAATTTTCGAATAAAATTCCATGTAAAGTGTAGTTTAGGGAGGGAGAATTTTTCTCAAAATCTTCGTGTAGCATCCCTGGAAGATATTAAACTTAAATACCAAGTTTGGTATTTTACCGACTTTTCGTTTTTGAGTTATCGTGTTCACAGACACACGGATACACACACACACACGGACCTTTTTCGGAAAATTCTTTTTTTGGATACAAGGGATCCTAAAACATATATTTCCGGTGAAATCTCGGTATCGAATTTTTGGGTGCAGTGCAATGCCCTCTCTATACACTATGTACATGGTACGTGTAGAGAAAGCAAAAATTGTTAATAATTTTTGATAAAATGAAATTTTTCCATTTAAAGGTAGTTGGGATGGAGGGATTTTATTTAAAGTTTTTGTGTTGCATCCTTGGAAGATATAGAACTTAAATACCAAGTTAGGTATTTAACTGACTCTACTTTTTACTTTCTCTCTATACAGTATGTACATAGTGTATAGCGAAGGTATTGCACTCCACCCAAAAATTCGATACCGAGATTTCAACGGAAATATATGTTTTAGGGTCCCCTGTATTAAAAAAAAAAACATTTTTCCTAAAAAGGTCCGTGTGTGTGTGTGTGTTTGTGTGTGTGTGTGTGTGTGTGTCCGAGTGTCCGTGTGTCCGTGTGTCTGTGAAGACGATAACTCAAAAACGAAAAATCGATAAAATACCATACTGGGTATTTAAGTTTAGTATCTTCCAGGGATGCGACACGAAGATTTTGAAAAAAAATCCCCCCACACCAAACTACCCTTTACATGGAATTTTTTTCGAAAATGTTGATTTTCATAAAAATAGCTGTAATGATTTTGATTAAAATTTCGTATATTAAAGATATTTAGCTGACAAATAAAATGAATATCTTGAGTTTTTAGGGAGTAGCCTCTGAAGACTCCTTTATTCTAAGTGAATTTTACGGAATTTTGAATAACTGCTAAAGCGTAAGAGGTGGAAAAAAACTTACTACACAAAAAATGTAGAGCACGTTAAAACACACAATTTATGTTATATACATTTTTTTCGTGGAGTTACCGTTTTAGAGTCATTCCTTGTTTTTGGTTTCTGCTATGAAGACTTATACTTTTCTCAGATAGGAATTTGTCAACTGCTTCCATACAAACTAAGGAACTTCAGTGACATAGAAACCAGCAAGGAACAAAGCAAACATAGCAACAAGGAACCAAGTAATAAGACTATTTCTGCTATTTTAGTCTGATTAACACGAAGTAAATAGATGTATAAGATTTTTAAGAATAATTTGTTGCAGATATGTAGAGAAAGTCATGTGAATGGTACACATCAGATTTTTTGATTTATGCTGTTGATCTAATAAATATGCAATTTATAATACTTGTTGTCTAAGATGCGACAATTAAACATGTCGTCAGAATCCGGGTCCTGTTATTTATTTAGTGTGAATAGCGTTTTCGGTTGAGGGCTGGCTCTCTGTGTGTGTGGGTTCGATCCAGGACTAGGGCGTTGGTATTTAAATGTGATTACATGCAACAGGTTCATGTCAGTAGGCTTACTGTCGTGTAAAAGAATTCCTGTGGGACGAAATTCCCACACATCGACAACACTGATACACCCTTAACAGCCATTAGAGTAAATATGGGGTGAACATGGATAAACTTTTGTTTAATTGGAAGCTTGAAATAGGTGCTAGTTGTTTACTCATGCACCTCATCCTAAAGTATAACACTCCGAAGTTATTTTTACTTTCTCTACATGTACTATGTCCATAGTGATTATTAGTATACGATGGTTCCACCACTTGGCATTACTTCTATACGTGGGCACTTTTGTTATTTCGTCGTTTTAGCCGCATTGTAGTTACTTACTGGTCTGCTATAAGCATTTAGGGCCCTAAGCTGCAAAGCATAGCCCAACATGGAGGGCCCTAAGCCGCAAATCGTAGCCGAGGGATATTTTTTTATAAGTTGAGGAGTGTAGCAGTTGCGGCCAAAGGCCGCTTGCGGAACGACGGCATGGTATTGCCGAGGGAATTGTGAAGTTAAACCCCCAATGATTCCAAGAAGAAGTCAAAATTTGGACAATCTGTCATCTTTCACATCTGTACAACTTAAGTTTTCAACACTTTTAAGTATGGATCGCCAGTAAAAGTCTTAAGGCCGTTATGTGTGGTATAGCTTTACCCCATAGTGTATGGTATCGTATTGTATTCCACCCAAAAATTCCACGTTGTGATTCACCGGAAATACATTTGTTGAGATCTCTGTTTTTTTGTATTTAAATATAGTTTCTTCTAAGGATGTGACACGAAGACTTTCAAATAACCCCCCCACCCCAAAATACCCTTTAGATACAAACGTATTTAAAAATTCTGTTTTTGTCAAAAATAGCTCTAACGATTTTGATTAAAATGCCTTATATTAGAGATACTCCTGGGAGCCTCTAAAGAGCTCTTTATTGCGGAAGAGTTTTGCAGAGTGGTTAAACGCAAGAGAAAGACAAAATCTTACTACACAAAAATGTAGATCTCGTTAAAACGTATAATTCATGTCAAAGCGTTTATATGTAGAGTTGACTATTTCTGAGATATTTCTTGTTATTGGTTTCAATTTTGAAATACTTAAATATTTTTTTTCAAAAGGAAAGTGACGTTTCGTTTCATCTCTCTTGTTTTATTGCAGGCTATGCAAAGCGAGCCGAACTTGATTTCACACAAGACCAGCTTTTAGAAGATTTAAAACTAGTGTATTCCCTCGTGTCCCTTCTACTTGCAAGAAAGCAACTAATAAGACAATTTGTGCTGTTTACCTAGATTAGCATGTCATAGATAAAAGAATAAACATTTATAAGGAAAGTTGTTTGTATAACAGTTAACAGTCATGTGAATGGAACACATCAGATTTTTAGTTATGTTGTTCATAGACACGCACTCGGACACACTGATACACGGGTACCACACAAGTTTACAGGCTTTTATCTAAAAATCTGATGAGCTCCAATCACATGACTTTCTCTACATCTCTATAACAAATTATTGTTACTAAGCTTATTCTTCTATCATTTCATGCTAAAACATTAGCAGAAACAATATTATTACTTAGTTCCTTATAAGTAGAAGGGAAATAAGGGGATGCACTAAGTTAAAACGACAATCAAATGTTTTAAAATGTGATTGCTATAGGACTGAAATCCGTTTCTTTACGTGGTTAAGCAAGTTCCCATATGAGAAACGTTTAAGTCTTTTTTAAAACTGAAATCAATAACAAAGAATATCTCGAAAATGGTCAACTCCACGAAAAAAATGTATATGATATAAATTGTGTGCTTTATTGAGATATACATTTTTTTACGCAGTAAGTTTTTATCTATCTCTTAAGGTTTCCCAGTTATGCAAAAGTTCTCCAGAATGAAGGGATTTTCAGAGGCTATTCCCAGAAAATTCAAGATATACTCTCAAATATAAGAGATTTTTAATCAAAATCGTTGAAGACATTTTTGAGAAAATCAATTGTTTTCCCATGTAAACGGTATTTTGAGATGACGGAATTTTCTTGAAAATCGTGTTGCAACCTTGGGAGATACTGAACTTAAATATCAAGTTTGATATTTAACGAACCTTCCGTTGTTAAGCTAAGCTTCCCACAGAGGCACACACCACATACACATACACGCAGCCAAACACACTCGGACATTTTTCTAAAATTGCTTTATTTATATTCAGGGGGTCCCAAAACATGTATTTCCGGTGAAATCTCGGTATCGAATTTTTGGGTGCAATACAATGCCTTCTCTAAACATAGTGTCTGTAGAGAAAGTAAAAGTGCTCCTTTATTTGGATACCGGGGGCCCTAAATTCTCTATATCCAGTGAAATCCTGGAATTGAATTTTTGGCTACAATGTAATACCGTGATTACCTGTGTACTATGAAAGCAAAGAATGTAAAAATGAATATAGCTATCAACATAAACATATATGCATATCTTAACCGTGGGTTCTGATAGTGGTAAATACATGAAATAAATGGTTTTGAACCATTTATAACCTTCAGTTTGCTAGCATGGAGCTAGAGTGTAGTGAATGAGAGCAAAACTCGAAGAGGTGTATGACGGCAGCTCCAGTTTAAGGCATAACTACTGAAGAGACAGAAGAGTATATTGTCAACTGTTTATCATTTCATAAGGTCAGCTTGTTTCCGGACAGTGTCATTAAAATGCCAGTAGCCGCAGGAGTGCAGTGACAACCTGTTTCAGTTGCTAGCACACTGCTTTCTGCTGCAGCTCTCTGAATAATTGAAAAACGACCAAAAGTCGCCTCCTAGAGGGGAGAACTTGCCTCTTCCGCTTTTTCTGACCTCTCAGGTTTAATTAAAGGAAATACATACCTTGGTTGAAGTGATGATAATGCTAAAAGCTGAAATCTGATGTGTTCGTTCAATTCACATGACTTTCTCACCGAGTCAAGTGACTTGTCTGGGACTGGCATTTGGGAGGTCGTGGGATGTGCTCCCAGCGGACAGCCTCTCTGACCCATGGGGTTTTCGGGGAGTTTCCCGGGTCACTAGGCGAATGCTGGAGAGAATTCTTCATTCCCCCGAACTTCCTGTCCCTCCATTTCATCGCACCCAGTCTCTTTCAGAATTATAAGTGTCGCCGAGGACTGCAGCAGAGGCGACATTTCGTGATGGTGACTGCGCTCTGGAAAAACAACTCTCGGCAGCGGGATGGCTTTAGTGGTTGATGGCACATAGTAGGCTATCCGTGACTGAGCTACAGGCTAAAGCATTTTAATAATTATGATACAATAATTAAAACACAAAATCAAATCTTTTAGATTAGAGATAAAAAAATTCAATAATTTGTTTTAAAACATGATAAATTAATATATTTGGCATGAGAAAGACTTTTGCCTTTATCTTTAATATTTTTATTTTTTTATTTGGGTTTAAAAAGTTCTGGAAATACAACTCTCGGCAGCGGGATGGCTATTAGTGGTTGATTGCACACAGGTAGCCTATCCGGGACTGAGCTACGAACTCCTGGTGCTCCTCGCGTCGAGATGAAGAAGTGCTTATGAACTGTTATGGACCCTCCACGACGGCTCTTTCCCTGTGTGGATGTCGGCCACTCTCTGTAATTACGTTATACTCGCCTTTCCTCTAGCGGTTTTAGTACAATAAGCCTAACGCTGTAGTGTGGAATACCAATCTGAAAAGTACACACATATTACTATTACACTTACAAATATTCATACAAAATATTATTCTTTTATCTACATCATACTAATCGAGATAAACATTAGCAGAACTGGTCTTATTACTTGCTTCCTTGTAAGTAGAAGGGAAATAAGGGAATACCTTAGGCTAAAGAAATAGTAATTTTTTTAATAGCTGGTCGTTATGTGAGTGAATTGAACTTCGGTTCGCAATAATCTACATTAATATAAGTTATTTCACAAGTCAAAGCCTCCGATGTGGCCGTAGAAATTAAAGGGAGCTACACAAATTGAAACAATAAAAGTTACGTAGTTTAAAATTGAAACCAATAATAACCTCAGAAATTGTTAACTCTACAATGACAAAAGTTATCTGTTTTAGCGAGATCTACATTTTTTATGTGGTGAGTTCTTTTCTTTCTCTTACGGTTTACTAGTCATACAAAATTGAGCAATACTCATCCAGAGTAAAGAGGTGTTCTAAAGGCTATTCCCAGAAAATTCAAGGTATACATTTTATTTGTGATGTAAATATCTTTAGTATACGGTACCTATTTTAATCAAAATCAATAGAGTCATTTTTGAGAAAAACAAATATTTCAATTATTTTTCCATGTAAAGCGTAGATTGGAGAGGAGAGATTTTCTTGAGCATCTTCGTGTGGTATGCTTTGAAGGTACTAAACATACACTTGGTATTTAATGGTATTTTTGTTTTTGAGCTATGTTTTCCCAGGTACTCACCACACATACGCACACACCGACCTTTTTCTAAAAATAATCCATTATTCTGGACACGGCCGGCCTGAATACATATATTTCCGATGAAATGTCGACATCAAAATTTTGAGTGGCATACAATACCTTCTCTAGCTATTACGTTCAGCGTATGTTCATATGTACTAGAGAAAATAAATCTATTAAATAAAGTACTTGCCCTCATTAAGGTGGCTGCTGCATCTCCGAATAAGATAGTGTAAATTAAATCATCTTTCTCTCCACAAGGTATTCCAAATGTTTCTGTTAATTGTCAACTTATTTTGTAATTTTTAAAAATTTGCTTAACAAGGTTTGCAAAGTTAAACTTTATAAACAAGCAAGTGACATTTTATAGAGTTTGCAAGTGTTTTGTTTCACAATAAAATAGTAATTTCACACATTTGAAATTTCTATTTCTAAAGTTAGCAGTTTATCTTCAAATGGCTTAAGGATTCTAGAATATCCTGTATTTTAATTTTTGCGAGCAAAAATACATTGAAAAGTATTCAATGAACTTCACAGCAACAAATCTGAAAAATGCATTAAATGCTATTTAGTATCAGTTCCAGAGACGTAGATAATGATGACATTCATGTAAGGAAATGTAGAAAACACACATTATTGTTTCATAATTATTAATAATGACTTTACGTGTCTTTATGAATACAATGAGAGGTTTCGGATGGACTCATTTTGCAATGGAATCGTTATTGCAAGATATACAATATCACATTCAGCACACAATAGGCAAAAGTGGGGCCCTAACCTCTAAACAACAGTTGTGTGATGCTTTACGCTTTAGGAACGGCTGTCAATTTCATGCAGTTGCAGACTTGCATGGAGTTTCCAAGTGTGCATAGAGTAAACCGCGTTTGCGCTTAGACGAACAATGTATGACGCAATAATACACATTCTGAAAACGACCAATCAAATCACATGTCATCAGCGCAGCCAATACACTAGAATGCGAAACTTATTAATTGCATGTCATTAATGTTCGATATCTTTGAATCTTTTCCTAAATAGCTTTATATTGTTTCAGATTAAATACACACAGAAAAGTTATGGAATATGCTAGACATATAAAGAAATAACTTCCTCTTTAGTGATTTTTCTAATGCATGGATATAGATGCTTTGAACCGAAATATGATAGAATGCGCATAATGTTTACGTTTGTAAGTTGTATGTCTGCATTTGTAAAATTCCTGAAACTTTACAGGTAAACAAACTGTTATTGTGAAACAGAGTTTCCAAACATTTGTATTATTTCTATTGTTATTTGTAAATTGTAAATATTGTGAAACAGGCCTCATAATAGATGGTGATGAAATTTTGAAGAAGGAGAAATTTTCGGTTTGTCATGCTAAAGGAATGTAACATTTTAAGCACTGACCAACCGTTGCTGCTGCTTCCAACTTTGTCTATAATTTTAGAGCTGAAATTTTAGCCGACTAAAATCTGTCTTCTAAGATAAATGTCCGTCAAAGTTATTTCATTAAAGAAAACATTAATTATATTTACTTCTCTATGGTAGTTTAAAATAAAACGTTGAATCTGAATATTAGAATTTTGAATTTGTATTTTAATAATTTTAGCTAGTTATTTTGTTATTTGTTATAAATTTTATAAGTTATTTTTATTTAAATTCTAATATTATTAATCATATTATATTTTACTTTTTGTAGACTAAATATAATTAATTTAGTTCCATCTCTTTTGCTTTTTATTTCTCCAACACCTATGTAAAACGTACATTGTAGATCGAGAAGGTATTGTATTCCATCCAAAGCTTCAATATCGAGACTTTATCGGAGAGATATGTGTTGAGACCCCCTGAGTCCCCAATAAATTTTTTTGTAGACAAATGCCTATGTGTATGTGTGTGTGTGTGAGCGCGCGCGCGCGTGTTTGTGCAGCATAGCACAAAAACAAACTGTCGGTTAAATACCAAACTGTATATAAGTTCAGTATCTTCCAACGATGCAACACCCCTATCATTCACATGTCACGTTTCTCGAAATTTTTTATTTTATCAAAAATGTCTCTAACGATTTTGATCAAAATACCACATATTTGATACACTTTTTTGACAAACAAAATATATATTCTGAATTGTCTGGGAATAGACTCTGAAGAACCCTTCATTCAGGATGACTTTTGTATAACTGCTGTACGGTAGAGACAAAAACTTTCCTCACAATAAGTGCAGATCGCATTAAAATACATTTATGCATTTTTTATAGCATTTGCCTCTGAGAATCCATTTCAGTTTTAAACTACTTATACTTTTTTCAAGTGGGAAGTCAGCTTTCATCTCATATATTTTGTTTTATTCCCAGAAATGCAAAACAGAACGAATTCCAATTGTTTCATATATAGCTTTAAAAGATATACAGTTAATAGGATCAGTTATGCTAATATTTATGACGATTAAGATAGCGTAATAAAATTAAATAATATTCTGTAAGAAAAGTTTGCTTGTGGAACAGCTAGAGAAAGTCATATGATTTGAATACATGAGATTTTTCACCTAAGCAACATCTATAATGAACGAATAAACATTGAACTAAAGAAATGTGCATCAAAGAAATCCAGGTGGCCCAGTTGCCCCGTAGAATTGTTGAACTCAAAAGGGCTATTACTAGTTAAAACTGCCAATAAGGAACTGGAGCAATCGTATTTCGTCTACTGTTACTCCCCATAAACTCAGTATTTTCCAAACTCTATTAATTTAAACCGTTGCGACGCGGTTTTCAATAAAATCCCCCACACAAAGTACTCTTTACATGGAAATTTTATTGAAATGTTTAATTTTCTCTTAAATAGCGTTAACGATTTTGAACTAAAATACCACTGTTTAAGTTATTTTATAAGCAATCAAATTATATACATCTTACATTTTCTGGAAAATAGAAGTGGAGTTTTATTTATGGACGCTCCTTAACTGCTGTGGCTCTCAGCGTCCCATTCTATACTGGCCGTAAAAGATCGCTTAATTTTGCTCAGAGGCCTCTTTTATCAGACCTGAGGTTCTTTTAGTGTAGTAAATCTACGACACGGGGACCAAACGCTTTACTTCACTTCCAAAGGAAGTCATCTAAGGATTTCTACGCCCGAAAAAAGATCTATCGTCCTCCGCCGGGTCTGAGCTCGCGACCTTGGGTATATGAAGTAGCATGGTAACCATTACAGCACGGAGGTCGACTGAATTTTCTGGGAATATCCTATGAAGATTTCTTCCTTCTTAGTGGCTTTTGTATAAACTGTAAGATATAGTCAAAAACTTGCTACACAAAATTCGTTAAGACACACAGTTTATGGCAAATACATTTTTTACAGTTATCTAATAATTGCCGATCGATTCCTTGTTAATTGTTTTAATTTTAAAATACTCATACTTTTCTCAAGGTTCTCCTCAGTTTCATATCTCTTTAGTTTTTACCCCTAGCCATTCAACAGAACAAATTTCAATTGTTTCAGAAAGCGATCAGCATTTAAAGAGTATGACTATCGCTTTAGCTTAATGTTTTTTTTTTTTTTTTTATTTTCCTTCTACTTACAAGGGAGTAAGTAATAAGACAATTTCTGTTAATGTATACCTTGATTAGCAACATGTAGATAAAAGAATAAACTTTCGTGAGTATAGTTTGATTGTAGAATGGGCAGAAAAAGTTCATGTGAATGGAAAACATCAAAACTTTTTACTTCTGAGACGGATTCAAGCATGTCTAGTCTTCCATATATGTATTTTTGGATTTGGGTGTCTCAAAACTTATTGTTTTTATTTCAAATCTATATGCAATTTGTGTAGATGTAGTTTAGGTCAGCTACGGAGAAAGTAAGGTTGAAACAGGAAACAAATCTGCTTCAGCACGGCGAACACACCGAAATATGGTGCTTGTCCAACTGGTGCAAGTTTTGCGAGTATTTAAGTGTTGGAGCAGCAACCACGGCCGAAAGGTCAAACTGCAGGCGGCACCGTACTGCCTGGGGCAAGCCCTCACACCAAGGATAATCGCAAATTAATATGGTAGGCCACGGCAATTTGACGTCTAATCTACAGCAATTTACAGTTCTGATTTTTTTAAAAACCGAATTATCTCATCTCGTATGTGTGTGGGGTAAAATCAAGGCTCCGGTAAACACTGGCTCAGCAGCGCTAATTTGAAACTCCGCGTTTTATTTTCCCTTCGATTAGCTCGATGCGAATTGCAAAGATAAAATCAACTTACGAGCATCTGGTGCTAGGATATCCTCAGGGCAGAATAAGAATAGGTTCCTTGCAACGGTGTACATTTTTTACAGTTTTTAATTTTTCAAAATATTATTAAGAATTACAAACATCTTATTTTTCCACTCATATGAGCCTTCTTTCCTATTCTGCAGATAAACTAAACTCCATGGCACGACAGCTCACGGGGAACCTTGGCCTACCGCCCGGCCGCTGCGTCCCCAATCTCGGTCCACTACAGACGTCATGGATGGGGTGCAGTATTGGAGGGTGAGACGTGGTCAGCGCCTCGAGCCCCTCCCGGCCGGTTAATGCGGTCCTCACGACCTGGAGCCGCTACTTCTCCATCAAGTAGCTCCTCAATTGGCCCCCCAGGGACCTCACGAGGCTGAGTGCACCCCGGTCCAGGTCTCCCAGCGGGGGAAAAATCCCCACGCCGGTACTGGGGATCGAACCCAGGTCTCCCGCTTGGTAGGCAGCTGCGCTACCACCGCGCTAAGGAGACGACCTTCTGCAGATAAAATACACTTAAAATAGATTACTTTTATTTTCTCTACATCTACTATGTACATAGTATATATAAAAGGTATTGCATTCCACCTAAAAATTCGATACCGAGATTTCACCGGAAATAGATGATTTGGGGTCCCCTGTATCCAAAAAAAGTATTTTCAGAAAAAGGGCCCTGTGTGTGTCTGTGAACACGATAACTCAAAAACGAAAAGTCGATAAAATAACAAACTTGGTATTTAAGTTTAGTATTTGCCAGGGATGTACACGAAGATATTGAGCAAAATCCCTGCACCCCAAACTACCCTTTACATGGAAAAAATTTAGAAAATTTTGATTTTCTCAAAAATGGCTGTATACATTTTGATTAAAATACCGTATATTAAATATATTTATATGGCAAATAAAATGTATATCATTAATTTTCTAGGAAGAGCCTCTCAAATCCTCTTTATTCTGAATAAATTTTGCTGAACTCTGCGTAACTGCTAAGCTCTTAAGAGATAGACAAAAGCTTACTACACAAAAATTGTAGATCACGTTAAAACACACAATTTATGTCACATGCATTTTTTCGTTGAACTACCATTTCTGAGATATTGCTTGTTATTTGTTTCAGAATCAAAATACTTATTTTCTCACACGGAAAGATGTAAACTCCTGGTCCTGCATAGAAACGGATTTCAACCAAATGGCTACCAGCTTTTAAAAGTTTTGACTATCGTTCATTTCCTTTCTACTTACAAGAAATCAAGTAATTGAGAAACTTTCGGCTAATGTTTATCTTGGTTATCATAAAGATAATAGAAAAATATTTTTAACAATAATTTGTTACAGCAATTTAGAGAAAGCCATGTGAATGGAACACATCAGATATTTTTATATATTTCATGCCTATCGCGATTATCTTAAGCAGAAATAGTTTTATTACTTCCTTGTAAGTGGGATGAAAACATGATAATAGTACAAATTTTTAAAAGCCTGTTGCTATGTAATGTAAATGTAATTCGATTCTCTTTGTATGGCTAGAAGTAAAACAAAATAATTATGAATTGAATGACAACTTCCTTTTTGAGAAAAGTATAAGCGTTTCTAACTTGAAACAAATAATAAGGAATATCTTAACTCTACAAAGAAAGTCAACATGACATGCATATGTTTTAACGAGTTCTTAATTTTCTGTGCAGTAACGTTCTCTCCTTTCTTGTAGTTTACCACTAATACAGAGGTCATTCAGAATGAAATGTACATCAGAGGCTATTCCCAGAAATTCAGGATAATCATTTTATTTGCCATATAAATATCTTTAATATACGGTATTTTAATCAAAATCGTTATAACAATTTTTTAGAAAAGTGACAATTTCGAAAAATCTTCCATGTAAAAGCAGTTTCTCGTGAGGGTTCTGTGATAATCTTCGTGTCGCATCCTTGGAAGATGCTGAACTTATACATCAAGTTTGGTATTTAACCGACTTTCGTTTTTGAGCTTTCGTATTCACATACACAGCGACACACACGAATGTTTTTCCAAAAATCTGAGGTGTTACACTCACATGACTTTTTCTAGCTGCTCTACAAACTTATTGCAAAAGATTATTCTTCTTTCTACACCATGCTAATCGAGATAAACATTAGCAGAATGTTCTTATTACTTAGTTCCTTATAAGTAGAAGGGAACTAAAGGAATGCGCTAAGTTAAAGTGATAGTCAAATGTTTATCATTTTAAGTCGCTTTTTTGCTTGGTCAGGAGTAGAACAAAGGAAAAGCGGACACGATCTGCCAGAGAACGGTAAAAGTACCTTAATATTGAAAACAATATCTCGAAACAGGAATATATCGGAAACGGTTACTTCCACAACAAAAACGTACATAACATAAATTGTGTGTTTTAAAGAGATCTAAATTTTTTGTGCAGTTTTTGTCTATCTCTTACGTTTATCAGTTATGCTAAAGTCGTCCAGAATGAAGAGGTTTATAGGTTATTCCCAGAAAATTCAAGATATACACTTTATTTGGGATGTAAATATCTTTAATATACTGATTTTAATCAAATCTTTAGAGCCATTTTTTACAAAAGCAAAATTTTCGAAAAGTTTTCCATTTAAAGCGTAGTTGGGTGGGGGAGATATTCTTGAAAATCTTCGTGGCAGATACTAAACCTAAATACTACTGTTTGGTATTTAACGATCTTTTCGTCTTTTGAGCTATGCAGTCCAAAGACCAAAAATACTTTTTTCGCACTCGGGATCGTAAAACATATATTTCATCATCAAAATTTTGGGTGGAATACAATACCTTTTCTATTCACTATGTACATTGTTCATGAGGGCTGGAGTGAAAATGCAATACCTTCCATACTTGTGTATCTCTTAAGTACAAAGTAGACAACAAAATAATAATAATAATAATAATAATAATAATAATAATAATAATAATAATAGAACAATAATATAAGTAGTAGACAATTAAACCTGTTCTAGCTCATTTTACTTTTCAATTATTTGCTCATATACGAGGTACGTCCAGAAAGTAAGTTCCGTTTGGTAATAAAATTAAATTGTGTACAGATACAGAATAATTATTTATTGCACAAAATTCACTCTTAAACCACTTTTCCACATAACTGCCGAAAGTTTGCTGGCATTTGTCATAGCGTGGTACAAGTTTTTGTATATCTTCTTCATAGAAGTTTACCGCCTGTGTCTTCAAAAAGTTGGAAACATTTTCTTTCAGCTCTTCGTCATTGTTGAAGTGTTGACCACCAAGGAAAGACTTGAGATGTAAGAACAGATGAAAGTGGCTAGGAGCAAGGTCAGGGCTGTATGGAGGATGGTCAAACACGCCCCAGCCAAATCCCTGTAGGAGGTTTTTCGTCACATTTGCAGTGTGTGGTTGTGCGTTGTGGTGAAGAAAAACAACACCTTTTGACAGCAATCCTCGGCGCTTATTCTGTATTGCGCGGCGCAATTTCCTAAATGTCTCGCAATAAACATCTGCTTTGATTGTTTGACCACGCGGTAAGAAATCAATGTGTAAGATGCCTTTTCAGTCCCAGAACACTGTGCACATCATTTTTCAAGAAGTCAAGATTTGTTTCAGCTTAAGCTTTGCTGGGGATGAAGTGTGCCTCCATTCCATTGATTGCCGCTTACTTTCAGAGGTGTCGTAAGAAACCCAAGTCTTATCTCCTGTGACTATCTGTGTCCGAAATTCTTCGCAGTCTTCATCATAACGGGTTAAAAACTGAGGTGCACTACCCGTCCGTTTTGTTTTGTGTTGCTCAGTAAGAATCTTTGGTACCCAACGTGAGCAAAGTTTACGAAATTTCAGTTTTTCGGTAGCAATTTCATGAATTAGTGATTGGGGAAATTCCATAGCGAGAGCACTAATTATAAACTTGCGGTTTTCCTGGATCTTGTCATCAATCGCGTGAACCAGTTCTTCTGTAACCAAAGATGGACGCCCACTTCGTTCTTCATCGTGCACTTCACTACGTCCTTCATTGAACTGTCGGACCCATCTTCTCACCATTGAATCACTCATCGCATTTTGTCCGCAAACTTCGCAAATTTGCCGATAAATTTCAATTGGTTTCACTTTCCTAGCATTCAGAAAACGAATCACAGATCTAATTTCACAAGCGGCGGGATTTTCAATCAACACTGACATTCTAAACAAGAACAACAAAGCGTATGTGGCTGACAGCGATCTCAAAATGGCGCACATTTCTTCTCCTTGATACAGAGCGTCTACCGCGCATATGCGGAACTGCGATCGCAGCGCTTCAGAGGAGATAAATTGAAATGGAACTTACTTTCTGGAAGTACCTCGTATTTAAGAGTAATATCCAAATTCTTGTACCCTTCGGCTTTAGCTAGCATTTTCCTGACGTTTTCATTTTCATCATTCTATTTATCTACATGATTTGTATGTTAAAATGTTTGTAATATTTGCAATATGTATCAATTTACTTATTATTTATAAACAAGAATTCATCCCATCAACACATTTTTAGGGGAGTTGGTAGTGTAAAATGATAGAAAATGAATGTTCTGTTTTTAACGAAAAAAAATTATGTAGTTCTTTCTAAATCAAAATATATATGGTTTACTGATCATTTAACCCTTTCACTGCTAGCATATTTTTAGCCGAGAAACGCCTCCTTGCTAATTTAAAGGTACAC
Source organism: Hymenopus coronatus (assembly GCA_030762935.1). Lineage (NCBI taxonomy): Eukaryota > Metazoa > Arthropoda > Insecta > Mantodea > Hymenopodidae > Hymenopus > Hymenopus coronatus. Next base: position 47,386,136 of record CM060896.1, read on the forward strand.
TATAATGAAAAATTCACAAAAATCTGAAATTTGATTTTGACCAATAATAATTAGCCATATTTTTGTGTATTTCAATGCAATAATGTGCACTAATAACTAAAAAAAGTGAGTTTATTAATATTTTTCAAAATGTACAAGATCATTATCCAGGCATGCCGTACCACCGATTATTTAACCTGGGCCCTCCCCATCCTAAACCACAGGCGAGATGAAGCACCCGCCGGCCTCCCCACACCCCACCAACAGAGTATTTCCGGCGTGAATTAGAGACTGCTTTGGCGGCAGAGTGCAGCTAGACTCGCACCAAATTACTTGTAGTTTTCCCTTGCTTTATATATTACTCGGAATCATTGTAAACAGTCCGTGAGTGTTGACAAATATAATTGATTTAATAATTCTACAGTAGAATATGAAATTCTACATTCGCTTATACCACCGGTTAAGTTAGCTGCGATTATCTTAAAACACTTCTTTGACATTTATGTTGCTTTTTTCTTAAAAACTACTCGTATAAAACTACATGGCTCAAATTTTGCACACTTGTGTGAGGTAATCTATCACATACTACTACCATACCTATTAGTATTATAGTACTACTATTTTTAGTACTACTACTACTACTCCTTCTACTACTACAATACAGGCAATTAAACCTTTTCTAGCTCATTTAACTTTTCAATTATCTACTCATCTATTTAAGAGTAATATCCAAATTCTTGTATCCTTTCGGCCTTCGCTCTTGCATTTGCCTGACGTTTTCATTTTCCTCATTTTATTTATCTGCATAATGTTGTATATTAGTCTTACTGTCTTATAAGCTCAAATGTTTGTAATCTTTTCAGTATGCACTAATTTATTTATTATGTATAAACCAGAATTCATCCCAAAAACACACTTTAAACCAACACGATGACTGAGGATGTCAAGATTCGAAACGGGTCCTCGGTCCATGGTTAGAATTGCACCATGACTCTCCGCTCTGAACTGAGGATTTTTTAGTTTTCTTCAGACCCCATACCTGGTGGTCCAATTGCCCCGTATTTGATTTGTGTAGATATCCCTTCGTGCGTTAAAAGAGTTGCAGAAATCAACGGGACTATTTCCCGTGGGGGACTCTGTGAGCGATCTTCATTTTACCGCTCTCAATGAAGGGATATCTGCACAGGCCAAATAGCCGTTGGGCCATCTGGTAAATTGCAAGTGCCAAGGAAGTTACTCAAACATATGCCTGAAACTGTAAATTCTCAGATATGTTTTTTTCTGATTTAAATTGTATTTCATCGATCAGTATGGATGAATAAATGTGTATTTATTGACAAAACAATATCATACATAGAATTTCAACAATCGCACGAGTCCACAGACCGTACGTGCTTTTGTTATACTAGACAAAGTAAAAGCAATATTAAAACAACAGCAACAAAGAATTAAAAGAGTAAACACGAAAATAAAAAGAGAAAGATATTCAATACAGCAATTTAAATTTACAGCACACAGTACATCTTATTTAGAAGCATAAATGCACCCTATTATAATAGATAAATACACTTAAGAGAAATATCTACACATAATATATAATTAATATATAAAGCCATAACACAACAATGACACAAGCATGACATAAAATATATGTATGTAAAACACTGTAGTCACTTTCTCTATTGGGAGCCTTCTCAGATCTCAGCTATCTTGCCTTAAGTATAAGTTTACGTCGCCCGCCCACGTCTTCTGTGCTTGCCAGTAGTTGGTAGTGTTTAACGCCCGCTTTAACTACTAATGGCACCGCAGGCGCTGACACTGATGATACATGAATGATGATGGAGCACCGGTGGAATGAGATGGCGGGGGAAACCGGAGTACCCGGAGAAAACCCGCCCCAGCGCCGTTTTGTCCACCACAAATCTCACATGCGGTCGCTTGGGATCGAACCCCGGCCGTCTAGGTGAGAGTCGAGTGGTCTAACCACTCGGCCACGGCGCGGCCATGCTTGCCAGTAGCGTCTAACATGCTTCTAGTTGTACATTCGCGGTGCTAAAGGATCGCGGTTAATATTTTCCCCTCCATTGCTCCGTACCCCTACATCTTAACAAGATATGAATCCACGACTCTTCCTTCTCGCGAATGGGACAGATTCTCATACCGTTCTCGTCAAAAATGAGAGGCTGATGAGCGTCACGAAATACACTCGAGTCCAAAGCACGCAAAGATGGACAGGTCGGTAAACAAATAATGGTTGCGCATCCGAACGAAATAAACTAGGTTCGTACATATATGCTATTCATTTGCCTTCCTGACAACCTATTATAAAAGCACGAGCAGCACAGGTCCAATTATATAAGTATACAATTGCATAAGTATTATCATTGTATACCTTAACGGAGTGTTGCATTTCTCAATTTTCAGATTGCACACTCACAGACATTAGTCATACAGAGTACAGGATGTGTCTACTCGTAAACGCGCATGGCACACTGGTAACGTAGGTTGCATGTTACAGCGATGTAAGAAGTATAAAAATATAATGTGCTCCATTACGAAACAAATAATGCCAAAATAAGTTGTGATGATTCGTAAAAGGACTAATGAAAATACTGTCATCAAATTCAGTTAATTTGGTATTGTAAAAAGTGCAAATGGTTTGTTACATGATACAAATTTAAGACAGTTTTTACACTAAACTAAAAACAGAGTAACTTTAGCAAAATCAACATCAAATTACGTATATTTTATTAATAAGCTGATATATGATTGATAGTCAATTAATAATTATACATTTGTCGTCGGGCCTGGCCTCTCCTACTCTGATTGCATTTGAATTTCAAGTTATTAAACAACAGAGTACCACAATGTGTAATATAGACATGATATATGCCGTGGTTTTTTGCTCCTCGATTTTGGTTCATTCTCTCGATACGTATGCAGTGCTGAAAATACCGCTCTGTAGCCTGGTACACTCCAAGACATGAAAAGTAATCTGAAAACATTTATTGAAAGACGGGGTCTTTCGTTGACTCCGTCCATGTCTTCCACCTGTTTGCTATGCTCTTAAAAGCTTATTGGTCAGGCCACGACAACGAAGGTGGGAATGAAACATAATTTGTGAGAAATGATGTTCTGAATTGTGATCGCTAAATTATTTGGTTGGACAATCATCATCTATTTCAGCGGGTGATACAAAATTAGGTGAATCTTTTCTCTACGCTGCACACTAAATTTGTAATGCCAAGTAATATGCGATGTGGTGGTGAAAATTAACACACCGGTTACTGTTCTGAGGGAGCGTCGAACGGGATGGGGGATGAAGGGGTGGGTTGCCCAATCGGTTTTGTCTTTTCTTACTTGCCTGGTATGTTGTACCAGAATGACGCCTAGCCCGCGTCAAACGTTCCCAATTTCAGCAAAATCGTAGCGCCAGGCGTATTGTTATTGCCGAAGCATCTCTGCCGTTATACTACAGCAAGCAGAAATAATGCGTCTGCGGAGAATCCGCAGTACTTCTTGGCCTGTTGCTGGTACAGTCTTCGTGCAGCAGAAAGGATTCCTTCAGGCTTACTATTTGTACCATCGCTACGTATTCTTCGTTAGTACATCTTCCGTTGTTTTACTGTTGATTGACGATCTGGTAAGAGAGAAACCTTTTTGTATCTATTTATTCTTTTGTAGTTTAACAATCTTTAACGTAGTGGGTTATATCGGACGATAAATAAAATGAGTGAAATGGTCCTGAAATGAGTTCGGAAACCATTCAGCTTATAGGTACTCGACATTGGTCTTCTTAGGATAAGGAAAAACCCCACTAAAGCTTATCCTTGAAACTCACCCTAACCGAGATTCGAAATACAGAGGTGACCTACTAACTGGAAACGTAGACTAATACAATATTTATCAAAGCGACTAAAAATAGGGGCGAATTAGCACATAATAAGTTTTAAAGTCGTAAAACCCTGCAGACGGGAGCGGAACTTGGAACCTCTTTATTAGAAACCGGTTGCGCTCGCTAAGTACTCGTACACAAGGCACAAATAGTAATAGACATCGAATTTCTGATTGTATGTAGGGGTTTTTATAGTGCATGTCTTCTGATATCCGTTGGCCCCTCCGTCTCTCTAATGGGGGAAGGAGGAGGGGTTGTAGCTTACTGTTACAGTACACGTTATCTAATCTCGCTTCCAGTTGAGGAAGGTGGCTATACCTATTAGCGAATGAGTTGACAAATCCAACATAGGTATGCTCTATTGGTTCGATATAGAACATTCACCTGCAAGGTGATAGTATCAGCCAATAAAATAAAAACATGACGTAATAAAGTACCCTACAAACGGTACGGAACAGGACAGTGCTGATTTCTTTTTGTGCCTTTTGTAGACAAACCAAGCAGCTATCTAGCAGATAATCTTCACTTCTTATTAATAACGGAGGAAACGTGTCGCTGCTACCACTACTATTACTACTGCTATTATTATTATTATTATTATTATTATTATTATTATTATTATTATTTTACTGTTGATACTATGGCTTATAAAATTACTATTAAGGATTATACACAATATACCTTTTTAACTAAAACAATTATTAATAATAAATACGCATGCAAGTTAATCAAATTAATAATCCCACCTAAACATTAAACCTGTTCTAGTTCATTGGAATTGCACATAAACTCTTGCCTGGAGTGCAGTAGGCAATGCGAAAAAGCTTGTAAAAATAACTGAAACGGAAGTAGGTTGTTCTTAATGTAGGGATACTAGAGAAGAAATATTTTACCTCCTCTCATATTTTCATTTAGTTTGCTATTCGAACAAAGTGGACGGCGATTCGGGAGCACTCTGTATAAATGATGACAACCCCTCAAGCCCCTCATGAGGTGTCGTATGCTGTAAGAACAAATTATTAAAAATATGAGGTGTCCATTCACATGCATTTCCTACATCTTTGTAACAAATTATTGTTGGAAAGCTTGTTCTTCTATCTCTTCATCCTAATCGAGATAAACATTAGCAGAAATGGTCTTATTAGTTGCTTCCTTATAAGCAGAAGGTAAATAAGGGAATGTACTAGGCTAAAGCGATAGTCAGTTCTTTTTTTTTTTTTTGGTACTATTTAACACTAGCTTTTACTACTGATGCCACTGCAGGCGGTGGCACTGATGATAAATGGAAATACGATGGCGGTTGCTTGGAATCGAACCACGGCCGTCTAGGTGAGAGGAGAGCGGTCTAACAACTCAGCAGACGCGCGATCGTCAATTCCTTTAAAAGCAGTTTCTATCTGATTGAATTTCATTTTATTTTTATTTTGCATGACCAGGAGTTAACAAATTCCTGTATGAGAAAAGTTTAAAGTATTTTAAAACTGAAACGAATATCAAGAAATATCTCGGAAGTGGTGTAGTAAGATTTTATCTGTCTCTAACTGTTTATCAGTTATGCAAAATTCAGCAAAACTCATCCAAAATAAAAAGTACTGCAGAGGCTATTACCATAAAATTTAAAATGTACATTTAATTTGTCATGCAAAGATCTTTAATACACTTTATTTTAATCAAACTCGTTAGAGCCATTTTTGAGAAAATCAAAATTTTCGAAACTTTTTCCATGTAAAGGGTAATTTGGGGTGGGGGAATTTTCCTCTAAATCTTCATTTTGCATCCATGTAAGAAATTCAACATAAATACCAGGTTTCGTATTTTACCGACTTTTCGTTTTTGAGTTATCATGTTCAAAGGCAAACAAACACACGGACACATGGATAGACACATAGACCTTTTTATAATTTTTATTGATACAGGGGACCTTAAAACTTATATATATCCGGTGAAATCTTCGTATTGAATTTTTGGGTGATGTGCATTACCTTCTCTACCAATGTACAATGTAAGATGTAGAGAAACTAAGAATTAAACAAGCTAACAAAAGTCATATCATAAGCTTGCAAAATATCCTGTTATGTTTTGTCTTGCAGGCCTCGAATTGAAACCCTATCATCTTGCAAATTTGATTTTTTTTTCCGTGGATTATTTTAGTCAGTATGTTGACAGTATAGCGGTTATTTATACTTTACAAACAACATTACAATAACAGAATTAATTTGATACATCTCATTCAATTGACCTTCTCTACCGCTTCTGCAAACAAATTATTCTTAAAAACTATTATTCTTCTATCTATATCATGATTATCTAGATAAGCATTAGCAGAAATTGTCCTCACAGAAAGTGTACTGACTCCTTTTAAGTAGAAGGGAAGGAATCGTATGTTCTTCATTCATATGATGTCCTCTAGCTATTCGGTAAACAAGCCTCACATTCAAAAGATTATTCTTTTATCTACATCATGCTAATCAAGATAAGCATTAGCAGAATTATTCTTATTACTAGTCTACTTGTAAGTAGAAAGGAAATAAGAAAATGCATAAACTAAAGCGATAGTTTCGTCCTTTAAAAGCCGGGTGCTTTGTGGAACATTTGAAATTCCAATATCTTTGTTTGCCAGGAGTAAACAAACGAGTAACGAGGAGAAATATATTACATAAAGTGTATATCTAATGATATCTACATTTTTTGTTTTAGGAAGACAGCATAGCTCAAAAACGAAAAGATCGTTAAAAACCAAACTTGGTATTTATTTAAGTTTGGTATCTTCCAAGGATGCGACCCGAAGATTTTCAAGAAAATACCCTTGACATTGAACTTTTTCCTAAAATTTTGATTTCTCAAAAATGGCTCTACGATTTTGATTAAAATGTGGTATATTAAATGTATTGACATGACAAATGAAATGTATACCTGGAATTTTCTGGGAATATTCTCTGAAGACCACTTTATTCTCGATGAATTTTACGAAATTTTGCATAAGTGCTAAAATGCTAAGAGATGGAAGAAAACAAAATGTAGAGCATGTTAAAACACACAATTTATGCTATATACATTTTTTTCGTGGAGTTGATCGTTTTTTAAATATTCCTTGTATATAGTTTCATTTTTGAAAAAATTATACTTTTCTAATACAGGAATTTGGTAACTCCTGTCCATACGAACAATGGAACTTCAGTCACATAGCAACCAGCTTTTGACTATCACTTTAACCTATGGTACCTCCATATTTCGTTTCTACCTGCAAGGAAACAAGTCATAAGTAATGAAATAAATGGAAGCATAAGCTTTTTAACAATAATTTGTTGCAGATATATAGAGAAGTCATGTAAATGGAAAACATCATATTTTTGGAAAAATGTGTGTGTGTATGTGTGTGTGTCTGTGGACAGCATAGCTCAGGAACGAAAAGACCGTTAAACACCAAACTTGGTATTTAAGTTTGGATCTTCCTAGAATGCGACACGAAGATTTTCAAAAAAATCTCCTACCCCAAATTACCCTTTTACATGGAAAAAAATTTCGAAAATGTTGATTTTCTCAAAAATGGTTCTAACGATTTTATTAACACCTCTTATAGATATTTAGGACATTTACATGCCAAATAAAATATATACTTTTTGTCAAGAATGTACCAGGAATTGATCGTTTAAAAATCCTGTTTAAAAGGGGATTCGAAATTATTGTTGTCGCTAAGTTGATACAACTTTCCTCTATACCCACGCGGAGTTTGATCGTCATCTGTAATCTAGTTTGTTTACAGTACGCCATTTTGTTAGTTCATCTAAACGGTGATTTGCGATTTTACGATGGATACAAATATTGAACAAAGAATCTGTCTCAAATGTTGCATTGGAAATGGTATTTCGTGTGCCGAATAGCTGAAAATGTTACAGAGGGCTTACGGTGAATCGACTTTATCAAAAACACGTGCATATGAGTAGTACAGTGCATTCAAAAGTGGTCGAGATGTGGTGGAAAATTTGCCTCGCTCTGGTCGGCCATCAATGGTTTCAACTGAACTGAACATCGGTAAAGTGAAGAAAATGGTATCTGAAAATCATCATTTAGGTCTGAGAGAGATTGCCGCTGAACTTTCTGTGTCTCACGAATCGATTCGTACCATTTTAAATGATTGTTTGGGCATGACACGCGTTGCAACTCGGTTAATTCCGAAAGACTTGAATTTTCTACAAAAACTCAATCGCGTAAGGATTGCTGAAGACATGCTAAAACGAGCCAGTTCCGACCCCACATTCATGAAACGTATTGTAACTGGTGATGAAACGTGGGTTTACGAGTTTGACACTCAAATCAGTCAACAATCTTCTGAATGGCGACTTCCAAATGAACCGAAACCTAAAAGGGCATGTCAAACTCGATCAAAACTTAAGGTCATGTTGACAGTTTTTTTCTATTATCGCGGTGTTGTGCACTCAAGAGTTTTTGCCAGAAGGTCAGATGGTAAATAAAGACTATTATCTGAGCAATATGCGGCGTTTGAGAGAACAAATACGGCGAAAAAGGCCAGATTTGTGGAACGACAACTCATGAATACTGCACCACGATAACGCACCAGCTCACAAGGCTATTATTGTGAATGAATTTCTGGCCAAAAGCTCAACAAATTTCATCGTACAACCACCTGTTCACTTGATCTGACTCATGCTGATTTCTTTCTCTTTCCAAAACTCAAGTTACCACTTCGAGAAACCTCTTTTCAGTCGATAGAAGGCATAAAGGAAAATTCGCGGCGACAACTGACATCGATTCCTAAAAATGCCTACAAAAAATGTTTTGATGATTGGATTATTCGTTGGCATAAATGTATAATTTCAGAAGGGGCCTACTTTGAAGACGATAAAATAAAATTGGATGAATAATTCATTTTTTGTGTTTTATTGACAAATTCCCGGAACTTTCTTGACACAGGAATATCTTGAATTCTGAGAATAGCCTCTAGAGACCTCTTTATTCTGAATGGTCTTTTATTGAATTTTGCATAACTGGTAAAACGTAAGAGGTGGACAAAAACTTACCACAAAAAAACGTAGATCTCGTTAAAACACATAATTTATGTTATATACATTTTTACTTTCTCTAGCCCAGTATGTACAAACGGAAATTCATGTTTTAGGACCCCCTGTGTCCAAAAAACCATTTTCAGAAACAGGTTCGTGTGTGTGTGTCTGTGGACAGCATTGCTCAAAAACGAAAAGACGGTTAAATACCAAATTTGGTATTTAAGTTTGTTATCTTCCAAGGATGCGACACTACCTTATAACATGGAAAAATTATCGAATTTTTTTTTCTCCTAAAAACGGCTCTAACAATTTAGATTAAAATATCACATATTAAAGCCATTTCTATCACAAATAAAACGTATTTTGAATTTTCTGAGAATAGTTTCTAAAGACCTGTTTATTCTGGAGGAATTTTGCTTAATTTAGAATAACTAGCAAACCGTAAGAGATAGGAAAAAACTATAGATCTCATTAAGATACACAAGTTATGTCATATACATTATTTTCGTGGAACTTACCGTTTTAGAGGTATTCCTTGTTATTAGTTTGAGTTGAGAAGTACTTATACTTTTCACAGACGGGAGTGTTCGTTTTTCTTTTTTCTACACCTGGCCAAGCAAAGAGGCGATGTACAATGACAATCGCATAACGACAGCTTTTAAAACATTTGACTATCACTTTAGCCTAGTGCATTCCCTTAGTTCCAGTCTACTTATAAGGAACTAAGTAACAAAATTCTGCTAATGTTTATCTCGATTAGCGTGGTGTTGAAACAAATATTATCTTTTGAAGAGGTTTGTTTGTAGAGTAGCTAGAGAAAGTCATGTGAATGTAACACAACAGATTCTTTTTTTCATGGAGTTAATCGTTTGTGAGATAGTCTTTGTTTTTGGTTTCAGCTTTGAAAAACTTATACTGAATTTGTCAACTCCTGTCCATATAAACATAGGAACTTCGGTCACATAGCAACCAGCTTTTGACTATCACTTTAACCTTATTTTGCTTCTACTTACAAGAAAGCAAATAATAAGATAATTTCTGCTAATTTTTTTCTCGATTAGCATAAAGTAAACAGAAGCATAAGCTTTTTAACAATAATTTATTGCAGAGATGTATGAAAGTTATGTAAATGGAACACATCACATTTTTTTGAATATAGAGAACCCTAAATCTTGCATTTCCGGTGAAATCTCGGTATCGAATTTTTGGGTGGAATGCAATACTTTCGCTATATATGTATATAGTACGTCTAGAGAAAACCAAAATACCGTATCTGTGTTCTAAAGTCGGGAAACACAGCCCCACACGCCCACCTGCAGCGCCTCATGACTTTTTCAAGTTATCTGCACTCAAACTATACGTTGGTATAAGAAAAAATGTAAACAACAGTGGCCAAAGGTAGGTAGAAACTGGTGAGCACTGTTTAAAACACCTAAAAATTGTGTGAAATAGTGTGTGGCTGGTTACCTGAGATGTCGCTCCATAAAATCCACTTTATTTCTTTTCGTCCTACTTTTGACCTTTAAACAGTTTATACCTGGTCATGAGGAATAGCGTATACGGTAATCTTCACGAGTGGCATAATGCAATTGAACGCAATTTGTTTACAACATTTAATGCAGTCTTAGCATTACAAATACAATACATACACGTGAGTGGAAGGGTTGTGGCAGCACTGTATTTACTATGTTGATATAGGTGTTAATTATAAAAGAGCACACAGATGCAATAAAAGTGATTTTCTAATATATCAAGGATATAGTTTTAATTTATTGTACAAACAAAAGAAGTATTAATACCAAACGTGTCTTTTAATTCTGAACATGTTAGTCAGTGTATTGCTTTATTTAGCTAAAATTAGGTATTTTATATCACAGCCTGGGAAAAACGCGCTTGACTTTAATAATTAACACTTAATTATTAATCTATTTCTATTCTATAGTTCTTGGTGAACATTTTAAATTAAAAAAGAAGACATTACAAATAAAGACAATAAAAATAAATCAAAAATCGAGGTTGTGAGAGGTCACAATTGTGAAACACACAAATCAAATATGTAATCAGTTGCACTATATATATGCATTACTTATTAAATAATTCATATTAGAAATAATATTGCATTTGAAAATAGCACTTACACTGAAACAGAGGCAAAGGGGTGAGTCGATCACATAATGAAAAAGATTATCGTGTAACGTGTGCAATTAAAGTTACACGATTGTTCAAAGAATAACGAAAAACCCCGAAAAAAACTTACCTGTCCGGGCAATCCAGCTGATATCTAACTCGGGACCCCTTGATTGGAGGCAGACACGTTAACGTCACACCTCAGAGGCGGGTATATCTACTTCTTGTTAATCTAAATGAATTTTCAATACACATTTTCAAATTTCATCGTAAAATACAGAAGGCAAAGCGATAATCAGCTTTTAAAGAGGATGTCCCTATGTGATAGCCTTGAAATGCCATGTTCATGAGCAAAACAGGAGTAACTATGAGTCCGCCTCTGTGGCGAGGACATTATGTACTAGGCTCACATTCAAGAGGTCCCGATTTTGAATCTTAGGGTGAGACGCCTTGATAATTTTTTTCCGGGGTTCTCTCTGATCCTAATAAGGTAAAACACGCGTAACTAAGCTCTCTGATCCTTAGGCCCATTTCAATATCGTTTCACTCGCTTCATTCATTCACCTTTTTAAATAACCTACCAAGCTAAAAAGACGCTAAACTTATCAAAAAATAAAATAGAAATAACGACTTCGCCTTTAAATATTCGAATAATAACATCTTGTAAATGTTTAGCTAAAAATACAAATAGTGTGATTCAACTTCTGATTTATATATGCATTAAATGTTGTCTATCTCTTAAGGTTTATCAGTAAAACAAAATTAATTCAGAATGTAGAGGAGTTCATAGTGTACTTCTAGAAAATATTTATTTGTATTGCAAATATCTGAAATATGCGGCAGTTTCCTCAAAGAGCCGCTTTTAAAAAATAAAAATAACAAGAGATTTTTTTTTGTAAAAGATAGTTCCGGGTTGGAGGCACTTTCTTGTAAACCTTCATGTCACTTCCTACCAAGTTTGATATTTAGCAGAGTTTTATTACTTTCTCTACACGTACTATGCACATAGTACAATAGAGAAGATATTGTATTCTATCCACAGACTCAATTTCGAGATTTTACCTGAAAATCATGTTCTCACGTCCCCTGATTCCAAAAGAATCAGCAATTTTTAAAAAGAGAGAAAAAAAAAGTCAATTTGTATGTCATAGCTCAAAAGCGAAAATGTCGTTTAATATTAAACTTGGCCTTTAAATTAAATATCCTCCAAGGTTTCAACACGAAGATTTTGAATAAAATCTTTCCTTACATAAAAATATGTTGAAAATGTTTTTCTCAAAATGGGTCTAGCCATTTTTATTAAAATACCGTATATTAAAAATATTTAAATGATAAAAAAATGCATATTTTGAATTTTATGGAAATGACCTCTGAAGACCTCATTATTCTGGATAAATGTTGCATAACTGGTAAACCGTAAAGCATAGACACAAACTTACTACACCAAAAATGTAGAGCTCGTTAAAGCACACAATTTATGCCATATATTGTTTTATAGAGTTCACCGTTTCCGATAAACATTGGGTTAACTCTTAAACCACTTAAGCTTATCTGTAACGGGAAGTCAACTTTCATTTTATCTCCCTTTTGTTTTTCTCCTGACCTTTCAAAGCGAACTAAACTTCAAGTGTTCAATAATGACCAATTGTTAAAACACTTGACGATCGCTTTAGTCTAATATATATATATATATATATATATATTATTTCCTTTAGGTTTAAAGGAAGCAAATAATAAGAAAATATCTGCTAGTGTTTATCTTGATTAGCATGGTGTAGGTACGTATATCCTTTTGTAGGAACAGTTTCTTTGCAAAAACAGATAGAAAAAGTAACTTTTTTTAAATTATGACTTTCACAGATAGACACACAAAGACAAGCGCGCGAAGCAAGAGGAGAGCTTTTATACGATGTACGTCCAGAAAGTAAGTTTCGTTTCAATTTATCTTCGCTGCGGCGCTGCGATCGCAGTTCCGCACATGCGCGGTAGACGCTCTGTATCAAGGAGAAGAAACGTAGGCCATTTTGAGATCGCTGTCAGCCACATATGCTTTGTTGTGCTTGTTTACAATGTCGGTGTTGATTGAAAATCCCGCCGCTTGTGAAATCAGATCTGTAATTCGTTTTCTGAATGCTAGGAAAGTGAAACCAATTGAAATTTATCGGCAAATTTGCGAAGTTTACGGACAAAATGTGATGAGTGATTCAATGGTGAGAAGATGGGTCCGACAGTTCAATGAAGGACGTAGTGAAGTGCACGATGAAGAACGAAGTGGGCATCCATCTTTGGTTACAGAAGAGCTGGCTGGGATTTGGCTGGGACATGTTTGACCATCCTCCGTACAGCCCTGACCTCGCTCCTAGCGACTTTCATCTGTTCTTACATCTCAAGTCTTTCCTTGGCGGTCAACACTTCAACAACGACGAAGAGCTGAAAGAAAATGTTTCCAACTTTTTGAAGACACAGGCGGCAAACTTCTATGAAGAAGGTATACAAAAACTTGTGCCACGCCATGACAAATGCCTGCAAAATTTCGGCAGTTATGTGGAAAAGTAGTTTAAGAGTTGTAGAATTTTGTTCAATAAATAATCATTCTGTATCTATGCACAATTTAATTTTATTACCAAACGGAACTTACTTTCTGAACGTACCTCGTATAAGTAGGTGTATTAAGTTTAATGTCCTTTAACCACGTTGGTGATATCGGACGATGAAAGAATGAAATCGGTGGAACGATTCTCAAATGATTTTGGAGTCCAGGAACTTAAGGGGTAGTCGACATTCTTCTTCTCAGTATCAGGGAGCCCCCTCTCAAAAAAACCTTAATCCTAGTTGTATCATTCTAAGCAAACTTCGAATTCACGACCTCTTGAAAGTAAGTCATACATGCTAACGCTAGACTATTGAGGTGCGTGCAGGTAGTTTATAGACCTTTTTTTTTTTTATTCTCAAAGCATGTATTTGCGGTAAAATCTTAAGTTTTGGGGCTATACTTTACTAAAGTGTGTAACTGTATTACATTCCCTAGCACGAATGTACAATGTACATATTAGATAAAGAAGGTATTGTATTCGACTCAAAAATTTGACACTGAGATTTCACCGGAAGTATATGTTTGAGACTCCCTAAGTCCTTCTAAAAGCGATTTCAGAAAAAAATGCCCATGTGTGTGCGTGTCTGTGGGCAGCATAGCTCAAAACGAAAAGTCGGTTAAATACCAAACTTAGTATTTACGTTCAGTATCTTTCAAGGATGCAACACGATGTTTTTCAAGAAAGTACTTCCAACCGACTACCCTCTACATGGAACATTTTTCAAAAATGTTAAATTTATCAAAAAGACTATTAACGTTTTTAATTAATACATTATATGTTTAATACATTTTAATGACAAACGAAATATACTTGTATATCATGATTTTTTTCGCTCTCATTCTGGATGGCGTTTGTGCAACTGATCAACTTTTTGAGTGACCTATCCAAGATATTCCTTGTTAGAGATTTCAGATTTAAACTATTTAAACCTTTCTTAAACCAGAAGTGACATTTCTTTTCATTTCTCTTTTGTTTTGCTCCTGCAACGAAAGAGAACCGACTTTCAATTGTTTCACACAGCCGATCAGCTTTCCAAAGATTTACTACTGCTTTAGCCTAGTGTATTGCCTTGTTTCCCCTCTACTTACAAAAAGAAAAAAAAAATGAAAACAAGAAATAAGACCAATTTTTCTAATGTTTTTCTCGTTCAACATGAGGTAGATAAAAGAATAATGTTTTGTAAGGAAAGTTTGTTGTGGAACAGATAGAGAAAGTCATGTGAATGGAATATTCTTAGAGTCAGTAAAAGTATATTTCCGATAACGTGTGGACGTTTTAGTTGGAATACTAAATCCTCTACTCACTAAGGAAAGCAGTACAAGAAGCAAAAGTGTGTAGTTTTATAGATTGAGAATCTTTTTACAACACGTACTTTATTAGAGTGGATGAGTGGTTACACCGCTCGCCTCTCATCAAGGCGGCCCGGGTTCGAACCCAAGCGCTCACATGTGGGATTTGTGGTGGAGAAGCGGCATCTGGATGGGTTTTCTCCGGGTCCTACGGTTTCCCCCGCCACTCAGCCCACAAATTGCTCCATCATCACCTTTCCAATCATCAATTTCGCTTACATTTCATATCATCCACTTCCTCATGTTCATGCCTGGCTATGAGTCGACCCCTCGTAACAGGTTCTCCATTCTGTGATTTCGTGCCGTAGGCTTCAGACCCTAGGTATTGGCTTGTAAGTCTTAGTTACGGGGAGGGTAAGCCGATTTCGAAAAAGAAACTTTATTAGTAGCTGTTAAAATAAACGCATTAAAAGCCTGCAGAGATTTCAAATTCCGACCCTGTATTTTGCAGACCAGCCACCTTAGCCTAGCCTGGCCAACCATTGTGGGTTATTAAATTACAGGGAAATGATATCATTTGATATTTTCCTTTTTCTACGTTTCCACACACATATATCACGATACACTTTTTTTTTATAATTCATTTAGATCGCGTGTCTGCCACTTGCATATATAAATACATATCCCTGTGTATGTAGGCGAGGCAGGCTGATAGCTGCAAAGAGTCGTTTTATGACCGGTAATATTCATTAAACATCGCAAGCAAGCAGTGTTGCCCCCTTCCACCTCCAGTTTTGGGCCCCCTCGCTCGACCGATATCCCATTAACCAACTGCGTCGCCCCTCCCCCAGCCAGCCAGCGACAACAGCAACAAACCCCTCTAGCACTTGTTGTTAGTATATAGTTATAATAACTCTGTAAAGCTTCTGGTTCTATTACGAGCGTTCCCACTGCCTCTAATGACAAAGTGTCCCTCTCTAAATGAGATGTGACTCATAGCCAATGCTGTTATTATCATAATGATTAGCATGTCGAGCCGAATCTTTAGGGAGTTGTTGACTCACGCGGTTCCCTTTTCATTTGTTTTCTCAAGTAACGCCGCTGCCGAGAGTTTGATTACAGTGTGGACTTAATGATGTCTTTCGCAAACTCCGGTTCTCTACCAGCTTAGTGCAGATTATCTTGTCAGGATCTGTGAGTGTTCCTTTAGGACGACAAAAAATAACACTGTAAACGCTGTAAGGCTGCCTTACACAGGCTTACAGAGTTTTTTTTCGTTGAAACATCCCATGACCTTTCGAAAACAGAAATTATAAAAGTTGCACTCACATGACTCTATAGTCACTCCTCTACAACAGTGATTTACACTTATAATACATACGTTTTACATTCTCTAACACGTATGTACAATGCACCAGAAGGGATAATGAAAGTGTTGTATTCCACTCAAAAACTCGATACCCAGATTTCACCGTAAATATATGCTTTGAGGTCCCCTGAGTCCAAAAAAGCATTTCCCATGTGTGACTGTGGACAGTGTAGCTCAAAAATTAAAGTCGGTTAAAAACCAAACATGGTATTTCATTCTATTGTCTTCCAAGGATGCGACACGAAGACTTTAAAGAAATCTCCCCTAATACCCTTTAAATGAAACATTTTCGGAAACTTGTATTTCTAAAAAATAGCTCAAATAATCTTTATTAAAATGTCATAAGTTTAAGACAAAATCATGACAAAAGCACTGTAAATCTTCAATTCTCTGGGAATAGTCTCTGAAGAACTCCTCATTCTAATCCAATTTTATATAATTTTGCATGACTGGTAAACCGTAAGAGCATACTACACAAAATGTGGATCTCATTAAAACACACAATTTATGTGGTACATTTTTTGTAGAGGTAACCGTTTTCGGGATATTTCGAGTTATTTATTTTCATTTCATCTGCTTAAACATATCTCAAACGGCAAGAGGTTTTTCTTTTCGTCTCTCATCTGTCCACTCAAAGCAAGCAAAGAGAACCGAATTTCAATTGTTTTACATAGCGATAAAAGATTTTACTATCAAAGTGGTTTCCCTATTTCCTTTCTACTCACACAAAAAAGTAATAAGAACAATTCTGGTATGTTTATATTGATTAGCATTATGTAGATAAAAGTATATTCTTTTGTAAGAAAATTTTGTTAGGGGAATAGCTAGAGAAACTCATTTAAGTGTATACTCCTTAAGGTGTTTCTCATGCATTTTTAGCGATTTTGGTCTGAAAGCCAATTTTTCGAGTTTAATATATATATATATATACTTTACACATTTGCACTGTTTGATTCTCTTAGGACATATGTAACACTTATATTTATGTCAATTTTAAAGGTAATTTCTTCAGGCTCAATTTCCCCATAATTGAAACTCTATCTTTATTTAAAAAATATATTGCTAAAGCTGTAAGCTAAAATATGTGAAATAAAACTTTATAAAAAACTCAGTCAGGAAATTTGTTACAAAGATGTTAAGAAATATAATTTTAAAACGTGACACATGTTGCTCAATATCTGGAGGAGAAGATTTTTTTCAGCTAATAAGTCAAATAAATCAATACATCCAGAATGAAAATGCATATATGAATGTAATGTGGCATGAATATAAAACATTAGAAAATCAATTTATCATTTCGGTATCTCCTTAAGCCGGGAAGTGTAATAAAATGAGAGAAGTATTCTCAAACGAGCCCGAGATGGCGCCGCGATAACGTTTACAATCGCACTCGGGAGGTCCCGGGATCGATCTCCAACGACCGTCCACTCTAAACTATGTGTTTTTCGTGGTTTTGACGGAGTCCCTAGGCGATTGTTGTGATGGATTCTCATCTACCATGATTGTCACTCCATAATTTCCTCTTCATTCAATTTTTTTCTCAACTTTCAGGTATGCATTCACGATCGTAGCGATGTCAATGTGGGCAGTTAGCGCGGATGCATCAGTAATGGAAAGATAACTCTCATGAACATAGGTTCCGCCAGTAGACGAGCACGTCCTCTCTGACGGTCCGGCAGCGAATAGGTCATCGGGCTTGGAAAAGTTATGTTCTTCCACGCGCCTCTGGTGCCCTGTCGTCCTATGATTCCTTCATCTCATACTATTCTCCTGTGAGATGTTAATTAAATAAAATGGCATAGTTATAGTGCGCGAGCTGTCATGTCTACTCTTTACCCCTTTTTAACCGGCATTTATCTTAAAATAAAACTACAGCATAACGGAAAGCGTCGTAAAAAAGTATCCAGGTAACTCACCATAAATGAGATTCTTACATATATCTTAATAGAGTCAAAATGTCATTATATTTTACAAATTTCGTTTGTGTTATATCTTTTGCATATTGTACTTTAAAGAAAAAGTTAGAGCCATTTTTGAGAAATAGAAAAATGAGAAAAACTTTCCAAAGCAAAACGTAGTTTGGGATGGGACATTGTTTTTAAGGTATTCAGATGTATTTTAGGAAGCCGTTGAATTTAAGTATGTAGAGTCAAGTTTGATATTAAATCTACTTTCGCTTTTGAGTTCTACGTTCACGTTTTAAGTAAGGCGAAGCAGATAGAGACTGTTTTATTGAGATCATCACCAGCACCACCATCATCTGCCACAAATATTAGACCGTTTATTCTCTTTTGGCTTCAAGAAATGTAGTAGATGTAAGAATCTTTAATAGTAATGGCTTACAAGGAATAGGCACAGAAATACATGTGAATGGGGCATATAAGATTTTTTAATTACATAATTTGTTTATTAAGGCAGGCTCAAAACGCCTATTTCTGGTGAAATTTCTGTATCAAATTTGTGGCTGGAATGCAGTACTTTCTGTGCTTATTATAGGTAAGTGGCAGAAAAGTAGATATCTATGTGTTACATTTATATGACATTCTCTACATATCTACAACAAATTATTACAATTATTACAAAGCTTATTCTTCTATATACTTTAGAATAATCGAGATAAATATTAGTAGAAATTGCCTTATTACTTAAGCTCTTTTAAGTAGAAAGCAAATAAGGGAATACACTAGGTTAAAGCGATAGTCAGTTCACTTAAAAGCCGGTTGCCATGTGGTTAAAATCCATTTTACTTTCTTTAGCATGTATGCACAATGTAAATAGTGGATAGTAATGGAAATGGAGTTTTATTTATGGACGCTTTTTAAGTAGGTTGTGATTCTCAGCGTCCCATTCTATATTGAGCGTGAAAGACTGATTCATTTTGCTGAGAGGCCTCTTTATCAGGCTTGGAGATAGTGGATAGAAAGTTGTTAACCCCCAAACATTCGATACGATGTTTCACCGAAAATACATGTTTTGAAATCGCCTGCATTCAGAAAGCATGTTTTGAGATCTCCTGCATCCAAAAAGCATTTTTAAAAAATGTCGAGTGTGTGCTTCTCTGTCTGTCTGTCTGTTTGTCTGTCACACGTGGGCAGCGTAACTCAAAAAACGAGAATTCGGTTAAATACCAAACTTGGCATTTAAGTTTATTATCTTCCTAGAATGCGAACTAGAATGCCAACTACAGTTTACATGGAACATTTTTCAAAAACTTTGATCTTTTCAAAAACGGCTTTGATTAAAATACCTATGTTTAAGATATTTTTGTGCAAAACAAAAGGTATCTTTTGAAGTTTCTGAGAATAGCCTCTAAATACTTCTGTATAACTTTTTGTATACTTGGGAAACAGTAAGAGATAGACAACTATTAAGTTTTGCCTATCTCTTACGGTTTACCAGTTATGCAAAATTCAGAAAAGTTTATCCTGAATAAAGAGATCGACAGAGGTTATTCCCAGAAAATTTAGGATATTAATTTTATTTGTAATGTAAATGTTTTTAATATACGGCATTTTAATCAAAAAGGTTAGAGCCATGTTTGAGAAGATAGTCTTTCAAATTTTTTTCATGTAAAGGGAGTTTGAGATGTGGGATTTTCCTCAAAACCTTCGTATCGCATCCTTGGAAAATGCTAAACTTAAATACTAAGGTTGGTGTTTTACCCACTTTTCGTTCAGACACAGTGTTCACTGTCACACAGAAAATTCAAGATATAAATTTCGTTTGTTATGAAAATACTTAAAAATATGACATTTTTGATAAAAACCAATTAGATCCAATTTTGAAAAAATAAAAATGTTCTAAAATTTGTCCCCTGTATAGGTAGTTTTAGTAGTGGGGGATTTGATTGAAAATCATTGTGCCCCATCCTTGGAAGATACTGCAATTAAATACCAAGTTCATTTTTGAGTTAAGCTGGCCACACACAGACACACGCTTGGACATTTTTTTAAAAATGTTTTTTTTTGGTTCAGGGGTCTCAAAACATGTGTTTCCGATAAAACCTGGGTATCTAACTTTTGAGTGGAATAAAATATCTTCTCTACCTGCTATATATGTTCTACATACTGTGAGAGAAGGTAATAGTAAGTGGATTTTAGCAATCTCCTCATATAGATATACGGAATACACTTCGGACACTGCGACCTATCTCGTTATTTTTTGGCTAAGAAGGATTGAAGGAAAAAGAAATGGATAACTGCTGTGATTCTCAGCGTCCCATTCTACGCTGGGCAAGCAAGACGGCTTAATTTTGCTCAAAGATCTTGAGGTTCGTTTACGTACCGTAAATCTTTGACACAGGAGCACCGGCTTTACATCTCATGCGAAGGAAGCCATAATAAGAATTTTGCGTCCGAAAAATCCATCGCCGTCCACGACCTTGAGAACCAGAGGCTAATATGTGACCCCTAAACTACGGAGGGACCACAAGAGAATAAAAGCTGAAAGCATGCAGGCCACAGTGCCATGCAAAATTCCCTAACGTTTCCAGCCTTTCAATGACCCACCGGCCAAGCAGCCCTCTAGAGTCCACGGGGAGTCCCTTTCCCTTGAGCAAACGACCGTTCCATACACCAAGAAACCTAGAAGTATATCTGAAGGATAAAAAGGAAACGAAATGAAAGGGAAATGGTAGAAAGTGTATCATGATAGATAATAAACCAACTCAGTGGCCTACCGACCAGAGAAACCATAGGCTCCCCATATAAACTGCTCAAGTGTTTCTTCCATTCCAAAATACTTACATCCATGAATATTACCTCAGGATATTCCAAACCTTTAACGCCTTTACTTTTTTCCAATTATTTAAAATGTACTTACGTAATCTATGTGATGTCGTTTCAACACATACACCATTTAAAAAAAAAAAATTCTTTATTGCCTAACTACAAATAGTTTTTTGCGACATGCAAAAACAGAACGGTACAACAGTTATAACATAATGCAATATAAGCCATTAGAACAGAACAGTATACAAATAGTCAGTACATTATAAGAGAGTTGTTATAATTAATTATAAAAAAAATCAAGGTACAGTACAATGAATATATAGCGATACAGCATTGTGAAAGCCTGCTTAATGGAATTTTCCATTTTCTTGTGGTTTAAAATGAATTTCAATCCATGAGATTCACTGGTGTTTTATTTTGATAATTTTTCAGTATTTAATCGTTTTAATTTGTAACAATATTTCAAGAAATGCTCAACAAAACCTGCATTATAAGCAAACGTCGGTGAACTGGTGATGTTTTAAAAATCCGCATTTCATGCCAATAAATTTAAAATAAAACACATTTAAGGCTTTTTAGAGAAGAGCGAAATTAAATATCTGGTGTGGAATCAAATCCTGGTCTCCTGCATGACAAGCATGACCACATTACATTACGCCATCCAACATTTGTTTCAATTAGGAGTGCATGGCACATTAATAGGTTTCAGAGCCTGGCCTGAATTCCATTATAGCTTTATTCCTCTATTAATTAATCTAAAAAGCAATATGATTCTTTCAATTACATGATATTCCTTATTGCCAAACGTATTGTAGAAATACTGTGTCTGTCTCAAGTGATCACGAGTTCGAATCTTGGATAGTCTGACCTACTTATACCAGGAATTCTTTTTTTTTTCTTTCTTTCGGTTTTATTATTATTTTGTTACTGTTGTTTCACGAGCTGCCTTATTCTCAAAAGATAAACGAATGTGAAATTCTAAGGTGTATGCACACCGGGTTGAAAGATCATTTCAGCGCGATATGACCAAACCGCTAATTAAACGGAAAAACGAACAATGAACTTAACCGATTTACTTCCTCTTGAGAGGCCGAATAAAAATTGAGATTTAGTGATTAAATTTTATAAATTTTGAAAAAAATGTATAATAATTCAGTAAACAATGTGATTGAATTATCACGGTTTTAAGCTTTTGTTTAGTTCCAACGTCAGTTCAGACAATTTTAACCAAGTTTCTCAAATTTTGAAGTGGGTGAAAATTTTTGATTATGAAATATTGTATTTACATAATAAAATTTATGAAATAACTTATATTTGCATGTGCAATCATAGTACAAATTTTACTCGAATGTGTCCCTTAAGTCATAAACTACTTTAAATAGTTCTGTTAATATATGACTATAAAGTCCATTTCTAAACGTAGCAATTTGAACGTCATGAGCTGAAACGGAGTTTATTAAATCCTTCAATATTGTAATAAGACATGTGTGTTTCATTTTATAGCTTGATAGACAAAGACATTTTGAAATTAAAATTTTCAATACTGCAGTCTCTAAAAACCAGAAAGGTAGCTAGGTGTCGAGAGCTGCATCATTGGACGGTGATCTGGGAGACGTACCTTTTGGTGCTGGGCTGCGCAGCGACGACTGGTCCTCTCTCCGGCGTTGCAGTGCTGAAGTCGATTCTCGACGCACCTCTGCTATTTATGGACTCAGCGACGAGCAATCGAAACCTATTTATATCTAGCTCAGGTATTGAGGGGCGATGATCTCAAGTAGATGGTACGGGAAATTATCTTAAAATAAGCATCGGCACTTTTCGTTCAGTCAAAGGTTTATTTCCCTTCACAAGCGTTCCCGAGAAAGTTCCTGGAGCGATTGTGTTCCGGTAATTTTTCTGGATCAAGGGCGTAATGCGCACAAAGGTAATTAAAATTTACGATACGACAAGTGCAACTGTTACGTGCAGAATAACTGTAGACACTTTAACGTTCTACCGTGGCTTCCTTGTTTCCTGCGTGGTAGGTTCCGCGTGACATTACGTTTCAACTGGGTGAATCACAATAATGAATTTACTATTTTGCGAGGATTCTTGTTTTGGGCGTCACAGGTTCCACGTGTAGTTACATTCCAACTGCCTGAATCACAATACTAACTTTACTATTTTGCGCGGATTCTTGATTTGGGCATCACAAGTTCCGAGTTGAGTTACATTTCAACTGCCTCGCCTCCAAATTAGGGCGAATACTCTACATTTATAGCAAATTCTACCCATGCGCAAAAGTCTCAACTTGCAATCTCATTGGCCCAATTTTGGCGCCGAAATTAGCTTGGGGTGCGCTTCTGTCGTGACGTGATTAATTCTAATTGGTCAATGCGTCTTATACGTGATTCTTGATCTAAATTTCCTCGTGGTTCCCCAGCTTATATGTCACCTCCACTCACTCTTTCGGAGACGTGACTATAAAATAGCGTCTTTCCCCTCTTACAATAAACAAAGAAATAGCGTAACAACTGAATTCGTCGCTTGAAAACTCTCGGGTTGAAGTTAGAAATGCTTTCCAGGAACAATCTCTCTGAACATCCAATATACAATAAATACATGATATCTTACTTAGTAATTTACCTAAACAATCTAATCAATTAAAATATAGGTTATGCGCTTATTCACCTGGGCGACAAGCCGTCTCACAGTCTATGTCACATTATTCTCAAAGCTCAAAGAGAATAATCTAAAAGCGTTAATTAGAAAGTATATTTGCATGTATAACTAAACAGTTTAAAGTGCAAAAAGTATAGAATTTTCTAAATGTTTCGAATAGTAACTTCCACTTTAACACGCGCTTTATTCAATTATTTATGCTAAATAGCGGCTCTGAACTTCAATTTAACAATATATGTCCATTTTGATTTCAAAAAAGGATTTATTGTAAATTATTGCTAGGGTTTTTACATAAATGGTGTTCACAACTTGTGAAACCTGGAATTTTTTTACTGGTGAAATGTTCAATACTAATGAATGATGAATGATGAGTATCTTTACAGTAATAAATAAAGTTCCACTTCAGCCACAAGCTTATAAATAACTATTTATATTTTTGCTCAGCACAACATAAAATTGGCATTTATTGTATAGTAGACCAGACCTTTTAGGGACCAATGGATTCCCTGCACTCTGAACTTCTCCCTTTTCTTTTTCCTTAACGTTTTTATGCATTCTTTGGCCAGACATTGTAAAGGGTAAAGATGGGAAACAGGCTACTTATGCTCATATCGGTTACGTGTGTCGGCACTTTGAATAGTCGCCAGTGCCTTATTGACGTCCCTATCTTACCCCTTTATTGCATCAAAAGTCTCTGATCAAAGTAGGAATATACACTTATACTATTTGCCTAGTATTTAATTTCATTATCTAAGACAATATATGTGCCACAATATTCTAATCCAGCAATATAAATCTACATATTTTAATTAAAATAATTTCTCTGGTTTATGTTTTAAATTGGATTAAATATGTCATATGTGATTAAATTATTTTGAAAATTACGTGTATATTTATGTCAGTATATTTAATATCTTATTACACCCAACTTTAACCCCATTTTATTATATGTATGTATACACACACAACAAGAAAGTGCAAATGTATTGAGATACCAATTTATACACTATTATTTGTAGAGGGTCAGCTGGTAATAGAACAGGATTATGACGACATAGAATATATGAGTAATTTATAGAAGAAGTGAACCTTATAGAGCAATATAATAAAATGTAATAAATGGGAATTAAAATATATTTGAAGAAACTTCTATATGTCTTGGAGTGAGGAAATGAAAAATTTGATTTCGGAAGATAAAATGGTCTGCATAAAAGGACGCGGGGAAGGTGATTATTTGGGGGTAAAAGCCAACTCAACCTTCAGTCAGGAAACTAACATAAATATCCAGAAAGGTAGATTATCAATGGCTATATTAAATGATGTTCGCTGGGATCGGACAGTAACAGTGAGAAAATACTACAAATTTATAATAAGAAATACAATAACACATGGAGCAGAAACTGGAATCTAAACATAATCTGAGAATGAAGCTACTTTCTATAGAAATGAATTGTTTAAGAAGTTCGACGCTTCACTTGAGATTCTAAATAGGGGGAAAAAATTGAAACACAATTATTAGATATGAGCTATATTATTAGATATAGTAGTATATTATTAGATTTTGTGAGATATAAACTACTAGAATTAGTGTAAAGTAACAACATTTTTAATATGTTGAACCACAAATTACTATTATGATGTAAATATTGTTATTGTTAGGAATGTAAAAACAATCGTTTAGTTATATTTACGAAAGTGTAACATCCATGCCAATGAAGAGCTCATACAGCATATCACTTTCTCTACCAAGAACCATGTACAATGTACATAGTAGGTAGAGAGGGTATTGTATTCCACCCAAAACTTTAATGCCGAAATTTCACCGGAAATTCATATTTTAAGAACCCATGAAACCAAAAAGCATTTTCAGCAAAAGGTCCATTTATGTGTATGTCCGTGTGTCTGTGGGCAGATGGCTCAAAATCGAAAGGTCTATTAAATATCAAACTAATATTTATTTCCTATTTTACAAAGATATGATACAAAGATTTTCAAGAAAACCTCCACCCCAAACTACCCTTTACACGGAAATTAAAGCACCGTATATCTTTTTATGAAAAATGAAATGTATGTCCTGAATTTCTTGGAAACAGCCTCTGGATGGCTTTTGCATAATCGGTAAACCGTCACAGATATCATTAAAGCAACAAATTTATGACATATTCATCCATTTTTCTAGAGTTAACCATACCCGAGATCTTCCTTGTTATTGGTTTCAATTTTGCAATACTTATACTTTTCTCAAAACGGGCAGTTACCATCCGTTTATATGTATTGTTTAACTCCGTCTATGCAAAGGAACCGAAGTGTCACATAGCGACCAGATTTAAAAGATTTCACTGGTATTCCTTTGTTTCCCTTCTTCTTAACAAGGAAGCAAATAATACGACCATGTCTGTTGATGTTTGTCCCGAGCTGCATGATGTAGATAAGAGAATAATCTGTTGTAAGAATAACTTGTTTGCAGAGTAGGTAGAGAAAGTCATGTGAATGGAAATCTGATTTGTTTTTGCTTCCATTCACAAAGAACTGGTGACATTCTTGCCTGGCATTGAGATGCAATCTGGTTACATGATTATCTCGCATGCTACTACGGCAGGGTCACGCTCTTCCGGAAGGAAATGAAGGGACTTGGCAATGTCAGGAAGGGCCGGCCCTAGCAGTGGGGAGGGGTTGACAGCTCGAGTTGCTTTTATTATTAGTTGCCTTGTGAACCATGCTAATATGCTCAGGCCGAGTTATACCTCAGGCTAGGTAAAAATGACTCGATTCTCCGAGTTCCTGCGGTGTACATTGTACATAACGCAGCCTAGAAAATGTGAAACATAAAGTGCAAAACAGAAGTAGAAAGAAAGACAGGTATCTTTATTGATGTCAAATTATTAACGTTATTACACAAATACATACTGCACGGGTCGTTGACCGTGCGAGCATATTTCAGATATAAGCTTAAAGTGACAAAAAGAAACAAAAGAGAAATGTAAAGGAACAAAAGGCGAACAAATCTTATGTGTTCCATTCAGTTAACTTTCTCTGTACAAACATTTCCATACAGAAACTATAAAAGTGGGCGCTAAACACTACCAAAAAAAAAACAACAACAAAAAAACACACACACAAACTATGCTTACAAAAGACTATTCCTTTATCTACGTCGTCGAGATAAATATTAGCAGAATTAATCTTATTATCTGCTTCCCTTTTAGTAGAAAAGAAATCAAAGAATACATTAGGCTAAAGCGATAGTCAAATCTTTTAACAGTTGGTGACTGTGAAACAATTGAGGTTGGGTTGCATGGTCCCGTTTGATAAAAGGTAAGTAGTTTAAAATTGAAACCAATAACAAGGATTATCTAGAAAACGGTCAACTCTACAAGAAAATCGTATATGTCATAAATGATATGTTGTAACAAGATCTATATATTTGGAGTAGTGAGTTTTTGTCTATCTCTTAAGGTTTAACCGTTATGAAAAATTCTGCAAAAAATCATCCAGAATAAAGTGCTCTACAGAGGTTCTTACCAGAAAAGTCAAATTTTACATTTTATCTTTAATATATAGGTATTTTAATCAAATTCGTTAGGGCCATTTTTGAGAAAAACAAAAATTTCTAAAAATTTTCTATGCAAAGGGTAGTTTGGGGTAGAGCGACTTTCTTGAAAATCTTGTATCGCATCCTTGGAAAATACTAAGCAAAATTTGGTATTTGACGGCTTTTTATTTTTGAGCTATTTTGCTCACACACACACACATACAAAGGGATCTTTTTATACTTTTTTCGGAATCAGGGTACCTGAAAACATATATTTACTAAGACATTTTGACATAGAGTTTTTGGATTTAATACAATACCTTCTTTAGCTATATACATTGTATATACATGTGTGCAAGAGAAAGTAAAATAGAGATAAATTGACTCTGTGTAATTAAACCAAATCGATATGGCTTCGCGCACTTTAGCTAGGAAATTGCCCATATTTTGCTGTTCCTCTGGTCAACCAGTGGATCCCAACATGCCTATCTCCTTCTAGTGGGATGTAAGTATTTTTCTTTCAGTTTAATTGTTCGCTAGTTCTCCCACTGTGCACATCCCGCCAAAGTATGCACCCAGCCTACATCCAAACCACAGAATGGGCATATTCTTCTACCAGAATTGTCTGTAACTTTCTGTGTCCTCCCAGCCCAAACCATGCCATTGCAATTTTTTCCTTTCTTCCTCAGCGAAGTATATATGTCTCTATACGCCAGTTCAGTTTTACCTCGTTTGCTAGAGCTAGAGAATATTTATTTTTACAAGTTGATTAAATTTCCTATTGATTGATGTCTGTTAATCTCCTTTTGACACCTTTCTAATATTTTACTTTCTGTACTCGTACTATGTACATACTGTATAGAGAAGGTATTGCACTCCACCCAAAAATTCCATATCGAGATTTCACCGGAAATATATGTTTCAGGGCCCTTGTATCCAAAAAACGCATTTTCAGAAAAAGGTGCGTTTGTCCGTGCGTTCGTTTGTCAGTGTGTCCGTGTGTCCGTGTGTCTGTGAACACGATAACTCAAAAAAGAAAAGTCGGTAGAATACCAAACTTAGTATTTAAATTCAGTATCTTCCAAGGATGCGACACGAAAATTTTGAGAAAAATCCCCTCACACCAAACTATCCTTTACATTGAACTTTTTTCGAAAATTTTTATTTTTTCAAAAATAGCTCAAACGATTTTCATTAAAATGTCGTATATTAAAGATATTTAAGTGACAAATAAAATGTATATTTTGAATTTTCTGGGAATAGCCTCTGAAGACTACTTTATTCTGGATGAATTTTACGGAATTTTGTATAACTGCTAAACCGTAAGAGATGGACAAACACTTACATCACAAAAATGTAGAGCACCATAAAACACACAATTTATGTTATATACATTTTTTCATGGATATAATCGTTTTTGAGATATTCCTTGTTTTTGGTTTCACCTTTAACAAACTTATACCTTTCTCATATAGGAATTTGTCAACTCCTGTCCATACAAACAAAGGAACTTCAGTCACATAACTTTTTTAAGCCCATTACGATTTGTTTTTATCCCTTCTAAATATTATTCCTAAGGCAGCCTATTTTTTCTGTTTACTTCAGGTTGATCAAGGT
The DNA here is from genome assembly GCA_030762935.1 of Hymenopus coronatus. Taxonomy (NCBI): domain Eukaryota; kingdom Metazoa; phylum Arthropoda; class Insecta; order Mantodea; family Hymenopodidae; genus Hymenopus; species Hymenopus coronatus. The sequence continues at coordinate 47,414,953 of CM060896.1, forward strand.
AAATCTTTGCAGAAATATTTTCAGTACACATTTCGTTGTAGGTACAATTGTGATAGAGGAAATTGAATCGACAGGTCATGTTTAAAAGTGGGTCACTATATGCTAATTTTGAACTTCCATAATCTTTCCATGACCTCTTGAGAGACAGCACTTAAAATAATCACAAAATATTGAAATATGCAAAACAAAATGGGTAACTCAGAAATGGCTGTAAAATATATATTGATAATTTGAGTCTTAATAATGGCATTAACAAACAGTAAGAGAAATTAATTTTGGGGACAAGAGTAGTAAAGGTAATCATTTTCGCAAATACTAATTGTAAAATGTTAGGATGAACTTCAAAGAATGTCACACAAATTACTGCCAAAAACATAATATAAAACGAAATTTCAATTAAGAATCCAAAATTTATGTAATTTAAATATACTGTCTCGGTCTGGTTAAGAATTATAGAAAATAAAGGCATAGAACAAGTGTCAAAACTCAATTTCCTAGGATACGAAATAACATATGACTTTGAAATACACATTAAAAAAATAATAATTACATAAAGGAAATCATAAAGAGAACACTAAAAATAAAGCAAGGAATGGCAATAACGAAGCTGTATAAAGCAATGGCCATGCCCGTTTTAGCTTATTGATAAAAAACATGGACAATGACTGCACAAAACAGAAGAAGAATGCAGACGCTGAAATGAAAATCCTCAGAGTTATAGTAAGATACATAAGTCTGGATAAAAAACAAAACAATGAAATAAGGCAAAAATTATACATAAAATAATTAAATGAAATAATAGCAGAATATAGAAGCAATTGGAAACAACACTTGGAAAGGATGACAGAAAACAGAATCCCCATGCAACATATAGTTTACAGATTTTAAGGACATAGAAAACCAATAACAAATGGAGTCTATAGATTTGAAGCCAGGACAGACAAAAAAAAAAAAAAAAAAACTAATCTGTAAAAGTGAAGGAGAAAAAAGAGATTCACATTTTTTTGAAATAAGTTATTTTTAAATAACTTTTATGATTTAATCTTTATATAAACTGCTATAATATTTCTTCTGAATGAAGTTCTATTCACAGGGCATTCTCAGAAAATTCATTTTGGCTTTTACTCTAAGTTGTTATTATCCTAAATATATATTATAATAGATATCGTTAGACTTATTTTTGAATAAGACATATAATAAAATTGTTCGAGTTTGAGGTTGTGGAATATTTTTGAACATTTTTGTTTTGCATCTTTGGAAGATAAATTTAAATACTAAGTTTGGAATCTACCCGATATTCCTTTTTTTTCTTTATTTTATGAGTTAAAATTTTCTCAGCAAATATAGGTATATACTTAAAAATCTTATGTGTTCCATTCACATGACTTTCTCTACATTGCTGGAACAAATGATTATTTAAAAGCATGTTCTTCTATCTACTTTATGATAATCGAGATAAACATTAGCAGAACTGTCTTAATAGTTGCTTCCTCGTAAGCAGAAGAAAAATAAGGGAATACACTAGGCTAAAACAATAGTGAAATCTTTTAAAAACTGAGTGCCATGTAGTTGAAATTCGTTCCTATGCAGGACCAGGAGTTTACAAATTACCACATGAGAAATGATCTCAATATTTTAGACCAGAAACAAATAACAAGGAATATCGCAGAAAAAGTCAATTTCAAGAAAAAAACGTATATTATGTAAACTGCTTGTTTTAACGTGATCTGCGTTTTTTGTGTAGCAAGTTTTTGTCTATCTCTTGTGGTTTACCAGTTACGCAAAATTCAGTAAAGTTCATTCAAATTAAAAAGCTCTTCAGAGGATATTCTCAAAGAATTCAAGATATACGTTTTATTTGCCATATAAATATATTTAATATACGGTATTTTAATCAAAATCATTACAGCAATTTTTGAAAAAAATCTAGATTTTCGAATTTTTTTCCAAGTAAAGGGTAGTTTCGGGTGGGGGTATTTTTCTTAAAATCGTTGTGTCGCATCTCTGAAAGATACTAAACTTAAATACCAAGTTTGGTATCTTACCGACTTTTCGTTTTTCAGTTATCGTTTGCACAGACACACGGACACACACGGACCTTTTTCTAAAAATGCTTTTTTTATACAGGGGACCCTAAAACATATATTTCTGGTAAAATCTCGGTACCGAATTTTTGGGTGGAGTACAATACTTTCTCTATACACTATGTACATAGTACTATAGAGAGAGTAAAAATATCTTGTTTGATTCAGGGTGTCTCAAAATATGTATTTCCGGAAAAAAAAAATCAGTATGGTATTTTGGGTGAGTGCAATGCTGAATCTAATTTGCTATAGTACATAGGTGACAGAGAAAGTAAAAAGGACACAATCGATCACACTCAGATATGGAAATTATGGCAGCACATGACACACACGCGTATGTGCACAAGAATTATTGTCTGCACTCACTCCACATATCACCGATGGCATCTGTTGCCCTCCCAAGGGGAGAGATATCTTTTGCTTCTCTCTTGCTATGCTATAAGCCGTCTCCTCTGTAGAATGATGTTACTATTTTGGAGATAGCCAGAAATCGCTCGCGTTTTGGGGATCTTTCCTTTTTACCCGCTTTGTCTTCATCTGTCGCCCCATTAATGTCTCTTTCATTTCTTCTTCCACTCTGAATTTCCTTGCCTATCCTCTCATTCTTTTCCACTTTCCTCCTCCTCCCTTCAAATCCTCATTATAACTTTTCCTTTGGGTCAGAGCCTATCATTTCAAGAAACTTATGTTTCTGTTTATCAAATAACTAGCATAATTTAGAACATGCAACGAAAATATATATTGAAATTCTTTCGTAAATTTTAAACTTCAGAGTTTATGAGAGAACTTTTACAAACGGTTTGATCCGCAAATGGCTCCTACTGTTTGAATCTTTAATTTTATTTAAAGATATGTAAATGTTGTGAAGCCTTAGGGACGGGAATTAACCCTGGCATCGGTGTTAGGCAACACTCAGGAAACTGTTGATATAAGAAGGTACATGGTGAATCTAGGTTAAGAAAACGCGTTGTCTCACAACATAGAATATTTAAGCTGATCAAATTTTCCTCACAGGGACAGACCATTTTGATACCTGGTCCAGATTCTTGTGAATATGCAGCAATTTCATCAGCAGCCAGATGTGTAATAAGGTGAGGAGGTAGTTACAGATGGACTCTTAGGAGAGGATAGAGGACCCAAGGCATGGTCAGGAAAATAACTCTAAGTTCTCAATTCTACCGGAACCCGCATCCCCTTACCGAGCGCCGCATGCACTTCAGGCAAGTGGTCTGCCAATGAGAGATCAGCCATGAAGCACCTAGTGTTTCCAGGTCGTTACAACTGTTATCACCGATTTCACTATCAATTTTTGTGAACAAATACTAATGGCACATTCAGGTAAATCACCATCATCAGTCTGAGATCAACCTTTGGGCAGGAATCATCTCTTGAACCCATGTTCTCTCAAAACTTTATAGAACGCAATCCTGCCATTTTGAAGAATCTTAGCCATTTTAGCTGATTGGTCTCCGGGAGTTTTTGTTTTCACATTACTAGAGAGCATTAGATACTATATACTATGTCCAGTGGTTAGATATAAGTACTATTTCCAAGAGCTGAATGTTCGTCTAATGTCAATCCTTTGAATTCCTACTCGTGATCACAATAACTAATTTATAGGTTGGGAATTCTATGTAAGTACTCGAAACCATCTGTTCCGTTTGGAAATATTTGAAAAAGCGTGGCCATCCACATTTGAAGAGTTAGTGGGTGTCTAGAAGTGAAAGAAGGTGATTTGAACATTTATGTAAATTTGTAGAGTTAGGGGCATTTTAAACCTCTCTATGTGCTAAATTTTCAAATATACATAGTGTGTCACTGTAAAACGTTCCTTCAAAAATATGAAAAAAAAATGCAGATATATGCAATATGAGGCATCTGCTTTACCTCTCTCGCCAAGGTAAATACCGGATTGGGTATTTAATAGTAAAATAAAACTAACCCCATCTGCTTGTCGCGGAGCTAAGCGTTATGGTATAACAGTGAAGGCTAGCTGCACTTAATCATCTGACTACGAATGGCACCATCTGACTACGGATGCCCACATCTGACTACGGATACCACCATCTGTTTGCGGATGTTAAGGTAGCTAGACTGGATAGCACTCTAGCACCATCTCTTGGCAATGTGGTTCGTGAATGAGAACTTAAAAGCTACAGTCAACCAAATACCGTGCATGAGGTATATTATCAGTTTCGACATGACCAAAATGTTAAAGTGACGTGAAATAAAATAGAATTTTGAAATAATGGGACACAATTGTGATGTGGGTAGCCAGGTAGCTTAGGCATTTCGTTTGGGACTGGTATTCGGTAGGTCGTGGGTTCTATTATCAAGTCTGATGGTTTTTTCGGGGGTTTTCACGGGTCACTAGGCGAATGCTGGGAAGGTTTCTCCCATCCTCCTGTAATTTATTTCATCTCCATTTCATCCCAACGGATCTTTTCTAGAGCTATAGGTGTCGGTAAGGCTGCATGGTGACACCCATCCGTGGTGGTGAATATACTTTAGAAATACAGCTTTCTGGATATCGTTGGAGTCGTCTGTAGGACTAGGGTGAAATGAAGAACTGCTTGGACTAGGCATGCAAGGTACTCATTACGACGACTCTTTCTTCGCCGCCCGTCGGTAATATTATTTTATCATCCTTTTCTCCTGAGCTCTGCAGCCATTGAACCCCCTCCGAAATTTATCAAACAATCCACATAACAACAATCATAAGATCAGCTTGTTAAGGATTTTTCTTTAATCGTCACGTGTCTGCGCACGTTCGGGTGTATTTTCTCTAATAGTTTGCCGGTTCACCTTCAGAGTTGGTCATGCTCTCCCTTCCTAGCGATTGCTCGAGGTTAGGGATGGGGCTGGTCATTGTTCTTTTTAAATAACCACGCGAGTTGTATTAAGGAGCTCTCAGTCTTGTAGTGCACCTCCTTGGTAAGTTTGTCTACATCTTTGATACTTATACGGTAATGAGACTTATTTGATAAATCGCGAAGGTTTAAAAAGAATGACAAAGTTAAACCCTGTCGTGGGTTTTACTTGTTGCAGGCCAACAGTAAAACAAAAGGAACACGGACGATCCTGTTTAAGAAAATATAAGTAGTTTAAAATTAAAACCAATAACAACGAATATCTTGGAAACGTTAGACTCAAAAAAAAAAAAAAAAGTGAATGACATAGATTTTTTGTTTTGACGAGATCTACATTTTTGTGTTTTAAGTTTTTGTCTCTCTCTACGGTTTACGAGTTATGCAAAAGTCATTCAGAATGAAGAGGACTTCAGAGGTTGCGTCCAGAAGATTCAACAAATATATTTTATTATATATTTATTTTTATCTTTAATATATGGTATTTTAATAAAATATATTAGAGCCATTTATGAGAAAAACAATAGTTTTTATTTTTTTACTTGTAAAAGGTACCTAGTTTAAAAAGCAGGGTTTTCCTAAAATCTTCGTGTCGCATCCTTGGATGATACTAAACTTAACTATGTATTTCCGTTGAAGTCTCGGTATAGAATGTCAGGATGGAATACTATACATGATCTACCTTCTATGTACTTACGTACTAAGTGTGAGAAAGTAAAAACTTGGAAAGTAAGGACAATAAGGTATGAATGAATAGGTAAAAATTACATAAATGGGTTCTGGAAGGCTGTAAGAAAAATATTTGAAGACATAGAAATACAAAAACGCTTTGATGAATAAACGGTTAAAAGCTACTCGAGTTTCTATGTGTAAAGAAAAAGAAAAAGAGCATGCAAAAGGGAATCATATATAGACAGCATATATAAAATAGGAGTTATATAGTTAAGAACAGCAGTATGGAGAAGGGAATGTTTTAGAATTCAATACCGCAGAACCAATGTGCAATATGTGGTGATAGGACACTGAATAGATTATATTTCATTGTAAAATGACTAATGTTGGAGAAAAACTCATCTTTCGAAAAACAATTTAAATTAACAGAAAAAATGCCATACGTGGATTGTTAAGCAAAGATATTAAGGAATTAAATCAGTTTTTAAAACAAAGTGAAAAGAAAGCAGAAGTGCACAGTGAAAAGATAGACCACAAATGTTACTTAGATCTTAATGAGAAGAAGTTTGATGCGTCCCATTCACATGACTTTCTCTATATTTCTGTAACAAATCATTGTTTAAAAGGCAATTCTCTTATCTACTTTATTCTAATCGAGAAAAATTTGCAGAAATGGTATAAATGATTACTTCTTTGTAAGTAGAAGGGAACTAAGGGAGTAAATTAAGCTAAAGCGATAGCCGAATCTTTTAAAAGCTGGTTGCTATGTGACTGAAATTACCTTTGTTTGTAGGCCAGCAGTTGACAAATTCTCGCATGTAAAAAGTTTAAGTATTGTAAAGCTGAAACAAAATAAAAAATGTATATGACGTAAATAATGTGTATTAACGAGGTGTACATTTTATGTGTTATAAGCTTTTTCCACCTCTTACTGTTTACCAGTTATGCAAAATTCAACAAATTTCATTCAGAATAAAGAGGTCTTCAGAGGCTGTTCCTAGAAAATTCAAGATATACATTTTAATTGTCACGAAAATATCCTTAATATACAATATTTTAATAAAATTTTTAGAGCCATTTTTGAAAAAATCAAAATTTTCGAAAATTTTCCATATAAAGGATAGTTTGGGGTGGGAATGTTCTTGAGAATCTTCGTGTTGTATCCTTGGGAGATACTAAAGTTAAATGCTAGTTTAGTATTTTAAGGACTTTTAGGTTTTGGGCTATGCTGTTCGCAGGCATACACACACATATAAATAGACATTTTTATCTAAAAATGCTGTTCTTATTCAGGGGTTCTAAAAGCATGTATTTCCGGTGAAAATTTGAACTTTTAGGTGCATGGAATACCTTCTCTATACACTAGATGATTATTAAAATTCTAATTGGTATTCCTTGAGGAATTAAATGAAGAAATATATGTTTGGTGTTATTAAGTCATCCAAAAAGTATAAAGCTTAATAATATTGGTAAAGCTAATGAACAAGTTATTACTTTTAAACTATTAAACCATTAATTTTAATATTTAATTTTATATTTTTTTCAAAAATAGTTATACTATAATATTTAATTCAATTAGAATAATGATTTAATCTATATTTAAGTATAGTTATTATATTACTACTGTAAAATAATATTTGTACATAGTATGGGCAGAGGGAGTAAAAATAGTACAAGCCCCGAAGTAAATAGTATATGACTAGCAGAGAGGCAGGGCAAAGAATGTCATTTTATATTCGACTGTAACATTCTTAACATGAAATGAAATAAATTAAATGAAACTAACCAAGAAACTCAGGTCTTCCGTAACGTGCAGAGTTATTACATCAGATTTCACCAACCAAAATGAAGCTAACGTATGAAAGAGGAAGAAGATAAAGCATCTTTGAATTGGATTATTGCGGACTCAAATCATTTCACCATTAGACGCAACTTAGAGAGATTTACTACCACCACAAACAAGCATCAATAAAGATTAAACAAGTGTGTTGTCATCGAATGAACTGTAGACGGCATTCAACTCGAGATGAGTTCTAAATTAAGACTTTCATTATAACTCCCTTGCTCAAATTGCCCGGCCAGCGCAATTTAGAGGTAATTGGACAACCATCAGTTGTATCTCTTTATAGGTAATTATAGAGTACAATCATCAAGCTATATATATTACCCCAGAAAGGTGAAATGTTATATATATACACTTTAGAGGATGCCTGTAATTTTTCAATAATTGCCGTGGCTCTTGAAAATTATTTTTTTCATTTTGAAATAGTTTGTAAAATGACATGTTGTGTCATTTTGCGTTGAATAATTGGAGAACAGAAAAGGCAGAAATATTATCTGATAATTGAGTTTCGCATGTGTAGGTTAGGAAATAAAAAAGGCTATTTTCCAGGATTTGTATTACCTGTTTGCTTCCAGGCTATATATTTTATTACCGCAAATGTATCCAGCCTGTCTCTGGTGATATTCATACATTTAAGTATAGGATTTCACAGCTGCGACCAGTAGCAGGTCTACGTGACCTTGAACTCTGGGAAAGATGGACGAGATGACGCAAAACAAGGGACAGCCGGCTCTAATGGTGGTAAACGGTATCCATAACTTTTGTACTCTTAGAATCCCTTTCCCTGATACCTGTTTTCAGCGCGCACATGCTAAAAGCGCGGGAAAAAGCTTCTTCGTTGTGACACGTACACACCTCTACTTCAATATTGAAACATAAAGAAGAAATTGGGTCGTTGGTGCGTTTGGCGATGACGCTGCAAGGGCCGCGAGTTCAAATTCCACTACGGGCAAGGATGTTTAGTTTGTGCGTTTATGTTCTATATAAGTCATTCTCCCCCGTTTGGGCAGTGTGATGGTAGCCTTACATTCAAAAGGTCATGAGTTCGAATCTCGCTTAGGGTGAGCTCCCCGGATAAGGTTTTTTTTCGGGGTTTTCCCTTATCATGAGAAGACGAATGTCGAGTAACTTTAAGCTCCATGGACCCCGAGATCATTTGAGCATAATTTCACCAATTTCATTCATCGTCCGATATGACCAACCAGGTTAAAGGATTTTAAAGTAAAAAAAAAAGCATTTTCGTTCCTCTGATAGCCAATTAGATTAAGCCTAAAAGCCAAATATGTAAAATGAGACGGGATGAGAATGAGAAATTATGGTGTGTCATAAAATGATAATACCGAGAACTTATATACACTAAAGATATTACGAGTTCCATTCACATGATTTTCCTCTAGCTGATCCTCAAACACATTTATCTTACAAAAATTATTCTCTTAGCCACGTCTTAATAATCGAGACAAGCACAAGAAGAATTGGTTTTGTTACTTACTTCCTGGTAGGTAGAATACAGTAGGCTAAAACGATATTAAAATCTAAATTGTAATTCCATTCGATTTGTATTACCGGGAGTAAAATAAAAGATATGAAATGAAAGTTGACTTCCCGCTTGAGAAACGTGTATGTAGTTTAACATTGAAATCAATAACAAGGAATATGCCGGAAACAGTTAACTCTACAAAAAATGTATATGACATAAATTATGTGTTTTAATGAGATCTATGTATATTGTACAGTAAGTTTTTTCTATCCCTTACGGCTTACGAGTTATATGAAACTCATCAAGAATGAGGAGTTCTTCAGAGGTAATTCCCAGAAAATTCAAGATATATATTTCATTTGTCAAGGAAATATCTTAAACTGAGTTTTAATCAAAATCGTTAGATCTATTTTTGAGAAAATCAATATTTTTTAAACATTTTCCATGTAAAGGGTAGTTTGGGTGAGGGAACTTTCTTGAAAACCATCTCGTTGCAGATACTGAACCTAAGTACAAAGTTTGGTATTCACCCGACTTTTCGTTTTTGAGTTATGCTGTCCATAGACACAAATACAAACACACACACAGACACACAGACACACACACACACCCACGACACACAATGGACCTCTTTCTAAAACTGCCCCAAATTTTGTATTTCCAGTAACATGTGCATTATTTGTACATACGTACCAGGGAAAGTAAAATACCCAAATATACATGCAATATACACTTAAAACATTGAAAATATGCATTTAAATGTGCACTAAAACATTGGCAATATGTGCTAAAATAAGTACTAAATATTCTAAATTATCCTTAAATGTAGTTAATTTAAATTTAATTGCACGTCTTTAAGGATTCTTTCTAGAGTTGTTTACTAAAACTTTGAAATACCCAGTTAAAAGACTGAGTTTTAATGAAGTGAATTTAATGTTACCCTCAATACAAGTATTTCCAAATATTTTACAATGGTTATAAAATTGTCCTATTGGATATGAATATTAAAAACATCTAATGTGTTCCGTTTCCTTTATGTTCTCTAGCTTTCTTCAGCAAACACATTTTTTATAAAAGAGTATTCTTGTATCTACACCATGCTAACCGAGATAAACATTAGCAGTTTTGGTCTTATTACTTGATTCTTTGTAAGCAGAAGGAACATAAGGAAATGCATTAAGCTAAAGCAACAGTCAATTCCTTTTAAAATCGGTCGCTATGTGAAACAAATGAAATTCCGTTTTCTTTGCTTACCAGGAATCAACAAAAGACAGACAAAAGGAATATGACCTAACGTTTGAGAAAAATAGCTTAAAATTTAAACCAATAACACGAATATCTCGGAAACGATCAACTCTAAAGCAAAAATGAAATGTATATGATATAAATTGTGTATTTAACGAGATATACGTTTCTGTGTAGTAAGTATTTGTCTATAGCTTATGGTTTACCAGTCAGGCAATTTCAGTAAAATTCATCCAGAATGAACAGGTCTTTAGAAGTTATTTCCAGATAATTCAGACTATCTATATAGTTTATTTGTGATGTAAATATCTTTAATATACGGTGTTTTTAACAAAATCCTTAGAGCCAATTTTTAAAAAATGTTTCTATGTAAAGGGTAGATTGAGGTTGGAGGATTTTCATGAAAACGTTTATTCTTACATCTACTCCATGCTTTAAGATAAGCCACCATCAAGATAAACATTAGCAGAAATGCTCTTTATTACTTAGTTCTTTATAAGTAGAAATGAAATGAGGAAATAGACAAATATTTTAAATACCGATTGCTATTTGATTACAATTTGGTTCTCTTTATATGTACAGGAGAAAACAAAAGAAATAGGAATGGTAAATACTTATTTGAGAAACTTAAAATATTTTAAATTGAAACCAATAACAAGGAATATCTCGGAAATGGTTAACTCCACAAATAATGTGTATGGCATAAAATCTGTGTTTAAGGAGATCTACATTTTTGTGCAGTAAGCTTATGTCTATCTCTTACGGTTTGTCAGTTATGCAAAAGTCATCCTCAATGAAAAGGTCTTCAGAGGCTATTCTCAGAAAGTTGAAGCTATACGTTTTATTTCTCATGTGAATATCTTTAATACGTGAGATTTTAATCAAAATAGTTACAAATATTTTAAGAAATTAGGATAGTTTGGGGTAGATCTCGTCATGTAGACCTCATTAAAACACACAATTTATGTGATATGTATCTTTTTTGTAGAACAATATTTCCAAGATATTCCTTGTTATTAGTTTAAAATATAAAGTGTTTATACTTTTCTAAAACGTGACTTGACCATTCCTATTTCTTTTGTTTTAGTTCTCTTCATGCAAAGAGAACCAAAGTTGAATCGCTTAGCCGCTAGTAATAGCTTATAAATATTTTTGATTATCGCTTTAGCCTTGTGTATTCCCTTATTATTTTCTCTACACACACTATAATATAGTAAGTAGAGAAGGTATTGTATTACACCCAAAATTTCGAAGTCAAGATTCACCGGATATATGTTTTGAGATCCCCTGAACCCAAAAATATATTCTTATAAAAAGGTCCAAGTATGCGTGTATGTGTGTTTATGTGTGTGTGTGTGTTTAGACAGCACAGCCCAACAATGAAAAGACCATTAATTATTAAATTTAGTATTTAAGCTTAGCACCTTCCAAGGGTGACACACAAAGATTTTAGAGACAGCTACCTTTACATGGAGATTTTTTGAACATTTTGTTTTTCTCAAAAATGGTGATTTTGATTAAAATACTGTATATCAAAAATAAGACTTTCATCACAAATTTATATTTTGAATTTTCCGGGAACTGCCTGTGAAGACTTCAAAATTTTGTATAACTGGTAAACGGCAAGAGATAAACAAAACTCACTACACAAAAAATGCAAATCTCTTTAAAACAAAAATTTGTCATACATTTTTGTAGAGTTAACCGTTTTCGAGATATTCCTTTTTATTTGCTTCAAGTTTGAGATAATTAAAATTTTCTCAAACGAAAAATCGTCTTTTGTTTCATCTCTATTTTGTTTTACTCTTGGCCGAATTTAATTTTTTTCACATAGCCATCGGCTCTTTAAAATATTTGCTAATCACACTAGCCTTATTCCTCTTCTACTAGAAATTAATACAACCATTTGTGCGAATGTTTAGCTCGATTTGCGATAGATAAAGAATTAATAAAATAGTTTTTAGAGAAAGTCATGTGAATGGAAACATCATATGTTTTCCTTTCTATTAAAGAGAGCAAAGTAATAAGGCCTATACGCTAATGTTTATCTCAATTAGCATGATATAGAAAAATAGTAATATTTTCTAAGAATAGTTTGCAGAATAGGTAGAGAGGCACGTAAAGTAAACAAAGTAGAACAATAACTTTAACATATTGTTTTGATTGTTTCATGAAAACAAAAGAAAATTATAATAATGAAAAAAAAAGATTTATTATGTATTGAAAAGTTTCACTTAGAATAGTAAGATATTATATAGTTTGCTAAACTAAATTAAAAACATGAAAACAAAGAAAATAAAGAGAAGTATATTTGAAATGAATATTGTAATCTATTGATAAACAAATACTAAAAGCAACAATAACTTCTAAATTGTTTATAAATAAAAGAAAGAAACAACCCAAACCCTGTTTCTGGCACCAGTGACAATAAGACATCAATGACATCATCACTAACTCCATGACACGACAGCTCACGGGGAACCTTGGCCTACCGCCCGGCCGGTTAATGCGGTCCTCATGACCTGGGACATCATCACTACAACAACATAATTTTTGTTTTGTTTATTATTGTTTCATTATATAGCCCCCTTCAACACTATGGTCATATCGGGGGCTTTGCATTAGAAGCAACTCGTCTATAGGTTCCTTACATTGGGTTATAAATCGTTTTATTTTCCTCAAACACACACTCACACACACATGCATACTTCCAGACTCTGCGAAGGATAGGAAATAATTCTGGTTAAAGAAAAATTCCCCCGCCCCAGTCGGGAATTGAACCCGGGACCTCGGGTGAGAAGAACATAATTTTCTTCAATGTACCTGTAAGAAAACCTGAAACACGTCACTCTCGCAAGTGCAACATCAATCAAACATAAATATCCCCTCATTAAAGTTATTTTAAAACCAAAACTAACAACGATTTACATTGGATAGGTAGAATCAGACCGAAAAATTCAATGCCATAGCCGGGATTTGAACCACGGTTCTCCCGTTCTCTAGCCGATTACTTAACAACTGAGTTACCATGTCAACATGCCGGGACACCATTGAATTTCTAAACTGATGCGCATATTTCCCGGTAAACTACAAGGTGATCTCAAATTATTTTGAGATAACAACCCCAATGGCGACTTACAATGTTTTGAGTACTTTAAGTTCCAGGATTCATAGTAAAGGCAACTAATATGGACAATTGAATAATTTTAATTGTTTTCTCACAGAAACCTGTAGGACGGCGTTGTATAGGTAGAGTCAGACTGAAAGTCGTCATTTAGATCACCTTGTGGTTTACCGGGAAACATGTGAGTCAGTTGCGAAAATCAATGCTATGCCGGCCTGTTGCAATGGTAGCTCAGTGGTAGAGCAACCTGCTGGAGACCAGAGATCTGTGCTTCAAATTCCGGCTATGGAATTGCATTTTTCAGTCTGACTCTACCCATCCAACTCCTGTCCTACAAACGCTTTCTGTGAGCAAACAATTAACAATATACATTGGTTTTCCTGGACAAACTCTCAGCATTCTTGCTTCATTCAAAATGTCAAGCGGCGTACAACCCAAATTTTCAATAGTTTTATCATTACCTTCCATAATTTGTTGGAATAAATGAAACAAAATCTTGTTAGCAGCCATATTATGTCATACATCTACGATCTCTGATACATTATAATCTTTCATTTAGAAATGTATTCATTATTTTTGCGTATTTTAATGCTAAAATTGCATAACATTTTGTTCGTAATACGTGTATAATATCATTTCAATATTCGTAAAACTTAGCGCGTAAGCGAAAGCAAATTATACTAGTCATATAATATTGTGCTGTGGATAGCCAACTCTTTAACACCGTCCTAAGCTCTTTGTCCGAGTGCTGTTTCGCCTTTTGTTTTATCGCTGTTTCCTGAAATAATTAATGTAACCTCAGAAATTACCGTGCTATAGCTAATATGTTTTGTACACAGTTGTGAATCATAAAACACAATCTTCTTAGGTCGTTACACTATAACACTTCTGCGAGAGTATCTAGTCCCTATCCCTTTTCTATGCGACCCTAAAATCCCGCGTGTTAGTTTAATGCATCAAAGGAAATGGCCTCTCCCTCGTGTATTGCCATGACAGCATGTGGTGTTGGTGATCCCTAGCAATATTAGTCCATAACTGGCCATCGTACTCGAGTTTTACTAAATGGAAGCTAAACTCCCAAAACATACCACACCTGTTTTCACTAAACGTTTTGCTGCCATTTAATGCCCTAATTATTATGACTTGGAATGTACTAAAGCAAACGAGATGCGCACCTGGGTTCTTAACATTCCAGCTTCTACAACCAGTTGGAGCTGTTATACAGTTTGAACTCCCAGCACGTGCTTTTAGCTGATAGTTCTCTCTCATTTGGTTATGATGCTACTTAGTGTCCGAGAGATAATAACTTCACAATTAAAAAACCTCATGTACTCCTGTCACATGACTTTCTCTACATCTCTGCAACAAATTATTGTTAAAAAGCTTATTCATCTATTTACTGAATGCTAATCTAGAAAAAATTAGTAGAAATAGTCTCATCACTTGCTTCTTTTTAAGTAAAAGGAAAATATGGGAGTAACATAGACTAAAGTGAAGTTCCTTTGTTTGTATGGACAGCAGTTGACATATTCCTCTAAAAGAAAAGTATGTTTTTAAAGCTGAAACCACGATCTAAAACGATCAACTCCACGAAAAAATGCATATGAAATAAATTGGTGTTTTATCGTGATCTACATTTTTCTCTTACGGTTTACTAGTTATGCAAAATTCAATAAAAATCATTAAAATGAAGAAGTCTTTAGAGGCTCTTCCCAGAAAATTCAAGATTTACATTTTATTTGGCATATAAATATCTTAAGTATAATAGAGCTTTAATCAAAATGGTTAGAGCCATTTTTGAGAAAGTCAAAATTTTCGAAAAATGTTCCATGTAAAGCGTAGTTTGATCTGGAGGGGATTTTCTCAAAAATCTTAGTGTCGCATCCTTGGAAGATACCAAACTTAAATACTAAGGTCTTTTTGTTTTTGAGCTATGCTGACCACAAACACACACACATACACATGGAAGTTTTTTTGGATTCAGGGGGACCCAAAACACATATTTTCGATGAAATATCGGTATCGAATTTTTTGGTGCAATAGAATATTTTCTCTATACACTATGTACTGGTACTTATAGAGAAAGTAAAAAAATCTGATGTATTCCTTTTACATGACTTTTTCTACGTTTCTGCAACAAATTATTTTTAAAAAGCTCATTTTTCTATTTATTTATTTATTTATTTATTGAATATACAAGTACACAAAACCCTATTTCATCCTAAAGTATATTAGGTTTATAGCTATTATACAAATGAATTTACAATAATACTAAGTAAATTAGCCATATCTATATGTAGGCCATACTAGTGAAATAAGACAAGATAAATAATGTATTTTATAACAAGAACACTATAACGTTTTATAAATTGTATATAAAAGCTTTTGGAATTCCCTAAGACAGCATTTTTTCTAAATATTTTATAAAGTGGTTTATCAAGTCCAATATAACAATAATTTAAATGTGTGTGGAAGATTCTTACTCTAGAACTGGGCAGTGAAATAAAAGATGCTCATCAGTTTGCTATTCAGTACATATACATTGATATCCATTCTGTCTTTATATCTTAAATCTTTCAAAATAAAAACCCAATTTGTCCTAACAAAAATTTATATCAAATACGGTGTGATATTTTTATCGTGTAGACGACATTCATCTGTTGGAAAAAAGATATCTCTTATGGTGGTTCCACTAGAGATGGACATATATTGCTCGTTTCGATATGATATAATTCACTGCTTAAGTTTATTTCTTGCGTAAGATATGGGATATAAATTGTAGCTAAAATTTAAATTAGAA
Organism: Hymenopus coronatus; assembly: GCA_030762935.1. Lineage (NCBI taxonomy): Eukaryota > Metazoa > Arthropoda > Insecta > Mantodea > Hymenopodidae > Hymenopus > Hymenopus coronatus. The sequence goes on from CM060896.1 coordinate 47,431,068, forward strand.
GTAGCAGCATTTTTTGGCAATTCATCATCTCTTTAATTCCTTTCTGTGCCGGTATGGTGTCATACCTAAGATAAACACATATGTTTCTCATAGGATATTATGTTAGTTTTAATGTATACTGCCAAAGTATTTAAACTGTATTTATTTTTTATAGCAGTAAGTGCAGTTTGTGAATCACTAAAAATATAAAAAACAGAATTTTGAGATTTGAACCAAATTTATTCTTTTATTTACTTCATGCCAATCAAGATAAAAATTAGCAAAAAATCGTCTTATTACCATACCATGCAATACATCTCAACACTGAGGGCAACCTATCGTTAGGGCTGAATTAAATACTGGAATACAAATACATTCATTGTGCTATGATATTTCACCCAGGATATATGGACAATATCCCTTTAATGTGTACTCAGAAGTTTTGTGGTTGAGTATGCACGAGTATTCCGGTTCAGAAAAGTGGATTTGGAACAACCTGATCTGTGGATATTCCTTGCAATAAAATGTAACCTTCTTTTCTTACATTTCATTCAAAGGAATTCTCTGCAGGGTCTATTTATAATCTAAGGCGTAATAAAAACAATATCCTATATTATGGGATTTTCAACCATCAACTAGCTTCAAGAGCTTCTTCAGAAGTATTTTAGTTTATAACTCCATGTATTTGTATTCAAGTACAAGGGTTTATACATTGTTTTTAATATTTTAGTAATTTATTAAATTAAATTAGGTGTTTTTGGCCCCGATTTGGACTTTTAAGTGGTGAAAGAAATGTTAAAATTGATTGATTGGTTTAACAATTAAAAGACACCCTTATATATTTTCTTTCTTTATAGTATTAGTATAGATTTTAATACGTTCGTATATTTATTGCGAGACCTGCCGCTGACTATCAACGTGTTTAGATATAATAATCAAATATACCTGGTTTCCTTTTAGTGTTTTCCCTCTAAACACTGTGAACACTGAAAAACAGAAAGTGTACTCACTACTAACGCTGTTTCCTTGCATGTTAATAGCCCAAATTGGCTATTACGAGAATAATTGTTTACTGACGTTACAGAAATTAACTGATTACGGTATACGGGTTGACCTGCAAAGAAACATGCGCAATGAAACTCTCCAAAACCACAATTACACAGGAAAATTGGGCCTTATCTTGTGGAGAGCAACAATGGGCCGGAGGTTTGAACTCCAGACCGCGCAATAGCCTGTTGTCGCACACAATGTTAATTAGCTCTAATGTAATTGATATTAATTAACTTGGTACATTGTCCGCAGGTTGCAGCGGTCAAATTCCCAGCCAACACATAATAGATTGTTAAGTACATCATTACATATGCTAACTTTACCATTCAGACTATCAACTTCTGCTCACGGTTATAATGACGTAACGTGCTAATCGCTCTAGTTGTATATATAATTACGGAACAGGTGAATAAAACACTACACAACGTTTAGTGAAGCTGCCGACAGCTAACTAATTTTCGTTTGGTATCAAATGGTTATGTGCATAAGCGCCTACTTGTTATACATTTTTGGAAACCAGAAATGAGCAATAAAATTGGCATTAATAAAGTAATTGGTGCAACTATTAAAATAAAATTAATTTAATGATCCTAAATACAGATCCTTTTGACTACCTGACAGTTAAATAAATGCATAATTAATTTAAAGTTTAAAGAAAAATCTGATGTGTTCCATTCACATGCCTTTCTCTACATCTCTGCAACAAATTATTGTTAAAAAGCTTAAGCTTCTATTTACTTCATGCTAATTAAGAAAAATATTAGCAGAAATAGTCTTATTACTTGCTTCCTTGTAAGTAGAAGCAAAATAAGGGAATGCTATAGGTTAAAGTGATAGTCAAAACTGGTTCCTATGTGACTGAAATTCCTTTGTTTGTATGGACATAAATTGACAAATTCCCGTATGAGAAAAGTAGTTTTTCAAAGCTGAAACCAAAACTAAGGAATGTCTCAAAAACCATCAACTCCACGAGAAAAATGTATATAAAATAAATTGTGTGATTTAACGTGCTTTACATTTTTTGTGTGGTAAGTTTTTGTCCATCTCTTACGGGGTTGACAAATTCCTGTATGAGAAAAGTATAGATTTTATTAAAGCTAAAACCAAAAACAAGGAATGTCTCAAAAACGAACAACTCCGCGCAAAAAATGTATATAACATAAATTGTGTGTTCTGACGTGCTCTACAAATTTTGTGTGGTAAGTTTTTGTCCATCTCTTACGGTTTAACAGTTATATAAAATTCCGTAAAATTCATCCAGAATAAAGTAGCCTTCAGAGGTTATTCCCAGAAATTCTATCCATATATATTATTTGTAAGGTAAATATCTTTAATATACGATATTTTAATAAAAATCGTTGGAGTCGTTTTTTGGAAAATAAAAGTTTTAGAAAAAAGTTCCATGTAAAGGGTAGTTTCGGGTGGGGGGATTTTTTTTTCAAAATCTCCGTGTCGTATCCCTGGAGGATACCAAACTCAAACACCAAGTTTGGTATTTTACCGACTTTTCATTTTTGAGTTATCGTGTTCACAGACACATGGAACATGGCGACACACACACACACACACGCTCGGACCTTTTTCTGAAAATGCTGTTTTTGGATACAGGGTACTCTAAAACATATATTTACGGTGAAATCTCGGTATCGAATTTTTTAGTGTAGTGCAACACCTTATCTATCTATACACTATGTACATAGTGCGTGTAGAGAAAGTGAAAAATCGTATGTATTACTTTCACATGACTTTCTCTATCTGTTCCGCAAACAAACTATTCTTACAAAGATTATTCTTCCATTTACATCATGCTATACAAGTTAAATATTAACATAGTTGTTTTTGCTACTTAGTTCCTTTCAACCGATGGGAAATAAGGGAATATGTCAGGCTAAAGTGATAGTCAAATCTTTTAAAAGCCGATCGATATGTGAACAATTGAAGTTTGCTTTACATTTCTAGAAAAAGAAAAGAGGGATGAAGCGAAAGGGACCACGTTTGAGAAGACGATGGTTTAAAATAGAAACTAAAAACAAGGAATATCTCAGTAACGGAAAACTTTGTAACAAAGGTGTATATGGCATAAATTGTGTGTTTATAACGTGATTTACATTTTTGTGCAGTAACATTTTGTCTATCTCTTACAGTTTTCCAGTTATGCAAAATTCATCTAGAATGAACAGGCCTTCAGAATTTTTTTTTAAAAATCTTCCAAAGGGCAGGGGGAATATTTTTGGAAATCTTGTCGCATCCTTGGAATATATCAAACTTAAATACCTTGTTTGTTATTTAACGGTCTTTTAGTTTTTGAGCTATGCTGTCCGCACACACACACACACACACACACACACACACACACACACACACACACACACATACATACACATACACGCACACAAGCATCATTTTTAAAATGCTTTTTTTGGATATAGGTTACCTCAAAATATATATTTCCGGTGAAATCTCGGTATCAAATTTTGGATGGAATGCAATACTTCCTCTTTATACTATGTACATAGTAAATGCAGAGAAAGTAAAACTCTGATGTGTAACTTTAAGGTGGCTTTCTCTATCTGCTCCACAAACAAATCTCTTACAAAATATTTTTCTTTTCTTTACTTGCTAATCGAGATAAACATTAGATAGTTCTTTATAAGTAGAAGGGAACTAAGGGAATACACGAGGCTAAAAATATAGTCAAATGTTTTAAAAACTGTCGGTATGCGGTTGTCATTGAAATTCACCTCTATGTATGACCAGGAATAAAAAATAAGAAACATGGGCTGCTTCCGTGATCGAGTGGTCAGAGAGCTGACTTATCCCCCTAGGTCCCGGGTTCGATTTCGGTTGCGACAGGGAACTTTTATTTTAACCGGAATTATTCCATATCTCCCACAAAATCGGAAGTATGTTTGTGAGAGTGGTACCCGTGTTTAATTATATAAAATTGTTAACCTAATATCAATAATCTACCGTTAATATAGAGCTGTTTCGCAAGTTAAAAGCCCTCGTTATGAGCATAGAAGTTAAAGGGCAGAATACAAATGAAACAATAAACAGCAAGACAAAAAAATACGGATGACTTCCGATTTGAGAAAAGTATAAGTATTTTAAATTGAAATCAAAAAGAATTAAAATGTATGAAATGATTAGAAATGTATAGGATATAAATACTGTGTTTTGACGATGCCTACATTCTTGTGTAATATGTTTTTGTCTATCTCTTACGTAATGCAAAAGTCATTCAGAATGAAGAGGGTTTCAGAGACTATTCCCAGGTAATTTAAGACATTCATTTTATCGTCATGTAAATATTTTAATGTACTATGTTAATTAAAAATCTTTATAGCCATTGTTGACAAAATAAAATTTTTCGAAAATTTTTCCATTTTTATGGAAATCATTGTATGGCATGCTTGGAAGATACTAAATTTAAATATCAAGTTTGTTATCTAACGGGTTTTTTTTTTGAGTTATGGTGTTTACACACACGCACACATGCTCGTTTATCTGGTCATTTTAAGTATTTATTCATTATTTCTTTTTTGGATTTAGGGAAACCTAATGCATTGTAATATATGCTAGAGAAAGGAAAAATACAAGTGTTACATTTATTACCTCTAGCCTTTTCTCAGAAAACTATTTTTAAAATTCTTATTATTCTATCCTTCACGCTAACCCAGCGAAACATCTACATAAATGCTTTTATTACATATTTACTTGTACAATATTCATCCATGCTTAAGCTGATGCAACTGAAAAATTTGACTAAAATTGTGAAAAATTGAAGAATGCATATTTTTTATCTTTTTATAATAAAACGATATACATTATAAACTTAAAAATACCTATATACCACACTTTAACTACCAATTAACTGAAGCTATTAATGGGCAAATTCATACTTATTAATACGTACACCCAATTTTAAACCTTGTTTTATTCTGCTTCTCAAAACTACATTAAAGGATGTGATCATTAGCTCTTCGAAATAATTCTCCACTTTTGGAAATAGATTATTACACTTTGAAAAACTAACAGTTTTGAGAAGTTCAAAATTTAATGCCTTATACATGCCTTATATTAAGGGTAATGCACAATATATATTTTAGATTTATTTTTAAACTCATTTAGTGTAAAACTTGAATTATCTGTCAATCATATCATAAAAGTGCATCAAGAGGTTTATATTACAATTTATTTAGAACAATAAAACACTGTTATTGAAATAACTCGCCAGCTAGAATTTTGATATATGGCAAAATATTAGTATTATTGTGTATACATCTGGTATAAATATCAGAAAGAAATCTTGCATATTTTTCAAATTTCACAGAAGCATTACCAAAAGCGATAGTCAAAACTTAAAAGCTGGTCGCTATGTAGTGGATTGATATTTCATTTTCTTTGCCGGACCCGGAGTAACAAAAACAAAGACTTTCCATTTGTGGAATGTATAAGTATTTTAAAATTGAAACAATTACAAGGAATGTCTCGGAAATTATTAACTTAAAACAATGTATGTAAAATAAATTGTGTTTTTTTAACTAGATATTGCTTTTTATAAAGTAATATTTGGTTTGTCTCTTACGGTTTGCCAGTTATGCAAAAGTTATCAATAATGAAGAGGAATTCAGAAAATCACATTGCGTCACAATAAATTTACTACATTTTATTTGTGTCGAAAATGTCTTAAAGAAATGGTACTTTAATCAAAATCATTAGAGCCATTTGAGATAAACAAAATCTTTAAAAAGTTGCCATGAAAGGGTAGTTTGAGGTGTATGGATTTCTGTGAAAGTCTAAATAAATAGCATACTTGGACGATGCTGAACTAGATATCAATTTTGATATTTAGCTAACTTTTCTAGTTTAAATTATGCTGTCCATGGGTACACCATGTACACTATGGACACACCATGGACTCCATGATACACACAAATATACACACAGGAAGGTTTTTTTAAAAATTATTTATATTTAGTTATCTAGAGGTGTATCAAACGTGTACTTCCGGCGAACACTCAGTATAGAATGTTTGTACAATATTTATTATATAAAATACAATTATTATTCTACTTACTATATATAGTAGAGAAAGAAATAAGGTGACATCTATTGAGTTAATCTAATGTTTTCAAGCGATAAGCCATTGGGGTGATCTACCATCCTCGAAACATGATGATCCAAAATTAGAGTAGGCCGCGCCGTGGCCGAGTGGTTCTTGGGAGTGTAAGGCAATGCCCTGTAAGTTCTTGGGAGTGTAAGTCTAACAAAAAAGAGGTGATCAGGAAAGAAGAAGGTTTACGTCTCACAAGGGATCATCAAGAAATGTTAAGAAAATTTAAAACAAATTTATACACTATCCGAAAGAAAAAGCTCATGCGTTTGTGTGCATATCTGTGACTCTGCCTTTCGCGAGGTTCCTAAACTAAAATTCGGTTAAAGATAAAGTTTGGTATTTAAATTCAGTGTCTTCCAAGAAAGCTACAAGAAGGATTTTCAAGAAAATGTCCATACTCATAACTACTTTTTATGCGGAAGAATTCTCTGAATGTATAATTTTGTATTTGTATAATTTTGACTTCATTGATTTTAACAAAAATACCAAAAATGTTAAGATATATTATCTGGCAAATAAAATGCATATCTTGAAATTTTTGAAGATAGATTATGAAGTTATTTTGATGCAAAAAGAATTTTGTATACTTTTATTTAAGTAATAAACAAAGGGATAGAAAACATCGACTACCTAAAGGATCTTGTCTCCTTAAAACATAATGTAGGTAAATTAAGTTTTTGTGGCATTGATATTTTCCAAGATACCCGTTGTTATTTATGTGAACTTTTCAATAATTTAAAGTCTTTAAAGAGCTGTGTTTATTCATGGATTGCATGTATTATTATTGTTGTTCTTCTTCTTCTAATTATTATTATGAGATGATATACACTTTATTTTAAAGTAGCCTACGTAAAAGTGTAATAAAAATATTAATGTAGGAACATTGTTTGCAATCGAGAAATAAAAAGTGTAAATGTTTGCAGCGCACTTTCCGGTGTGCGAATGTATTTCAGAAGTATTATTATTATTATTATTATTATAGTTTTATACAGCTCGGAATGCTGGAGTATTAAAATATGCTCCATTTGCATGACCTTCTTTGTGTGATCTGCAAATAAATTATCCTTACACAGGACTATTCTTTTACCTGCCTCACATTAATGTAGATAAACTTTAGTAGAAATTTTGTTTTATTATTCACGTCTTTATAAATAGGGGAATACACAGGCTAAAACGATAAGCATATCTTTTAAAAGCTGCCGCATTATGGCGGGATTTAATTTCGATTTTTCTTGCATGGCTAAGAGTAAAAGAAAAAATATATGAAAATAAGGACCACTTCCCGTTTGAGAAAAGAATACAAACGAATAACAAGAAATATCTCGGAAACAGTTAGTTCCACAAAGATAATGTATATGACATAATTATGGTATGATGAAATCTACATACTTTGTGTAATAAGTTTTTGTCTTCCATCTCTTAAATTTAACAGTAATGCAAAAGTAATTCAGACTGAAAGTACTACAGAGGCTATTTTCAAGCAATTCAAGATGTAGGCAATATAAATATGTTTAATATACAATGCTTTAATTAAATCGTTAAAAGAGACATTTTTAAGAATACCAACATTTTCCAAAAGTTTTCCGTGTAAAGGTAATTTGGGGTGTAAGATTTTCCAGAAAATGTTTGTATCACATCCTTGAAAGGTATTAGAGCTAAATACTAAGTACGTTTTGTTTTTAATTATGCTGTACACATAGACGGGCACCTTTTTCTAAAACTATTTTCTTTTATTCAGGAGAACCTCAAAAAAAAAAAAAATATATATATATATATATATATATATATCTCCGAGTGCAAGTTTTAGATATAATGTAATATCACCTCTACGTACTCTGTGTTAAAGAAAGTAAAAATGGAAGCCTATCAAGGGAAATATCCAACTAATGCTAGAATGCCACACTTCCAAGAAGATCCTTGAATAGAAACAAACTTAAAATAATACAAAGTAAAACCCATAAAGATATGAATAGACCAGTTCCTTTCAGAGGATGCAACGAGATGAAAAGCCTAATACCTGTAGATAGTTATAATAATAACAGTAATAATTACTATTGTAATTGTTGTTTTGTTGGCTGTGCTGTAGCCGGGTGGTTTGACGGCTCGCCTCTCACCAAGGTGGCCGGTGAGCTCATGTGGGATGTTGGTGAACAGAGTAGCATTGTGGGTTTTTTTCAGGGTTCTCTGGTTTTCCCCGTAATTCATTGCATCAAATTCTACTTCATTGCCTTTCCTTTCATTAATTTCGCCTTCATTTCATACTATATTTTTCCTCAGCCTTATACAACGGTATGATCCCTCGTTCCCAGTTCTTCACTGATTGAATGCTCGTCTGAAACTCGGCAATTGACATGTCATTTCTGGTAGGTGCAAGCAAGCCAAAAAGAAAGTAAGCCAGCAAGCACGCAAGCGGAGAAACAGTCAAGTAGGCGAGCAATCGAGCAAGTGCGCAAGCGTACAAGCCAGCAGGCAAACAACCAAGCAGGCAGGCAAGGAAGGAAGGGAGGAAGCAAGTAGGGTAGTAAGGGAATAAGGGAGGAAGGAAGTACGTAAGCAAGTAAGTAAATGTTATTATTATTGTTGCTTGCTATTCCATGGAAAAGGTATTGAATTTCTATCCCAGATAAGGGACCCGGTATTTAACCCATAATTGTATGGTGTTAATATATGCAACAAAGATGTTTAATAAGAGTTTTTAGTATTTTCAATGCATTTTTTTTCTAGTTCCGTATTAAATAACCTTCAACAATAAATTAGGCTAATTATAACCTATTATAAAAATATTAGTATTTTTTGAAATAAAACTGCAGTGTTTTTTAACTAAAAGAAGTAAAACCATGCAACGGCAGCCAAACGTAACCCAGATAGTATCCAGGCGTGCCATCATATCGCTTATTTTACTTGGGCCCTCCCCATCCTTACCACTGGCACATTTGACTGCAGTCGCTGGGACTCCAATGGCCGGTCCGCTTCGTATCGCAAAACGATCACGATATTCAAGTCGCTTTAATTGTTACACCGGTAAAAGGGACATTGATACCGGATTGGGAATTAGAGGAAGAACGGCATATGTAACAATATAATTCATGTAATTATTATTAAGGGTTACTTCTCTATTATTGATCGGTTTTCCACCAGCTCCCATAAAAAGAAATCGAAAGTGTAACAAGCTATTTCTGCAAAGGTTTATCTCAATTATGAATTGCACATAAAAAATCTGATCTGTTCCATTCATATGATGTTATCAACACCTCTGTAATAACTTATTGTTAAAAAGCTTATTCTTCTATCTACTTCATGCCGATCGGGATAAACATTGCTTGTGAGTAGAAGAGAAATAAGGGAATACACTAGGCGAAAGCGATAGTCAAATATTTTAAAGCTGGTCGTTATGTGATTGAAATTCCTTTCTTACCATGGACAGAAGTTGACAAATTTTCATATGAGAAAAATCAACTCCACGAACAAAAATCTGATGTGCTTCATTCAAATGACTTTATCTACATCTCTGTAACAAATTATTGTTAAAATCTTATATTCTTTTACCTAATTAACACAAATGATCTTATTACTTCCTTCCTTGTAAGTTGAAAGGGAATTAAGGTAGTGCCGTATAGTAAAGCGATACCCAATGCTGGTTGCTATGTCATTGTAATTAGTTTCTTTGAATGACCAGGAGTTGACAAATTCCCATATTTTTAACTGAAACCAATAACCAGGAATATCTCAAAATGATCGACTCCACCAATAAAATGCATATGACATAAATGCGTGTTTTAACGAGATCTGCCGCAAATTTTTGTCTATCTCTTACGGTTTACTAGTTATGCAAAATTCATTCAGAATAAAGAGATTTTCAGAGGCTATTCCCAGGAAATTCAAGATATATATAAATATTTTATTTGTCATGTTGATATCTTCAATCCCAAGTTTGATATTTAAGCGACTTTTCGTTAATGAGTTATCGTGGGCACAGGCAGATGGACACACACGGACATTTATGAAAATGCGTTTTTTGTGTACACAGAGTACCCTAAAACGTGTAATTCCGGTGAAATCTCAGTATCGAATTTCTGGGTGGAGTGCTATACTTCTCTACCTACTATATAGAGAAAGTAAAGAGGTATATGACATAAATTCTGTGTTTTAACGATCCACATATTTTGTAGGTTTGTCTATTACGCAAAAGTAAATCAGACTTCGGGGACTATTCGCAAGGAATTCAGGATGCACATTTGCTATGTAAATAGCTGTAGTATACGGTACTATAATTAAAATTATTAGAGCCAAGTTTTAGACAGTCAAAAATTCCAAAAATACTTCCATTTAATGGTTAATTTGAGGTTGATGGATTTTTCTGGAAACTTTGTATTGCATCCTTAGAGGATTCTAAACTTGAATATCAAGCTTGATGTTTAATAGACTCTTTGTTTTTGAGTTATGCTGATCAAAGATATATGCATACTTGGCCATTTTTTCGAAAAAGTTTTCTTTTTATTCGATAAAACGGGCATTTACGATGAAATGTTTAGATGAAATACATTACCTACTGCATCTACTATGTGCAGTGCTTTACGTGCTAGAGAAAGTAAAATACGTCGTAAAAATTGTTTGTTGAAGTTAGGGAAAGGAAATCACGATAAGCCCAAGGCCAGAGTGGGTCGTGGAAAGGAATCGAAACCAGGACCTCGTGTTACTGTGGAACTATGAACACATCTTTACCTATTTGCCAAGCTGAGTTATTTAATTTCTGTTGACGAAATCGTAAAAACAAAGATGGAGTGGATATGGCACTAAGAAACCGTCTCTCGCAACAGATTCACGAATTCAGTCAACTGCCTGTAAACTTGCACGGGTGGACTGGTTGATGATTGGGTCGGTGAAAAACTGTAAATTTTCTCCTGTGATCTGTCAGCAGCGGTGGTTGCCATGACAGGATGTCATGCAGCGTCCCCACCCTTGTCTTTGTCATGTAATTTACGCCATGCCAGTGAAACGGCCTGTGAAAGGAAACTTTATACGTGAAATTCAAACTACGGAGGGAGACCATTCGTCTCTAAGATCAGTTTATTCACAACAATGTTATGCTAGCAATAAACGAAGCAATTGTTCCGAAATTAGCAGAACAAAATGGCACCTTAGCTGTTTATGTTTTCATTTTCTATAAGATCAAGAGTACATCAAAACACTATTTCACACCAAATTCCAGCACCAATAAATTTTACATCGGACCGAAACCTCCTAACTGCAATTTCATTTTCTCTGGCGCTTATGTACGATGTACATAGAAGATAGAGAAGTTATTGTATTCCAACCAAAAATTCGAAAACAAATTTCGTCGGAAATACATATTTTGAGACCCTTTGAATCTAAAAAGCATTTTTAGAAAAATGTCTGTGTGTGTGTCTGTGTTTGTGTGTGTGTATGTGTGTGTCTGTAAGCAGCACCTCAAAACTTGGTGTTTTGATTTTCTCAAAACGACTAATGATTTTGATTAAAATGCCGCTTATTTAAAATATTTTGGAGACAAACGAAACATTTATTTTGAATTTTCTGGGAATTGCCTCTGAAGAACTCTTTATTTTGGATGACTTTGTATAGCTGGTAAACCACAAGAGATAGACAAAAGCTTACGACAGAAAAACATAGGTCTAGTTAAGACATATATTTTTTTTATCATGTGCAGTCAATTGTTTCACATAAGGTTTACCCTTCTTGTATGTGGGAGTTACACCTTTCAGTGCTTCCAAGTCAAGGTCTGGGGTTAGAAGCCTTGCGGAGGCTCTGGATCAGAGAAAGTAGTAATACTGCACACGCTTTTATTATAATTTTCTTTATAGTGATACCGATTGTAATTGGAGGATTTGGTAATCTGGATTCCCCGGCTTCCCCATCATTATTTCCTCCATTATCCTTTCATCCCTTTAATCCTTTATACATATCATCCATTTCCTCACTTTGATATCACACATCGGCCTGATCACCCATCCGAGACATTCTTTGTAAATGGTTTCAATTTTAAAACGCTTAAACTTTCCTCAAACGGAAAGTTGTCGTTCCCGTTTCTTTTGTTTTACTACTGGCCATGTAAAGACAATTAAAATTGCAAGTACACAGAAGCCACATTTTAAACATTTGTGTATCTCTTTTGAAACTTTGTATTACATTATTTCTGTTCTACTTATAAGAAACTATGTAATAAAATCATTTTTGGTAACATTTAGCCTGATTAGCATGAAGTAAATATTATTATAAGCTTTTATAAGAACAATTAGTTCAGAATAGGTAGAGAATGCTACATGGATGAAACACATCAGATTTGTGCACATCATTTTCTATGAGCATGGGGCATGTCTAATCTCATTCATAGTAAGAGGATTCCTAATGTACAGTGATGTTGCAATTAGATTAATGTAATATGTAATGTAATGGAAGGTGATTTTAAATGACATTATCCATAACGCAAGCAATCACATTATCTACTTTGTAATTAGTTTTGCAATGTTAAACGATGTGAAACAATACAGATAATCAGATTGATAATCGTGCAAAATTGCTCGTGCAATTTACAAGTTGCTATACGACTTCTCAGGAACTCCACATCATAAAATATATATGGTAATCTGATGTGTCCTATTCTCATTACTTTGTTTATCTGCTCTGGAAACAAACTTCTTGCAAACTATTCTTTTTTCTACTTCATGCTATTCGAGATGGACATTAGCAGAATGGCTTTATTACTTACTTCCTTATAAGTAGGAGGTAATAACGGAATATATATAGCTAAAGTGATAGTCAAATGTTTTAAAAGTTGTCGCTATATGATTGTCATTGAATTTCGCTCCTTTGCATGGAAACAAAGAAGACGTCCTTTTTGAGAAAAGCAAAAGCATTTAAAATTGAAACATATATGAATATTCTGCAAAGTTTGGCGCATCCGTGCATCTGTAGACGCATTGAAGTTCATCGAATGAGTTTTCAAAAATATTATTACGTTGAAATGGGAACGTGCTTGCCAATGCTATCTCTGGTAGTAAAATAACAATCAACACATCAACTATTTCGTATTGTTTATAAATTATTTGTTTTTTTTTGTTTTTCTTTTTCTACACGTGCTATGTACGTAGTAGGAAGATAAGGTATTGTATTTCACCCAAAATTTTTATGTTGAGGTTTCATCGCTTCATTTGTTGAGGAATTAGAGCACATAACCTTTCTAACCTCTCGAAAGCCCAGTTGTTAAAGTCAATAAAAATAACGTACTTACAGTTATCCTAATTATGAAGAAGTAAACTTCTTATTGTAAAGAAAAAATAATAAAGAATCCACATTTATTTTCATTTTATATTTATATTCTTGGTCAACATGGAGCTTAATATTCTCGCAGCAGCACTCACCCTACGTCACAGCTATCGTCGCAACCTCACTCGGAGAAAGCACCAAACAGCCACCACTTATATCTCTTATTAACTGTGTCACTCCGAATACGCTCACTTATATAGCAGCTGGAGTTTTCGAGACTTTTCTTCGAGATGGAATTAATAAAAAAGATCTTCAAATTCATAACATTTCAATAAAATTATTTCCAGAAGATTCTGGAGCGAGATTAGTAGAAGAAGGTTACAGAACTAAACATTTGCTCTTGATAATGCTTCTACAGTTTTTGCTGGATGAGAACAGCTTATCTGTTCGACTGGTCAGTGTGTCTGTACATAGGCTCCTTCTACATGATAACCGATACATAGCTGTGTCACACAACGTAGATGAAAACTTACTTAACCAAGGATTTGATGTTACATTTACACATCTTTCTCTACAAACTTTTGTTCCTTTAACTACATTATGGTAATAGAGATAAACATTAGCAGAAACGGTTGAATCAGCTCCTTCTAAGTTGAAGGGAAATAGACTAGACACCAGGCTAGAGCGTTAGTAAAATCTTTTAAAATGCCGGTCGCTAAGTGAACACATAATGTATGTGTTTTTTACGATATCTACATTTTATGTATAGTAAGATATTGTTTATCTCTTAAGGTTCTCATATGCACAATTCATCCGGAATGAAGAGGTCTTCAACAGCTATTCTCAGAAAATTCAGCATATGCTCGTACATAATATTATTTGTTATGTAAACGCTTTTAATATACGGTATTTTAATCAAAACTATTAGGATCATTCTTGAGAAAAACAAAAATTTGAAAAAAAATTCCGTGTAAAGGGCAGTTTGGGATGGGGGATATTTTTGAAAATCTTCATGTCGCATCTTTTAAAGATACCAAACTTAAATAGCAAAATGATATACAACATTATTATTTTTATCTTTGCGATACTTGAGGGGGCTTTAGGTTTATACATTTTGGTCATTAAATGTTTTAATAGTTTAAAACCATAACCATAGCGGATGGAACTTATAAGTGTGCCGACTTCTTCCTGGTTGCATGTTAATAATTACCCATTTATGTTCTTGTCCGCTAGGAGCGTCACTGTTCCAATGCGGTCTGTGGTTTCAGACGTCTCGTATGTAAACAACAGCACGTGGACATTAGTTTTTCGAGTTTGTTTATTTTGTGAAGTTCATAAACTGTTATTTAGTTTGAACTTGAGTCGAATAGGTATATTAGAAATACGTAGTTACTTTTGTGACACAAAACGATAAAGTAAATATTACGCGAAAATACCAGCACACTGTTTCATTCCGGGATGCAAATCAGGTTACGAAAAGGGCGACTTAGCACACTTCTTTTCGCCAGCAAGTGACAAGCAGTTATTCCATAAATGGTCCATAGATATTACACAAAAAGATTTGTCGCAACCAACAAAAGCCGTATCTACTTTGCAGCTGCTTTAATCAAGTCTCCCTCCGTGATGTAATGGTTACCATGCTAACTTCATATACCCAAGGTCGCAGGTTCAAACCCGGCGGAGGGCGATGGCTTCCGAAGGGAAGTAAAACCATTGGTCCTGTGTCGTAGATTTACGGCATGTAAAAGAACCTCAAGCCTGAAAAAGAGCAAAATTAAGCGGTCTTTCACACCCAATTTAGAATGGGACGCTGAGAACCATAGTAGTTAAAGAGCGTCCATAAGTAACACGCCATTTACATTTATTTTTATTTAAACACACAATTTGACAAGTTTTGTATTTGAGGTGCAAATGTTGGTCCGCCTGGGTAGTGTGGTGGTAGCGTGTCTGCCTCATATTCAACAGGTCGTGAGTTCGAATCTCCCTTAGTGTGAGTTACGCGGATAAGGTTTTTTCGGGGTTTTCTCTTATCCTGAGAGGACGAATGTCGAGTAACCTTAAGCTCCATGGACCCCGAGATCATTTGAGCATAATTACACCAATTTTATTCATTGTCCGATATGATCAACCAGGTAAAAGAACGTTAACCCCCCCCCTAAAATGTTGAACTTCCACGTGTGCGCTGGAGCACACAACAGAAATACAGAATACAACAAAATCTTATAGGATTCTTAGTATTTTAAATACCATTTTGTGTTCCTTTATATTACGGCAACATGCAATTATGTGCTATAACCTTGCCTTGAGCTTACACAGATTACTTTGTGATATATACTTAAAATGCAAGCATTTAACATGGCAGAACTTGTTTGAAGAATATTTTATTGGTCATTTTACCTCATATTAATATTTGGTGAGGCAATTTTTCTTAGCCTTTATTAACTGATAACAATAAAAGCATAAATGAGGAACTTCTAGGTCAATAGTTAATCATCATATGTATGAGGATGTTTGTTCGGCATATAGGGCTAAACAATCTTTAACTGATACTAAATGTTTTACGTGAATTTTTCCTAATGTGATTGCAGTTACAGCAGAATACATGAAGTTTTCCTATCAGTGTTGATTTTACAAGTTAAAATGGAGTGCGGTATCACTGCATTGTTAAAAAGGAAGACATACTTTAATTCACTTTTTGTTTACCTTATAGGTACTGTAGTATATATACAAATTGAAATGTTATTATCTAAGTTTATAACAGAAGGTGCATTGGATAGCTCCTGTTCAGAATCAAAACTTGTAGGTTATGGTTATAAATACCAATACTTATTATAGCTGCATTTCATCAGCCTAAATTTTTATCTTGATTGTCCATAAATGATGCTTAAAAGCAAAAATAAAACAAAAAACAAAATAACAACAACAACAAAAAACACTTGTTAAAATGTACAACTTCAGTCCATGAATTGCGCTTATTTTACTTTCATTATTTACGCGAATAAATAAGCACCAACTGCATGCCTAGAGATGACATACACAAGAAAATTACACCACTGTAATGCACTTTTATCTTGATTGTTCATTAAGTGATGTTGAGAAGCAAAACATAGCATTAAAATGAAGTAAAAGAACATTTAGTGCAGTAACATGTAAAACGAAGACATGAATTGCTGCTTTCACAAAAGCGCATTCGTTTATTGTAGTTTTGTTATTTACGCCAATATATCAGCACAAATTGCATCATTAGAGACAGCATACACAGGAAAACTATGACATTGCAATGCACTATTTACAATTAAAACGCTGCAAAACATTATTTTAACATCTTAGTATTTACAATTAGTCATAGCGAATTGGAATCAGCTGTTGGGAAGCCCGCGAATTAGGCCACAACGCGATACTAGCGCTGCGTAGGAGACGAATATGCAAAACAACTCAACTCGTCACAGGATTTCATTCTATCCGCAATGCTATAGCTTTGGTTTTGTAAACCACACTTAAATCTTACTTTTAAAACTTTAATGGAAAGGAAGGACTTCTTGTTTTTGAGCTATGGTATTCACATACACTCACAGGTCCCTTTTTCTAATTTTTTTGACTCAGGGGATCTCAGAGCTGATTTTCGTGAAATCTTACATGCAATTCATGGGTGGAATAGAATATATGCTTTCTCTACCTATGTGCATTATAGGTACAATACAAGGTCATTTTCGACGCAACCGTTAATAAAACGGTTCAACTCGTTCAACTCTTTTAAAGTCCTAGCGATCTCCAGTTGTTTCTCACCATTACATGAAATGTCAAGACCATCTTATAGCTAGAGTAAATTTCTTAAACATATCTAACGTGTAATAGAGCTGTTTCTGCCATGGTATTCCCTATTAAAATGAGATAGAGAGAAAATAGGTTCCTGAGAATAGTTTGTATATAACTAATAAATGGATATTCGTAGACTTTCTCTAACAGGTATGCACAGTAGGTAGAGACAGTATTGTATTCCATCCAAATGTTTGATATATGAATTTCACCGTATATACATGTTTTGAAGGGGCTACTGAATTAAAAAGCAGTTTTAGATAAAGGTTCTGTGTGTCTGTGGACAGCATAACTCAAAAACGACGAGTCGGTTGAATACCAAACTTGGTATTTAAGTTCAATGGATTCAATACAATTTTCAGGAATTCCCCCACCCTAACATGGAGCATTTTTTTGGACATTTAAATTTCTCAAAAATTACTGTAACGATTTTATTAAAATATGGTATATTTAAGGTATTTTCATGCCAAAGGAAATGTATATGTTGTATTTTCTGTGAGTAACCTATGAAGACAACTTCATTCTGGATGACTTTTGTATAGCTGGAAACCATAAGAGAAAGACAAAACTACACAATAATCTAGATGTTTAAACTGCAATATATGTCATATGCATTTTTTGTAGAGTTAACCTTACCGAGATATTTCTCTAATTGGTATCAATTTTAAACTACTTAATATTTTCTCAAGAGGGAAGTCACCTTTCGTTTCTTATCTCTTAGGTTTACTCCTGACCATAAAAGAGAACCGAATTTTAGTTGTTTCACATAGCGACCAGCTTTTAAAGATTTCACTATCGCTTTGGTATTTTCTTAGGTACCTTTTACTTTTAAGGAGGCAATTAAAGAACCTTTGTACAAATATTTACTTTAATTACCATTATGCAAATAAAATAATAACCTTTTGTAAGATTACTTTGCAGAACAGAAAAAGATAGTAGTGAATGGAACGCTCACCTCTTTTATTTTATTGCGAACATTCTTTTAAATTTTAGGTGATAAATATTTTATGTTAGATGTTACGATCATTTTAGCTAATAAATTGTTTAGTCTTATACATCTATTTTAAGAATATTCAAATAATGGAAATGGTTCAGGTAAAAGGTTATTTGGTAGAAGGGATTTTGTGAGAGATAGTCCATAGGAGATGTTATAAGATTAAATACAAACTATAGTACTTATACTTTTTCCATTTTCTCTGCTCCTCTCACACACAAGCACATACACAAACACAAACGAAGCTGAAACTCTATCTATATCGACATTATTAGGTGTAGTATTGTGCTTCGTTTGTGTACTCTGGGTAAACGGTAGAGGAAGAAAAATTAAATTATCATATTAATACTTTATAGACTAAATATGAAAGTAAATTTTCGTTGTTCATCCTTATTTCAACTTATATATATATTATTTATTTATTTATTATTTTTATACCTTATAGGTACAAAATATTAGAGAAGATATTGCATTTCTCTCAAAACTCCTGTACCGAAAGTTCACCTCTAATATATGTTCTGAGAGCTGTTTCATTAAAAAAAGCATTTTTATAATACATTCCTTGTATTTGTCTGTGTATCCCCGTATCTGTTAACAGCATACATCAAAGAGCATAATGAGCATCAACATTGCAATTTTATGTCAGTATGTGCTAAATATTCGAGGCGAATATTTAAAATACCAGCATGATCTTAAGATGTTTATATGACAATAACATTTAGGCCTTGAATTGCTTTGCAGATAGCCATTAAATTCTCTCTATACAAAAGGAAATTTTAAACTGTAAACGTCAAGCGATATAAGAAAAATCAATGTTTGAGGAATGTACACATCTTTACAAAACACAATTTATTCCAAATAAATTTTTGTGGATTCAGCCATTACCGCGAAATCTGTTGTTAGAGTTTTGAATTTTCCAATGCTTTGTTATTGTTTTAGTCTTTTCGATATTTAATTGTTTCTCGCAATTGCATGGAAGCAGTATGGACTATTAAAGCCAGTAAAAGGTGTCCATTCTTAAAGATTTGTCTATCATTATTCTTTTTGTATATATATCGCATGGTTATTTCTCCAAATGTTTATGTAAATTAAAATGCATTGATGGAAAAATAGATTTTCAAAGTATAATTTACACCCCTACAAATTGCAGAGGGTAGAGAAACCCATGTGAATATAACATATCAGATATTTAACATTTACAATAAGTAACAGCTTGCGTGAAATGCAGTAGTATCAAATTCAAATAGAAAGTGCAGACAATCCCTTTACGTAATCGTATGGTTGAGAGCTGCAAATATTGGATTTTTTTAACTTAACGTGCTATTGTCTCCTCTGGAGGGAGCACATTCTGTAATTAGGACGGGGATTAAGGGAGTATGGGATCTCTAGTTCATCTTTTTTTCAGCTCTGCTTCAAGACAGATAACCTTGCAGTTTAATCCAATGTGTATCTTGTTTTCGGCACATGCATTTCGCTGTTAAAACTAAATAATCTGGTTTATATAAACGGCACAGTGAAATTTATTTATCATGTATACATACTACTATATCTTAGGACATATATTTTGGCAAATGAAGCCATTATAACTAATAGTGAAGCATTTAAAGACATACTATCAGACGAAAATTAACCAAAAAAGACACTTTTTGTTTTATGTGCAGGCTCATTATTTGAAATGTATTTAATTAAATATATGCTTTACCATTGTAGAACCATTACTGATTTTGAATATATTTTAAAAATAGTATTAATATTTCCATAAACTTCAGCATCACTTAACGAAAAAACAGAACTCTCTGTATGTTATTAGCTGTTGGTAAAGATATTGTTAGGAAAGTTAGTTTTTTCTATTTTTTTCTATTAACTTCAATCGATATAACGTTTTCTGGATTTAACTGAAATACACATTTAGTTATTTATCCAAAGGGAACTAAATGCTATGTAGTGGTCTTAAATCCCATGCTCTTTCGATGGCATCGCGAGAAACAACTGAAAAGCTATCGGAATTTTAAAGAATGACAAATAATTGAAGAACTTGAACCATTCGTTTCGATATTTCGGAAATAGATGATACCACAAAATTTATTTTCAATAAAGTTTGTTTTAAAGAGATATGCGTACTTTTGGTGTAGTACATTTTCGTCTTCCGTGTATCCGTTATACAATATTATACATTTGTTTTAGTTTGATATTTATCCGACTTTTCATTTTTTATTATACTGTTCAAAGTGTAGCGGGATCTCTGCTTTCGTCTCCTTCTCCGACGTCCTTTGCTCAGTAGTTGATGAAGATTCCACTCTTAATATCTCCTAACTAATTTTATCTCAGGGTGCTTTGTGGGTGAGGCGAATATTAAATAACGCTGCATTTTCCCTTATTACTTGAATTTATTATTTCAAAGGTTTAACGGCCGGTTAACTTATTTCCTTTCAAAAGATGTTAGCATTAAATACCTTCCCACCACTTAAATCAATTATCAGGAGCCTAATCTGCATCGTTCCCCCACCACTTAAGCACTTGGACGGGCGCACAACACAATGTAGGAGTAACTGTATAAGAATCAGAATCAAATTCAAGAGTAACCATATAAGAGATATGCTCTCTCTTATATACTGCCAAGCTTCGCGCCATCTGTAACAATATCTTTGATTGGTCCATTGGTTGCAACACTTTACATACTATGAGAATAAATTGTGCCAAGTGTTGCCTGCATCGCGTCCACATGACGCGTTTGGGAAAACCCAATGCTTTTCTCTAACTTTACCTTCCTACTTGCCTTGTTTATTATTCCAATTTCCTGTGCTTCCTGGAGGACAAGTCACTATGCCTGTTTCACTCATTTCTGTATCTTTCCTTTTCTATTTTACATTATTTAGCCTAAACCTGTGTTCATTAGCAAGTGGTGGTTGGTGGACTGTTATTAGGAATTAAGCTAGTTCACCTTGCTTTAATTTCCTAAGTTACAACAATTCGCTTTTATGTATATTTCTACCATTAAATATTCACAACTATTTTACATTGCTTTCTATGCACTGATAAACTATATACAATTTCCCTTTTATATGCTTTGTGAGCATATGGTATGTCCTCCTACAAAAGTTATACACACGCGCGTGCTTAGACATTTGCAAAACACACTCTTAGATATCCACAAACATAAGTACGCTTGTGGGGCTACTATTTCTATGATTTTGTTTTTAAATTGAGGTGCCTCAAAGCATCTATTTCTGCTGAACTTTGAATACCGAACTTTTTATAATAGAGTAAGAAGCGTCTCCTATACACTTTGGAGTGGAGAGGTGAGGTTTAGCTCATTTACTTTCTCTAGCTCATATTTACAAGGTATCTATATAAAGTCTTACATTCCACCCAAAACCTCGATACCCAGATTTCACTGCAAATATATGTCTTGAGACCTTCTGAGAAAAAAAAAATAGAAAACATTTTTAGCAAAAGTCCAGTGTTTGTGTGTGTGTCTGTAGACGACATAACTCAAAAACGTAAAATCCGTTAAACGTCTAACTTGATCTTCAAGTTTAGCATCTCCTAAAGATACAACATGTAGATTTTCAGAAAAATCGGGGGGTCTTTACACGAAATAATTATGGCTGTAATGTTTTTGAAGTCTTATTCAATCTGGATGACGTTTGTATATCTGGTAAACCGTAAAATATGGACGAGAAGTTAGTGTAAAAAGTACATCTATTCAAAACACATGATTTACGACCTTTATATTTTTGTTATAGAGCTAACCGTTTCCGAAATTTTTCTTGTTATGTTTTCAATTTTAAGATACTTCTACTTTTCTCAAACGGGTAGTTGTTGATGTTTCCTTGTTTTACTCCATGCAAAGAAGCGAATTTCAATGGCAATCACATAGCAACAGTTTTAAAAGCATTTGACTGAAGGTTTAGCCTAGGGTATTCCTTTATTTCCCTTTTACTTATAAGGAACTAAGTAATAAGGCAATGTTTATGTAGAGTAGTATGAAGTGGATAGATTTAATCTTTTGTAAAACGTTTTTTAGCAAAATAACTAGAGAAAGTTATGTGAAGGAAACTCATTAGATGTTTCGAGCAGGCTTAATTGTGTTGCTTGCATCATGCATGCAGTAGGTAAATACATTACAGCAGGAATGATCTCTCTTCCATGTATAGTGCATCGTGTGTTAGCTTATAATCTCGGGAACAGAAAGTAATATAACGATCACGCTATGAGCTCCTATCTTAATGCCTATCTAACAGCAATATTTCTTATTTACAGAAAATGGTAGAATAAGTATTTAGTTTGTAGCAAAGTTGTGCTCTCAGAACATTTAATTTGCAGCGTCATCCCACAAGTCATATAAGTACGACGTTTACCAAGGAAAACACCTTCTTTCAAATTAGGTTAGATGTCAATTAATTGTCAAGAAGCCTGTTCATATTTACTGAAATAAATGTTAAAGTTTTTCGTTACAAATTAATTCACATCATGTTGGCATACAATGCGATTACACGGTATGATCAAGTTCCAAAGCTTGTTCTTCCCACAAAGAAATTGCTCTTAGGATATTTATAGAAAAAATCACTTTTCAGGATGAACAAAAAGGAATGATGCACGTTTTAAAAATCTACATTTTAATATTTAGTTTTTAACATGAGAACCAATTTTCTTTCATGCGAACAATCTGTAATTATATCTGGGTAACCGAGTCTGGTGACTCAGGTGTGTCATCTGGGACTAGAATTCGGGAAGTCTTGGGATCGATACCTCGTACCCAAACTCTCTGATCCCTGTTTTTTTTTGGGGGGGAGGGGATTCTCGGTCGCTAGGCGAATGCAGGGGAGTTATTTCATTCCTCCGAATTTCCTATACCTTCATTTTATCTCCATTTCACCCAACCGGTCTCCTTCAGGGTTGGAGATGTCAGCGAGGACTGCGGGTTGGCACCCTATCGTGGAGTAGAATACGCTTTGGAAACTCAGCTTTTGACGACGGAATGGCGCTGGGGTTATCGGTTGACTCAGAGGCTTAGCTCGGACCTGAGGCGCGAGCTTCTAGCGCTTTTCGCGTTGGGATGAAAAACTGCTTGGGAATTGCTAGGCACCCACCACGATGGCTCCCTTCCACATCTGGTACTGACTGCCCGCTGTAATTGCTCTCATCTCATTCTCCTGGGGTCTATCGTACAAAAAGCCAATCAATGCTGAGGTGTGGAATCCCCTGCGGCACACTACTATACTATAAAATTCTATACTATACTATAACTGAATAAAATCTAAAATACTCTAGTTCCGCTAATATACCAAAAATTTATAAATAAGGCGTTCAAATTTTATAATTGCAGAGTTTTAATACCAGGTGTGAATTTTAAAAAAATGTGCATTACAAAGACCATTACACATTCAAACGACGAAGACCATAGAAGAACATTTTAATAATTTCAAATAAGTTTGGTTTCTCATACACAATAATTTTACCTCTACACTGGGAAATAAAATACACATTATTTACTCCTAGGCTAATGAGCAGACATCTACAATCGTTATTTATTTTATACGTGGCTTAAGTAGACTATTAATTGTGACTGGAATGTTAAGTACACGAGTGCGTAAGCGGCGCGATGTTCTAATTTCTCAAGAGCATATAATAGTCTAATAAGCCAATTTGTAATATACAACGTTTTATTCTATCCCAACATTAACGGAAGTATTCTAATATTTAGTAATATTAATATTATTAGACTCGTAATTACGAGGAATTGAATTCTAGTCGTGACGTAGATAGTGCTTTGTTTATTCGTTGCTGCGTAATTCTGCCAGAATATACAGTTGCAATTATTGTTGTTTAAACTGCACCAAATACATCAATGAATGGATGGAAATGAATATTCCCGAAGAAGTTTAAAGTTATGTTAAAAAACTGTACTTAGTTTGTTACCTGGAAAGTTGAAGGACTTATATGGCAACGAATTTTCATTATTTAAGGAATGGGGAACTGCTGAAGCAGTTAGAATAATTTACAATGAAGTAAAGTACTTTATTGTTATATTAAGATACATCAAATGTATACATGAAGTCTATAGGATAGGATAAAATAAATTAGTACATAGCGGGTATTTTGGACTGCATTTATTTATTCTTTATTTAAGAAACTTTTAGAAACCAGCCTTGCCATTAAGATATCATCATCAGAAATAAAGAGTGGCGATAAGACTCATACTTGGGGATAGCTTTAAAGTACTTGATGACTTCATGACTTCACTCCCCAAAACCACCACATCTGAAGGCCTTCCAAGAAGTTTATAATCAGTCCGTAACTATTGGATCGACGTCTGTGCACTCCATACCTTTCCAAATGGTGCCTAAAATAATATCATTATGGCACCGTGTATGCCTGGGCCAGTTTTCTACAATCCAACCTTACTTTATTCAGGTATAGCACCGATCCCATGGATTTACCTGACCAATAGGCATTCTACTGTGGACCCATCTCTCAAATTTATATCCATCAACCTTTCTATAGCGTTAAACATTAGGATGTTAAACTTGTTTGACAAGAATGTTTAGGCTGCAGTAGAATTGTTTACCCAGGTTCATCATTT
This sequence comes from Hymenopus coronatus, assembly GCA_030762935.1. NCBI lineage: Eukaryota > Metazoa > Arthropoda > Insecta > Mantodea > Hymenopodidae > Hymenopus > Hymenopus coronatus. Next base: position 47,455,854 of record CM060896.1, read on the forward strand.
TAACCTGCCTCAAGGGATGAAAAACGTCGGCAAGGTAAGCCCTAAATAGCCTTGCAGGTTTAAAGAAACGATCTCTGAGCCCCCCCCCCCTGCAGAAGAAACACCGCATTTTTATAGAGCTAAAGAGAATAATTCTCTTTTTTTTTCATTTGGTAATCTCAGTAGCCATTTGGCAACCTTCTCGCAAGGGGCCTGCTTGCTCCAACCGGGTTTGATTCTTGGTTCATTATAAGAGACCCTGGGGAATGGGTTTTCAAGTAACATTCTCGAGGTCACTCCTCCATTTGCGCCATTACTCCAGAGGGTATTTCCAAAGAGAACAGCTTGACTCTTCCTTCCGAGACTAGCAATTGCTGTAATCGAGCAACATTCAAATGCTTGATCATAGCATTCCACCGGTGCTCCATCCTCATTTCACGTGTCATCGTCTGTAGTAAAAGCGGGTGTTAAACACTATAAAAAACTTCCTCTAAGTTCCCGAAGGACAATAGATCAGGTCTAAGACTTAAGGTAAATATAAAAATAAACATCAATATTTGATAATATAAAAAATCAAGTGATAAGTACTTCATTAATATTTCAGAAAGGTCGGATCACTTACAAATCTCAAGATCCGTTAGACCGAGCTATTCCAGCAGTGCTTCTTTCTCTCATTTATATCCGTGCTGTCCCAAACGTATGATGGGAGTTGGATTCTTAACCAATTAATACATTGAAATTATCACTGTTACAATAAAACGTAATATTTATGAAGCTCCCGAGGAGAACATTCCTCAGTCATAAAGTCATACTATTACTATTACATGTCGGGGTGTTTGCCTTCCTTGAATGTACTTCATCAGGATCGACACCAGATGTTTGGTAAGAAAGTCTGGAAGTCAGCTGTAATTGTGTGTTTAGATAGATCTCCGGATTTAACACAAGCTGAGGCGCTGAAAATAATTTCATATTGTGAGTTAAGTTTTTTGTAAATTAGCGACTTGCAAATGCTATCTCGTTATGCTACTACAGCGGAGTAATACTATGCTGTGCGATAGCTTGAATGAAGGAAATCATATAGCTTAACCTTACTACAGACTTCCTTGTACTTCATTTTTGGCCATCCCTCCTCAGTGCTGAATCTCTCTTGGAGTGTTTTAACATTTGAAGGTGGGATTTACGTGTTCATATTGTCCTTCTAAGCGCTATACTCCGGATTCCCTTTCGTAGTCCTGCTGCCCCTTTGGTATTTCTGTCATCTGAGTCAATAGAAGGCCTTCGCATTTGTAGGACTACAAAAAGTTATTTGAAATAATTTTGGTGTTTTAAAAAGATATACGCTTTTGCGTAGTACCTGTCAGTCTATCTCTTAACATTTACTGGTTATACAAAATTATACAAAATTCCTTCAGAGTGAGGATATCAGACCTTATCCCCATCTTTCAATTTATACATTTTGATTGTTATGTGAATATTCATGTATACGTTTTAATAAAATACATTAGACACTTTTAAGAAAATATGAGAATTCCAAAAGTATTCCTTATAAATGAGTTTCGGGAGAAGGGATTTTCTTGAAAATCTTCGCGTTGCATCTTTGAAAAATACTGAACTTAAAATATCAAAGCCTGGTATTTAAACGAGTTTTGGTTTTTCATTATAGCGTTTGTACAAACACCATAACTTAAATTAATGGCATCGACATCGAATTTTTGGATAGATGACGCGCTTTCAATAGGTACCCCAATAGGGTACTTGCTAGAGAAAGTAAAAATAGGACGACCATATCATTTCGGTATCTCTCTTCATGTAATGCCTACACACAAAACAAAGAATGAATTATGCTCTTGTGCTAATCGTGCCTATGCTGAAACTGGCAGGCGGGTGTCTAGGGAAGCCAGTCATCCTAGAAACTTTGAATAATTTTAAAAAAATAGATATGTTAAGAGAATTATCTATTGAGATTAATAGTTCCCGTGTTGCAGAAGTACAATTTACCACTTGGAAGGCACAATTTTCCACTGCACTCTGGCGAAGTCTGCTGCTATTTATCCCATGCCAAACACTAAAAATTCAACTTTCCGCTGTCATTCAATCTTTCAAGTCGCCAAGCTACAAACGTTGGTATAACAGTAATTTCAGATTTAGTTTTTTCGCCGAGTTTGGGTTAAGAAGAGGCTCGGTGTAACAGGAGTCTACTTTTGGATTGATAATTTGTAATTAGATAACACTTTCGGCTATAAAAAGAAACGCAGTACGAATAAAAGTCTTCTAATCCCACCCCCCATATTTCTGCAGAATACGATCTTGGGGATATATTCCTTGAGTTAGTTGGGATATTTGCTGTATGCCAATTAAGTTAACCAAAATATTATACAGGATGTTTCAAAAATACGGGGCATAATTTCAGGTATGTAGTTCCCACATGAAGACAATCAAAATAGTTCATTTATAACATGTGTCCGGAAATGCTTCATTTTCGAGTTATAGCCTTTACAACATTGGAATTCACTGGAACGTTTTTCTTTCCGCAGGACTTTGCCGTCAAAGGAGACTTAGGAGGGCGCTCTGATAGTTCATTCTGAGGAAGGTTACATTCAGTGTTCTTTAGGCGTTAAGACTGTGCGACATGTATTCAAATCAAGAGCTGGCAGAGATACACTTCATATACGGTAAGGCGGACGGCAATGCTGCGCTGGCTCGTCGTTTGTACCAGGAGAGGTACCCACAGCGACAATGTCCAGATCGGAAGACATTTGTACGTCTCCATTCCCGTCTGTGCGAGTATGGAACATTCACCTCTCCTGGTTTGGGAAGGGGACGACCAAGATCTACAACTCCAGAAGTGCAGGAGGAGATTCTGGAGGCTGTGGACAGGACTCCTTCTATCAGCACACGACGGTTAGCGTTGCAAGTCAATGTTCCTCATACGACTGTCTGGAGACTGTTGAACGAGTATCAACTGTATCCTTATCATTTGCAACGTGTACAGGCCCTGTCACCAGCAGATTACCCTGCACGAGTTAGGTTCTGTCAGTGGTTCTTGCAGCAGTGTGGAGTAAATCCGAACTTTTCTGCCGTCGTATTATTTACAGATGAAGCACAGTTCACAGGAGATGGCATAACAAATTTCCACAATCAGCATGTATGGTCGCATGAAAACCCACGTGCAACTGTTGTATATCATCACCAGGTGCGGTTCTCCCTTAACATGTGGGCCGGTATCATTGGTGATCGATTAGTTGGACCCCATGTACTTGTAAACAGACTTACGGGGCAGGCGTACACAAACTTCCTGGAAAACACCATATCTGACGTTTTCGAAGACACTCCACTGATCAATCATCAACACATTCACTTCTTGCATAATGGCGCTCCTGCACACTTCAGTCTTACGGCTCGCCGGTACTTGGATCGAAGGTTTCCTGATCGATGGATAGGTAGAGGTGGCCCAATTGTTTGGCCTCCACGCTCACCTGATCTAAACCCTCTCGATTTCTACTTGTGGGGCCATTTAAAATCATTGGTTTATTCGTCTCGGGTGCCGGATTTGGAATCCCTTCGGAATCTAATTGTGGCAAGTTGTGAGGACATACGCAATATTCCTGGAGTTTGGGATCGTGTTCGCAGGTCAATGAGACATCGATGTGAGGTCTGTATTCAAGTAGGAGGTGGACATTTTGAACATCTTCTGTAATGACAACAACCTGCGGAAAGAAAAACGTTCCAGTGAATTTCAATGTTGTGAAGGCCATAACTCGGAAATGAAGCATTTCCGGACACATGTTATAATGAACTAATTTGATTGTCTACATGAGGGAAATACATACCTGAAATTATGCCCCGTATTTTTGAAACACCTGTATATTCAATGTTAGTTTATGACGGTATTTATTTTAATCTTTTAAATGTCATATGTATATTCAATTCTTACATGAAAGCTTAGTTTTTTCTACAATTGAGAATGATCAAAACATCAACAATTCTATACCATCCGCATTTATTGTAAAATGATTACTTTTTGTAATCTCCATAATTTCTTTCTTACGATACGAAGGAATAAGGCCTGCACATGGGCGCGTAGTCACACTGCTCTTTTCTCAAGGCTGGTCCCAACATCACATCATTGGCAAGACAGTCTAAATTTACTACCAGCCTTTCATCGACAATTCTATTCATACTTCACCAAGAAGTATTATCCGTGTTATGATTATTGAAGCTTGGAGCAGCGCCCCTTGGTCCCATTTAACTATAACATATCACCCTGCTTGAAAAAACTCAACCGTTGACTTGCTGGCCGTGGCGGGTCCTTAGATCCAACAGACAATATGGAAGTCCAGATTTTTGTAACACATAAGCCAGGTGAGAGCAGAGTAGCTAGTTTTAAGAAAGAATGGTTGACAATTGCTTGTGGAAGTGCTTTAACTACTGCCAGAAGCTCTCACCCGTTCCTGGCCGTCCTGGGACTAGGATAGAATATACCGATGCTACGCAGGTAGGCGTCCACAATAAAGTCGCCGCTATTAAGGTAAAACTCTAATTCAGGCGCACTATAGAGTGCTGATTTTAAGTGCCAGGACCGCGATCTTCCGTTATACGAGTGATGGGTTTTGCAAAGTTGGGGAAACATCTGATGAACCGGTAGTAGCAGTTAATGGGACCCGGAAATGTTGTAGGATTCGTTTATCTTGCGGGCGGGGTCAACCTCTCATTGCCCAAGTCCATGGCCACCACAGATGGTGACACTATGTGACCCAAGTATTGCAATGCCTTGCAGAAAAGTTGACAGTTCGTTCAATTTTAAATTTGTTCTTTAGTTTATGTTAATGATTTTATGAACTTTTATTTGTACATTAGAATAATTTAAGCTTTTTAAGTTAAAATACCAATATATATGTAGCGCAGTCTTGTATCTTGGTAAGGTTTTCAAATTTTTCTTCAAAGTTGCTGTCAACAACGATGATGCCATGCAGATGTAGCAGGCAGGCGTTGTAAGTGAATCCTCTCATCACTAATTCAATGAGACCTGAAATGTGACTGGCACGTTATAGAGGCCAAAGAACATAACCATAAATTCCCAAAACTTTGGTCTATCGAGAAAGTGATCCTGTCTCAGGATCTGGAGCCATCTGCTAGTATCCCGATTTCAAATCTACAGTCGAGAACTATTGGCACCAGTAAATGCTATCAAACATGGGTAGGGAAAACGGTTGTTCCTGGTGATGGCGTTCGGCTTTCTGTAGTACACGCAGAAGCGTAGCGCGCCGTTTGTTTTCTTTAGCAAGAAAATTAAGAACTGTCAGAATCTTCAATTATTATCCTGGGTATCATGGTCTCCAGCATATCCCGAACCTCCGCTTGTTTCCCAAGGCAATACATCATAGTCGTTGCCGAATTTGTCGGGCATCTCCCGTGTCGATCAGATGGAGTGCTCGGTGAGTGCTTTAGTAATCGCTATTCCGTTTGCTGAAATATCTAAGTGAGCTGGGCCCTGTCTAGTTGCGAGGTGGTCAAGTGTTCACCATGCATTGCGTTATTAATTGCTGGCGCACCCCCCCCCCGTCCTGGCTCCTGTGATTTCTTCTTGTTCCCAAATATAAATAAATGGCTCGCGATGAACACACTTTAGACCAATATGAGCAGGTCATTGTCGAGACAGGCCTACATAATTCCTAAATTTATTGGGGTTAAAAACCGCAGGAGAGTTGGTAAAGATGCGCATTATAAAAATTTTGAGAAATGAATAATTTGTGCTTGAAAATAATCTTTTTATTCTTAAAATGGATACTTATTGAACGATCCTGGTAATGTATAAAACGACTAGAATTTATTTTGTCATTTAATGCATAAATACACATTTCAGTTTCAGATTTTCATTTTAGTATTACGTCATATTTGCCTTATCGAATGGCCTGCGATAGTGCTCCTTCATTCAGGCTGTAATCACCAAAACCCCGAGACCAACGAAGGTGCGCACGTGGAACTCTTGAAATCCACAAAACTTCTCTTGTTACTCTTTTGTTGCTCCTATCCTCTCCCTTTTTGTTAAAAAGTTAATGCATAAATGGAGTGAGAGCTTTATATTTTCATCACACTAAAACTCAGTTCAACGTTGTCATAGAGATAATTAGTTCTGAAATGACTAACGTTTAACCTTATTTTGAGTAAATTAATTGCATCACGATATAGATTTCAGCTCGTTGATAGTACTTAATAATAAAACAGTGATAGTCCACAGAACCATCCAATTAAGCAGCAGTGTATCCATTATTTATGGTCATTACTTTGAATAATATTTCGTCTATTTAAACATATAATCCATCAACGTAATTCGCGATTGTAAAGCTTTTATACAATAAAATGTGAGGGCAGGTCAGAAAGTAAGCTTCCCTATCCCATAACTCGGAAGTCGAGTACCTGGACACGCTGCGTCTTACGTTGATTGCAAGATTCAGGAGATTACTCTTACGAATGTTACATTTTTGGAGGTACAAGTGTAGTCTTAATGTAGCCTGGCTTAGGTACATTGAGTGCAATGAAAAATTCACATGGTAGTACAACATAGGAGGTCTATTGTACCTAATGAACTTCCAATACGGGGAAGTGATACGAAAGTCTCGTGGGCGATCAGTAGAGGTAGATTCGGAAGGTAAGATTCCTAAAGACTAGATAAAATAAAATCTGCAATACCTTGTTACCTACATTAGGTCATGCATTCCAAATTTATTACCTATTTAGCACCTCCTTCACTTTATATATTATTATTCTACATATTTTATTTGCAGCTAGTAAATAAAATTAAAAATATGAAGAGAAAATTGAATAAAATAGCGTACCAATTAAAATAATAAAAATCAATCTCGAAATGTACAACTTTAACTAAAAGTGTGGATAGCTATGTATTCAAGTACTTTTGCTTGAAACCACCAACATAACGTAACTGGTATACCCAGCTGTCCCAGATTTTGTATGTTTAACATTCAATTCCAATCTAAATTGCTTTCTAGCTTCTGATTTACAATAATGAAGCCACTGCACTCAAACAACTGCTAATGCATATGTGCTCATTTCTAAATATCATATAATTATATCTATATGTATTCAGTCGCTTTATCTCTCACTTTACTTAACTTTCACATAATGTCAGTTCATTGCATACTTTACTTCACATTACACGATCTCAGGTGTGAGATTCCGACGTCGGCAGGTCCACCCACTCCTGGGGTTCGTCTTACTCTAGACGGCAGGGCTTAACTTAAAGAAAAGTCCACTCCACGCAGCTTATCAGCTCAACCATATGCCCAATTCTGAAATATGACAAGTAAATGAAATTACAAAAATCTGATGTGTTCCATTCACATGGCTTTCTCTACATCTCTGTTGCAAATTAGTGTTAAAAAGCTAAGCTTGTATATACCTCATGCTAATTGAGATAAATATTAGCAGAAATGCTTTCTTATAAGCAGAAAGGAAATATGAGAATACACTAGGCTAAAACGTCATTAAAAACTGGTTGCCATGTGGATGAAATCCGTCTCTATCCATTGCCTGGAGTTCACAAATTCGCGTATGTAGAAAGTTTTAAGTATTTAAAACTGAAACAAATAACAAGCAGGACTGACTCCGTGGTCGAGTAGTCAGAGAGCTGAATTCTCACCCGGAGGTTAGGGATTCGATTCTCGGCTGGAGCGGGGAATTTTTCTTTGGCCAGAATTATTCCCTATCTCCCACAGAGTCTGGAAGTATGTATGAAACTGTGTGTGTGTGTGTGTGTGTGTGTGTGTGTGTGTGTGTTTGAGGAAAATAATACGATTAAAACCCAATGTAAAGAGCCTACAGACAATGCGTTGTTTCAAGTGCAAAGTCCCCGATACGACTTTAGATGTTAAAAGGGGCTACTATATAAATGAAACAATAGAAAAAAAAACAAGAAATATCTCAAAACTGGTCACTTCTACAAAAAAAAGTTATATAACATAAAGTGTATGCTCTAACGAGATCTACATTCTTTTGTGTAAAAAGTTTTTGTCTATCTCTTACGGTTTACCACTTAAACAAAATTCAACAAGATTCATTACAAATAAAGAGGTCTTTAGAGGCTACTCCCAGAAAATTCAAGATATACATTTGCCATATAAATATCTTTAATATACGGTATTTTAATCAAAATCGTTAGAGCCACTTTTGAGAAACTCAGAACTTTTGAAATTAATTTTCTTCCAAGTAAAAGGTAGTGAAGGGTGAGAGAGATTTTTTTCTTAAACTCTTCATGTCGCATCCTTGAAAAAACTAAACTTAAATGTCAAGTTTGGTATTTTACCGACTTTTCGTTTTTGAGTTATCGTGTTCACGGACACAAGGACACACACACAACACGCACACACACAACACGCACACACACAACACGCACACACACACCTTTTTCTGAAAATGTGTTTTTTTTTATACAGGGGACCCTGAAATACATATTTCAGGTGCAATCTCGGTATCGAATTTTTGGGTGGAGTGCAATACCTTTTCTATTCACTATGTGCATAGTACGTGTAGAGAAAGTAAAAAAGGACAGAGAACAGAGGAGACAGCTGAACCCGCTTGGCTTCCAGAATTAAATGAGTGATATAAATTCATTTGAGGGGCGCTGGAGTTGCACAGTAATTCATTCGCGACCCTCATGCTGAGGATCTATGGTTCCACTCCCGATTTTAGTCGGCCCAATCTACGCCTCCATATGTGACTTGCTTATGTGGAGTATCCCCAAAGCCCAATGTGGTCAGAGTCCACGGTATAAGCTATAGGTCCTCTCATTACGTCTCTCAATCTCCGTCATCAAACAACCATTGCAAGTAATGGAACTGCCCTGGAGTGCCTCCACCTCAGAAATGGGTCCAGGATCGCTTGGTGGAATAAGGTAACATCGGAGGTCAATCAGACCATATGGGGAGCGTTTGAAGCAACAAAAATAATATATTACACAAACTAACGGTTCAGATGAAGAGAAGAAAATATATAAATCACGAATTGGGGTAGAAAACAAAATATTCAGTATACAGCAAAGAATCAATAATATTTGCAAAATATCTTTACATAAGTATTATAAACGCTTACATGAGGTTTATAAATAGTTACAGGAGGTGTAATAACATTATGGAAAATTATATTATATCAAATTCTATTGTGTTCTGTTCACATGAGTTTCTCTACATCTCTGCTACAAATTATTGTTAAAAAGCTGATTGTTCTATTTATTTCATGCTAATCGAGAAAAAATAGCAGAACAGGTTTATTACTTGTTTCCATTTAAGTAGAAAGGAAATACGGGAGTACCATAGGCTAAAGCGATAGTCAAAACTGGTTACTATGTGATTGAAGTTCCTTTGTTTGTATGGACAGAAGTTGACAAATTCTTGTATGAGAAAAATATAAATATGTTAAACCTGAAACCAATATCAAGGAATATCTCATGTTTATAACATGAATTGTGTGTTTTTTTCGAGATAAACACTTTCTGTTAAGTAAGTTTTTGTCCATGTCTTACGGTTTACCAATTATGCAAAATTCCGCAAAATTCATTCAAAATAAAGAGGTTAGATAGAGCATTCCGAGGCTATTCTGAGAAAATTCAAGTTTCATGTAAATATCTTTAATATACAACATTTTAATCAAAATCTTCAGAGCCATTTTTGAGAAAATACCAAACTTACCGGAATTTTCTTTTTTGAGCTATGCTGCCCACAGATATAAACACTCACACACACAGACATACACATACTGACTGACAGACAAACACACACTCGGCCATTTTTCAAACAAATTGTTTTTTTTTTGTTTTTTTTTTGTATCCGGATTCTCAAAAAGTATATTTCCTGTGATATCTCGGTATCGAATTTTTGAGTGCAATACAATTCCTTCTCTATCCACTATGTACATACTAAGTATAGAGAAAGTGAAAATGTCAAAATTCACAAACCATTTTGGAGCATTGAAATTTGTAGGGATACATTAGCAAGAATGTGTACACCAAAGGTCTTGTTTTTGGTATAAAACAAAAATCAACATTATGATATAGGCCCATAAAATTATTTCCACTCTGCTATGTTTAGCTATTAACGACTTTGTTTGTTTGTTTAGAAATCGCACCTCTTTTTAGAGAACGCGCAATAAAATCGCACGGCTGCATAGAATTATTCAAATGACCACAACAAATCTTGCTTTACCAGCAGCATGACTATAGCGATAAAACTTTGCTTGATGGCAAGCGGAGACTAAAGTCAATCTTGCTGAACAAATTTCGCAATGAAATGGTAAACATTTAAAATCACAGGCGGATTGCCTTGGCGTGATCCCGAGTGACCTTTTCGCCGAGATGATCCCGGACAAACGAACCAACAGCGTTTTCCGCCTATTAATTCCGCAGTAAAAGCCAGAGTCATTTGTCAATTCATTACAGCGTCAGCACATGGAAAATGGATAGTTTCCTGGTAATTAATTGAATAAACATAATGACGAATACATTATATTTCCACGATGTATTTCGTTTTACCTGTAAGAGAATTAATATAGATCAGAACATCGCTTTGACATACAAAGAATATTTCTATCATTCAATGAACGGAAGGCAGGAGTGAAAAGTATATAATATTCGATACCTAAGTGCCTTAAGTCTGAATCATTTTGCATGGTATTCTGCTATATAAATTCACTTATTAACCATTTTTACTTTCTCTGCAGTACTATGTACATAGTGTATAGAGAAGGAATTGCATTCCACCCAAACATTCGATACCGAGATTTCACTGCAAATACATGTTTTAGGATCTCCTGTATCCAAAAAAGGCATTCTTAGAAAAAGGTCCGTGTGTGTCCGTGTGTCTGTGAACAGGATAATTAAAAAAATAAAAGTCGGTAAAATGCGACACGAAGATTTTCAGAAAAATCCCCCAACCCAAACTACCCTTACATGGAACAAATTTCGAGAATTTTTATTTTCTCAAAAATTGCTCTAACGATTTTGAATAAAATACCGTATATTAAAAATATTTATATCGCAAATAAATTGTATATCTTTGATTTTATGGGAACAGCCTCTGAAGACCTTTATTCTGAATGAATTTTGCTGAATTTTGCGTAACTGATAATCTGTAAGACATAAACAAAAACTTGTTGCACAAAAATGTATATCACGTTAGAACACAATTTATGTTACAAACATTTTTTCGTGGAAGTGTCCATTTCTGGAATATTCCTTGTTATTTGTTTCAGATTAAAAATACTTTGTATGTTTGAGTATGTGTGTGTGTGTTTAAAAGTTTCTCATACCGAATGTTGTTAACTTCTGGCCCTGCATAGAAACGGATTTCTACCACATGGCAACCAGCTTTCAAAAGATTTGACTATCATTTTAGCCTAGTGCACTCGCTTATTTTCCTTCTACTTACAATGAAGCAAGTAATTAAGACAATTCCTGCTAATACTTATCTCGATTATCATAAAGTAGACAGAAGAACATACCTTTTAATATTAATTTGTTACAGAGATGTAGAGAAAGTCATGTGAATGGAACACATCAATCTTTTTACTTCCTCTTCACGAACTATAGATATAGTAGATAGTAAAGGTACCTATTGTATTGCACCAAAAAATGTAATGTCGAAATTTCACCGGAAATGTTTGTATTGAAGTTCCCTGAGCGGGGTAAAATATCTTTAGAAAAAACTCCGCACGTGTGCGTTCGCGCGAGTGTGTTTCTGTGCACAACATTGCTCAAAAGCGAAAAGACCATTAAATACTAAATTTTCTGTTTAAGTTTAGTATCTTCCAAGGATCAAAACTAATATTTTCAAATAAATACTCTTTACAAAGCAAATTTTTTAAAACTTTATTTTATTAAAAATGACTCTAACGACTTTGATTAAAATACCATGTATTTACATGACAAGAAAATGTAATCTTGAATTTTCTGGGAATAGTCTTTGAAGACCTGTTCATTCTGAGTGACATCTAACTAGTAAATTGAAAGAGTTAGAAAAATAGCATTAGAAATAAAACGTAGATCTCGTTAAAATACACAGTTTACGTCATATACATTATTTGTGGAGTGAACCTTTTCCGAGATATTCCTAATTAGCGGTTACAATTTTAAGTTACTTAAACTTTTATCAAACGAGAGGTTATCTTTTTTATCAGCGTTCTTTTGTTTTCTCCTGGCTATGGAAAGCGACCCGAATTTCAATTCTTTCATATAGCGACCAAATTTTTAAAATATTTTACTATCGCTTTAGCCTAGGGTATTATCTTATTTCCATGCTATTTAGCGGGAACTAATATAACTATTTCTGCTAATGTTTATCTCGTTACTAACATGTGGATAAAGGAATAATCTTTTGTAAAAATATTTTGTAGAGAAAGTCATGTAAATGGAATTCATCAGATTATTTTAGTGTTCATAATTGTGATTTGGTTTCCATAGAGCTTCCTGAAGCTGATGCATCTGTGAAATTTGACAAAAATTTAAAAAAATTGTTTAACATATGAATATGAATTCCAAAATTTTAGAAAATATATGGTTTTTCCAGTTTGCGCAATTAAACTACAAATTAGCTTTTTTAGGTGCATGCTTATTAATGGGCATTCCCAACTTAAAGCCTTATATTCTCGCAACCCGTTCTATACTCAAAATGTTCCAAACGATGCAATATGTTTCAAATACACAACATAGAAAAATATCATATTACTGTTTCGAAATGGTGTTCCAATTTTTATAAAAAGATTATCAAATTTTAAAAAAATCATGGACTTTGGAAGGTACGAAAAATAATAATTTTTCTCCACTAGTTAGGGCTAATATAAAAAAATATAATATGACGAATCTATCTGGAATCTCATTTTCTGTAAAGGTGGCGATTTGTAACTGTATATTTTTAAAAATGCAGCACGTGGCCTATTTATATTAGAATAATAAATTTAGAGAGTAAAAATTATTATTTTAATAAGCCCATGTGCTATAACTTTGATACTGGAAAAATATCTCTATTATTGTAATTACCGGTTTACGTTTCCTGTGATATCTTACATACTATTGATTTTCCATATTTAAAACATGTATCATCATACTCGTATATCACGGTTCTAAGGGGTCATTCACAATTAAATTTACCCTAACAAGGGGCCAGAAAACTTGAGACCGATATTTACGTAGGTAGAAGAGGTATAGCACTCCGTAAAAACTTCGATAGCAAGATTGCACTGGAAATACACGCTTTGGGGACCCTTGTATAAAGAAAAGCATTTTAGCATTTTTAGAAAAATGCGTGTGCTCGTATGTCCGTGAGCATGTGAACACGATAACTCAAAACGAAAAGTAGATAAAATACCAAACTTGGTATTTAAGTTTAGTATCTTCCTAGGATGAGATACGAAAATTTTTAGGAAAATTCCGTCACCGCAAATTACCCTTTATTGAAAACATTTTTGAAAATCTTTATTTTCTCAAAAATGGCTATAACGGTTTTGATTAAAGTAACGTGTATTAAATATAGTTATATACCAAATATAGCTATATGCTTCTGGGAATAGCCTCTTAGGAGCTCATAATTTGCATGAATTTTACTGAATTTTGCATAGCTGGTAAAGCGTAAGATACACAAAAACGTAATAAACAAAAACTGTTGATCACGTTATGATACACAATTTATATAATATAATTTTATTCCTGCAGTTAGACATTCCTTGTTATAGCTTTCAATTTTAAAATACTTAAAACTTTTCTCATACGGGAATTTGACTATCACTTTAGCCTAGTGTATTCCCTTATTTTGCTTCTATATGCATGAAAGCAAGTAATAAGACATTCCTGCTAAGTTTATTTTGATTAGCATGATGTAGATAGAAGAATAAGCGTTCTAACAATAATTGTTACAGAGATATAGAGAAAGTCATGTGAATAGAACACATCAGGTGTGTCATTAGTTACTGCAGTGTTGCTCCTAGATATAAAACCTGTAAATATTAGCCATCAATTACTTCATTAATAGCTGCTACTCGCAACATAGTGATTAGATTCCGTGTGCTCACCTGCTGCTTCAATAAAATACTGCGCTAACAGCCGCATAAAGTGTTTTATACAGGGCTTATTTAATAGTGAATACAGCATTTTTTAATTAAATATTGAAATTATTATTATTATTATTCCACTTAGCATAGTTAAGTTGTTCTAATGTAATGATATTAATTTCATTGCGCTATCAATAAACCGTATAAATAATTGATATGTTATTCTAGAATCAAGAAAATTCTACTAGTTCTGAATTACGAGTGATTCTGAAGAAAGTATCCCTCCAGATTTTGAAGTAGCAGTTATTGCGTCATTTTACCAAATAAATTGACTGTAAAATATGAAGTGGCAAATGATCGTTATCTAAAAATTGTGAAATCAAGAGAGAAGGTTTTGCTACTTTGAGCTTTTACCATAATCTTATAAGGCTTCGTCTCTGTGAGCATATTATTCCATGCATATAAGAATATTAATTCGCTGGTCTGGCAGTGAGTGAGGTGACAGTGTGTCAGCTACTCATTCTACCAGTCCCGAGTTCCAATCTCGCTTAGAGTGAGACCGGATATTTTTTTCGGGGGTTTCCCTTATCCTGAGAAGGCGAATGTCGAGTAACTTTAAACTCCACGGAAATTATTTTCAGTTTTTGATTCTTATTAAATATTATAAATGTATCAATTAACTGATTAAGAGCTTTTATTGGATGCCAACTTCAATATGTTTAATTCCTTCACCCCAAGATCATTTCAGCATTATTTCATCAATTCCATTCATCGTACGATATAACCAACCAATTAGACAACGTTAAGCTAGATATAATAATAATAGTTCATTACCATAGTAATAAGACGTAGAATGAACATGAATTATAAAATAGTCGCGGATTAATTAATTTTGTTCGCCACTGATGTAGAAAGATGCAGATAATAAACAAGAACATTTAGTTTTTTATTACTAGCATTCCAAAGGAGAATTCTCCATGTGGTCCCTCGATCGATGTCCAGGAGGGAACCACATGGAGAACAAGATGTCAAAATCCAAACTATTTTTTACTACAACATGCCATAAACAATCATATTTTCCATTTAAAATTTATTCAGATCCGGTTTGGAAATGGAGCTTCACTGTATACTATCAACAAGTGCATATCCGTATCGAATTTCCTATTTTTCGAAAATTTAGGATAGAGGCACTGATTTTAATTTCGTTCCGTTAAAGCGATGCTCGAAGCAAGAGCCAGAGGTCAAACACGATGGTGATTTTAGACTTTCGAATTTCAGAAATGATTACCAGAGTGCAAATAAAGGCGGGTTGGATAGTCAATATATTGTTTCCTACTCAGCTATGGATCTATTTGAATGAATGGCAAAATCTGATATGTTCCATTCACATAACTTTCTCTACATCTCTGCAACAAATGATTATTAAAAAGCTAATGCTTCTATTTAATTCATGCTAATCGAGAAAAAATTAGTACAAATAGTCTTATTACTAGAAGCGAAATAAGGGAGTACCATAGGGTAAAGTCATAGTCAAAAGCTGGTTGCTATGTGACTGAAGCTGCTTTGTTTGTATGGACAGGAGTTGACAAATTCCAGTATGAGAAAAGTATAAGTTTTTTAAAGCTGAAACCAAAAACAATGAATATCTCAAAAACGTTCAACTCCACGAAAAAATATTATAACATAAATTGTGTGAGGCTATTCCTAGAAAATGCCAGATATATATTATTTGTATGATTACCTTTAATATACGATATTTTAATCAAAATCGTTAGAGCCATTTTTGAGAAAATGAAAATTTTCGAAAAAAGTTCCATGCTAAGGATAAGGGGGGATTTTCTTGAAAATATTCTTGTCGCATCCTTGCAAGATATTAAACTTACATAATAATTTGCTATTTAACGATCTTTTCGCTTTTGAGCTATGCTGTCCACAGACACACACACTCACACACTCACGCACACACTCATGCGCACACACGCAGAAACACACACAGACGGACCTTTTTCCAGAAATATTTTTTTTGGATTCAGAGATGCCCAAACCACATATTTCTGTTGAAACGTGTAGAGAAAGTAAAAAGAACATCAATGCCAACAAAAAGCGCTTATTATATTATGAAATATGTAAGGTTCGTGTCTTTACCTTATGGCTTTCTTAAACAATAGGTGTCACTTTTCTTTCCCTACCATTACTACTTAGATAACAGGTCTGGGCATTCAAACAACATGACCGCCAATGTAAGCCATTGGTTGCAGCAAGCATTAGAGGTAGTTTAATTCGTAAGTGCTATTAAGATGTTTTTAACAAGAATTTTAGAGCTCGCTCTCCTGTGAATGGAAAGCATGCAAGAGATCCTAAGTTCGAATCTACGTCAGGGTGGGTTTTCCAAAAAATATCACGATAGAAAGATAAATATCGAGTAACTAAATCTGCATGGCTTCCGAGCACTTTTGAGCATCTCATTTCATTTATTCGTCGTTTGGTATGATATAACTTCTTAAGGACCCTAAACTTAAGAAAGAAAATTTCATTTATAAATACATAAAGTATGAACTAATATTATGGCCTGGGTTATAAAATGAGCAAAGAACATGAATATGTTTTAATAAAATTGGTTACTGCTTGCACTGTTACAATTTAAATACTAAATTGAAAAAACAAAACATTTAATCTGTTGAAATCTTTGAGCTATCGACCTGCTTTTATTCTTTAAAATCCGCTCATAAAGAAAAACTGTCTGGTGCTTCCATTCACATGATTTCCCTATTTGTTCTGCAGATAAACTGTTCTTTTACCTACATCATAATATATTCAATATAAACATAAACAGAAAGCTTCTTATTACCTTCTTATTGCTTAGAAACAGAAGGGACAGCCACAGCCAATCATTTAAAACTTGTAGCTGTGCAAACTTCGGTTCTGTTTCTATGGACAGGAGTAAAAGAAAGCAGATATGAAACGGATGAGGACTTTCCGTTTGAGAAAGGTTTAAGTATTTTAGAACTGAAATCAATGGCAAGGAATATTTCTGAAGTGGTTTGCTGTATATAAAATATGTGTTTTAATCAGATCTATATTTTTGTGTAGTAATATTTAGTCTATCTATTATGCCTTATGTAAATGCCATTCGGTATGAAGAAGATTTCAGGGGCTAATCCCATGAAATTTGGAGTATACATTTTATTTATCCTGTAAACATTTTTAAATTTTAATCAGAATCACTAGATCCATTTTTTGATAAAATAGAAAATTAAAAACAAAAATTTTCCATGTAAAAATGAAAGGACTTTCCTGGAAATCTTCGTTTCACATTCTTGGAGGATACAAAACTTAAATTCCAAGTTTGGTATTTAACGGATTTTCGTTTTTGAGTTACCCTTTCCAAAGACAGTATCACATACAGGACCTTTTTCTAAAAGTGCTTATTAGTATTCAGTGAAAATGTGCTATAGAATTTTTGAGAGGAATATAGTACCTTCTCTACCCACTATATACAATTTATATACGTGCTGGAAGAATTAATTATATCTTCAGGCTAGCTATGTTAAAAACCTTGAATGTTGCAGGGATATTTATAAAGAAATATATTCTAAATACACATACTCTTTATTACCTTCCGAAGGGTGAAGTTTAGCAAGTTAATTTTACACTAACGAGGGTGGTATCGTCATTAAATCATTGTGTAAAGTTATTTGGATGAAAGTATAGAATTATTATATAAAAATCCATGCATGTGATCAAAAAAGTAAATATATTAAGCCTAAAATAATAGTTTATAGATATTGCAAAAATAATTTTGCACATTACAGGTAAATACAGAAAGGAAATATGTGGTAAATTATTTCTATGGCATAAATGCAAAGTATTTTTAGTGAATGTTATTTGTTAACGGTTGGGATTGGCGAAGTGAACAATTTCCATTATTAAACCTACAAATATTTTCTTTTTCAAGCAAACAGCTGCTTTTTGCTATGTAAGAATTTCAAATGTAATTGAAGTGATTGAGAATATTTCATTTTTACTTTCTCTACTCGTACTATGTACATAGTGTATAGAGTAGGTATTGCATTGCACCCAAAAATTTGATACCGAGATTTCAAAGGAAATACATGTGTTTAAACCTCCTGAATCCAAAAAAGCATTTTTAGAAAAATGTGTGTATGTGTGTGTGTGTGCAGCATATCTCAAAAACGAATAACTGTTAAATACCAAAATTGGTATTTAAGTTTGGTATCTTCCAAGGATGGGACACAAAGATTTTCAAGAAAATGCCCCGAACCCAAACTACCCTGTACATGGAACATTTTTCGTAAACTTTGATTTAATCAAAAATGGCTCTAACGATTTTGATTAAAATACCTTATCTTTAAGATTTTTTAATGACAAACGAAATGTACATATTAAATTTTCTGGGAATAGCCTCTGAAGACCTCTTTAGACCACTCGCCTCTCACCTAGATGGCCCGGGTTCGATCCCAAGAGACAGCATGTAAGATTTGTGGTGGACAGAGCGGCGCTGGGGCGGGTTTTCTCCGGGTTCTCCGGCTTCCCCCGCCATCGCATTCCAGCGGTACTCCATCTTCATTCATGTCTCATCAGTATCACCGCCTGCAGTGCCATAAGTAGTTAAAGCGGGCGTTTATTACTACCCCAAAAAAAATGTCTAGTTGGCTGATCTACACGCTTCTGCGCCGGCCCGGATACGTCACGAGCACCCCTACTGGAGGAGGATAGCTTGGGTAGCAGAGCTGTGCCTTAGGCAGCCATCAGTCGGTTGGGAACTGACCTTTCATCGGGGTCACCTTAGATAGCGCCAGGAGGGATCATCTTCTTCGACGACACTTGTGCCGTGAGAAATTGTTCGGGAGCAAACTTTCGATTTGTCAAAACCTTGTCATATTTCTGGCTTTAAATTGGCTACATTTCTTAATCTTCTCACTCCCATGCTATTAAAACTTATTCAGACCGATTTGAAGGGCTTTTGTTGTTTCTATTTCTGGCGAGTACGAGTCTTTGTTAATACTTCTGTGTTCTATTTGAATGTGGTGCACATTTTTAAATAAAATGGGGGAAGTTGGATGTATTCTTTCAATGTTAAGGTTCACCTTATTCCTGCCATTACCTACGCATAGATCCTGGCCTGGGGGGTTTTCTCTTTAAACTTGCCCGTTTCCACAAAGAATACCTTATAACATTTGTACCAGCGGTGCAAGATGTAGAGAAAGTCATGTGAACAGAACACATGAGATTTTTATTTCATGAAAGCTGAGTAATGCAGATACTAAAATAGCAATGCTTAAGAGATAAAATTAAAATATAGTAATGCTAAATAGATAAAAATGATTAAAATGTTTCGATAATAATCAAAACTAGTTCCAAAAAGCACAAGGAAGACTATTTTAATTTAAATGCTAACATTTTTACTGTATCTATCACGTATTCAGTACTTAATAGGTAGGGAAGGTACCACCATATTTACTTTCTCTAGCCCCGTATGTAAAATGTACGAAGATTTCCAAGAAAATCCCCCCACCCCTAATCCCCTTTGCATGGAGAAATTTTCAATTTTTTTCCCTAAAAATGGCTCTAACGATTATGATTAAATTACCACATATTAAAGGCATCTCTTTCACAAATAAAATGTGTATCTTGAATTTTCTGGGAATTGCTTCTAAATGCCTGTTTATTATGGATGAATTTTGCTTAATTTGGCATAATTTTTAAAGAGATAGGCAAAAACTGTACCAAAAATATAGATCTTGCTACAATACACAAGTTATGTCATATGCATTTTTTTCGTGGAGCTTACCGTTTCCGAGATATTCCTTTTTTCAGTTTCATTGTGAAGTACTTATACTTTTCTCAGATAGAAATGTCCATTTTTATTTTGTTTTACTTCTGGCCAAGCAAAGAACTGATTTGCAATGACAATCGCATAACGACAACTTTTAAAACTTAGTTCCTTAGTTCCAGTCCACTCATAAGGAACTAAATAATAAAAGTATGCTAATGTTTATCTCAATTAGCATGGTGTTAAAAGAAGAATTATCTTTTGTAAATAGTTTATTTGTAGAGCAGTTAGAGAAAGTCATGTGAGTGTAACACATCAGATTTTTTTTAAAGAAAATTAGATTTTGAGATTTCATCGGAAATATATGTGTTGAGGTCCCCGAGCTAAAAGGTCCATGCGTGTATCTGTGAACACGATAACTAAAAATTAAGTTCTGTGAAATACCAAACTTGATGTTTAAGGATGCAACACGTGGATTTTAAAGAAAACCACCCACACCAAACCCGCTTCATAGAATATTTTGAATACTTTGAAATCGCTTTAATGATTAAAGCAATTTTGGTTAAAGTACCACATAATTAATAGTTATGTTTTCATTGCAAATAAAACATAAATCTGGAATTTTTTGTGAAGGGTCTCTGAAGCCCTCTTCAATCTGGATGACTTTTGCATAAGATACAGAAAAATCTGATGTGTTCCATCCACATGACTTTCTCTATATCTTTGCAACAAATTATTGTTAAAAAGCTTATGCTTCTATTTACTTCATGCTAATCGAGAAAAAATAGCAAGAACAGTCTCATTACTTGCTTCCTTGTAAGTAGATGCGAAATAAAAAAGTACCATAGGTTAAATTGAGAGTCAAAAGCTGGTTACTATGTGACTGAGGTTACCTTGTTTGTATGGACAGCAGTTGACAAATTCCTGTAGGAGAAAAAATATTTATTTTTAAAGCTGAAACCAAAAACAAATAATATTTCAAAAACGATCAACTCCATTAAAAATTTTATATAATATAAATTGTGTGTATTAACGTGCTCTACATTTTTTTTGTGGTAAATTTTTGTCCATCTCTTACGGTATGAAGTTATGCCAAAATCCGTAAAATTCATCCAGAATAAAGTAGTCTACAGAGGCTGTTCCCAGAAAATTCAAGATATACATTTTATTTGTCAGGGAAGTTTCTTTAATATACGATATTTTAATAAAAATCGTTAGAGCAATTTTTGATAAAGTCAACAATTTCGAAAACAGTAAAGGGTAGTTTGGGATAGGGGAATTTTTCTCAAAATCTTGTATCGCATCCCTGGAAGTCAGTAAATTTAAATACCAAGTTTGCTATTTTACTGGCTTTTCGTTTTTGAATTATCGTGTTCACAGATACACGGACACACGGAGAAACGGACACATGGACACACACACGAACCTTTTATCTGAAAATGTTTTTTTTTTGATACAGGGAACCCTAAAACGTATATTTCCGGAGAAATCTCGGTATCGAATTTATCGAATACACTATATACATAGTACGTGATGAGAAAGTAAAAAGCATACTACACAAAAAGTGTAAATCTCGTTAAAAAAACACAATATATCAAATGCTATCCTCAATGGAGTTAACCATATCTGAGTATTCCTTGATATTAGTTCCAATTTTTAAATACTTAAACTTTACTCAACTGGGAAGTATTTATTCACATTTACTTTCTCTACACGTACTATGTACATAGTGTATAGAGAAAGTATTGTATTCTACCCAAAAATTCTATACCGAGATTTCACCGGAAATACATGTTTTAGGACCCTCTGAATCCAAAAATAGCATTTTCTGAAAACTTGGTATCTAGGTTTGCTATCTTGCAAGGATGCGACACGCAGACTTTCATGAAAATCCCCCCACCACAAACTACCCTTTACATGAAAACATTTGAGAACATTTCGTTTTTCTAAAAAATGGCTGCAACTATTTTGATTAAAATCCTGTATATTAAAGCTATTAAATCCCAAATAAAATGTATATTTTGAATTTTCTGGGAATAGCTTGGATGAATTTTTCCGGATTTTGCTTAACTGCTAAAGCGTATCTAAGAGATAGACAAAACATACTACCCAGAAAATGAAGGTCTCGTAAAAACACACAAATTATGTCCATTGCATTTTTGTTGTGGAGGCAACCGTTTCCGAGATATTCCTTGTTATTGGTTTCAGTTGTGAAGTACTTATATTTTTCTCTTTGTCTTTTTTTTTTTTTTTTTCTACTCCTGGCCAAGCAAACAGGCAATGACAATCGCATAACGACAGCTTTTAAAACATTTGACTATCGGTTTAGCCTAGTATATTCCCTTATTTTCGTCCTGCTTATAAGGAACTAAGTAATACGAACATTCTGCTAATGATTATCTCGATCAGCAAGGTGCAGAAAGAAGAATAATTTTATGTAAGAAGATTGTAGAACAGCTGCTAGAGAAAGTCATGTGAGAGTGACACATCGGATTTTTCTTTCTCCTGATCAAGGAAAGAGAACGACATTTCAAACTCATCACATAGTAACCACTTTAGCTATTACATTTCCTTATTCGTCTTGTACAAGGAAATCATAGATAATAAATCTATTTCTAATGATGTTTATTTTGATAAGCGTGGGCAGCTAGAAGTATAGGTTATTCTAAGAATAATTTGCTGTCGCAAAAGTAGAGGAAGTTATATGAATATAGCAAATTATTTTTATCTCACAATGGAATCTCAAGCGTTTGTGGTAGCCTGTGTCCATTATTAAGTCGTTCTATCAGATTTCTACAAATAATGCACATAGAAGTTTAATTAAGGTACAGGTTTTAAAAATAATGGTGAACGGCTGCTTAAATGTTAACTAAATCTTTAAAAAGATATTTGCTTAATTCAAAAAAGGAATAACTGGGTTTATATTTTAAAAGTTATATATCTATAAAAATCAACGAGGGTCCGGAAATAATATTTTATACGGTTTTGGAAAATAAAATAGACCTATGTTACCAGATGCGTAAAATTTTTACATGGTTTTATACCTACTTGCTATTTAAAACTTACACAGCACGTCACTTATTAGACTTAAGAAAAACAACAATGGAAAATACAGATTTAGAAGGTATATAATAAAATATTTCTGCAACTCGTTGTATGTATATATTGAAGTAAAATATTATATCATATCGTTTTACAAAATAGGCAGAGAAAGTCATTTGAATGTAATATATTTGTGTACTACGATTTCATACATTCAAATGCTATGTCATAATACAATATTCATACATAATACAAAATTTAACTGCATGTTCCGAAAACCACAAAGCCCTATTTTGGTCAATTATTTCTGAATTAAATATGACGTGTTATTCAAATATTAAAAATAATATTTTCAAATCCAGTTCCTTTATTTCAGGAATTAGGTTAATTTTGTACACAAATTTAGGTCGTGAATATTAAAGTAAATATTATTGGACTTCCGCTTTTCTGGTCGACAAACATTCTGCTTTTTATTTCTTCAAATTTTAGTCCTTAGGAAATTGAACCAATGACTTTGGTATTTATATTTCTTCCAATGCACTTGGGAAAACATAACTTAAAATTTTGATGTATTCCATTCACGTGACTTTCTTTACATCTCTGTAACAAAGTATTGTTAGAAAGCTTATTCTTTTATCTAAATCTTGCTAATCGAGATAAATATTAGCAGAGATTGACCTTATTACTTGGTGCCTTGTAAGTAGAAGGGTAAAAAATATAATTTGCTCCATTCACATGATGTCCTCTAGCTGTTCAGCAAACAAGCCGTTTATTCAAAACACTATTCTTTTCTCTACATCAGGCTAATCAAGATAAACTTTAGCAGAATTACTCTTTGTACAGAATTAGTCTTTGTACTACTTCCTTGTAAGTAGAAGAGGAATAAAAAAATCTGATGTGTACCATTCACATGACTTTCTATATATTCCTGCAACAAATTATTCTTAAACAGCTTATAATTCTATTAACTTCATGCTAATCAGTAAAACATTAGCAGCAATAGCCATATTACTTGCTTCCTTGTAAGTAGAAACGAAATAAGGCAGTACCATAGGTTAAAGTGATAATCAAAAGCTGGTTGCTATGTCACTGAAGTTGTTTGTTTGTATGGATAGCAGTTGACAAATTCCTGTATGAGAAATGTATAAGTTTTTCATACCAGAAACCAAAAATAAGGAATGTCATAAAAACGACGAACTCCACGAAAAAAATGTATATGGCATAAATTGTGTGTTTTAACGTGATCTACAATTTTTGAGTAGTAAGCTTTTGTCCATCCCTTACGGTTTAGCAGTTATTCACAATTTAGTAAAATTCATTCAGAATAAACTACTCTTCAGAGGCTATTCCCAGGAAATTCAAGATATACATTTTATTTGTCAGGTAAATATCTTTAATATACGAAATTTTAATCAAAATCGTTAGAGCCATTTTTGAGAAAATCAAAATTTTCGAAAAATTTTCCATGTAAAGGGTAGTTGGGAATGGGGGGATTTTTCTCAAAATCTTCGTGTCGCATTCCTGGAAGATACTAAACTTAAATACAAGTTTGGTATTTTACCTACTTTTCGTTTTTGAGTTATCGTGTTCACAGACACACGGACACACGGACACACACACACACACACACACAGGGACCTTTTTCCGGAAATGCTTTTTTTAGATAAAGGAGACCCTAAAACATATATTTCCGGTGAAATCTCAGTATCAAATTTTTTGGTGAAGTGCAATACATTCTCTATACACTATGTGCATAATCCCTATAGAGAAAGTAAAAATGCTCAGGCTCTTCCAATCTCTTAGCTTGCCAGGACTAAACAAACGAGAAACGAGAAGAAAGATGTTTTTCCATTTCAGAAACGTTAAATGGCTTAACATTGAAACTAATAATGCGGAATATCTCGAAAACGGTTAACGCTACAAAAATGTATATAACATAAATTGTGTTCTTAATGAGATCTACATTTTTTGTGTAGTAAGTTTTTGTATATCTCTTACGGTTTGCCAGTTATAAAAAAGTCACACAGAATGAATAGGTCTTCAGAGTATTTTCAGAAAATTAAAGATATACATTTTGTTTCTCATGAAAATATTTTAAACATAAAGTATTTCAATCAAAATCCTGAGGGCCATTTTTGAGAATATCAAAATTATTGAAAAATATTTCATGTAAAAGGTATATTGGGGTGGGGGTATTTTGTTGAAAATCTTCGAGTCGCATTCTTGGAAGGTACTCAACTTAAGTACAAAGTTTGGTATTTAACCGACTTTTAGTTATTGGGCTATGCTGTTCACAGATACACACAACGACCTTTTTACTTTCTCCATATTTCTTTTAAAAACGTGTTTTGGACTCAGGGGACCTCAAAGTATATATTTCCGTTGAAATCTCGATATCGAATATTTTGGTGCAATACAATACCTTCGCTATACACTATGTATTTAGTACGTGTAGAGAAAATAAAATGCGCAATAATCTTAAGCCATTCACCCAAACATTTCATTTTTAATAAATTCTGTAAAAGTTGCGATGCCCTCTAGAACCTAGTTAAAACCGCTCTAAAGTAATAATAAGCCCATTACTCTAGGTGACATTGTCTACACAATGCTCATCAAAAAAGTCGGCACCGAAATTTTAGCTGAAATACACGCCTTTAGTATTACTTTGAGAAAGCTGCGTGTAATATGTGTATGTTTGTGTGTGTGAATATGTCTACTTATCTGTCCCTGAAAGGCATAACTAAATAAAACAAAACAAAAAATAAAACAACATCAGTTTATTTAAGTTCAACATCTCCCAAATATGCGATACTGACGTCTCCAGACC